>CM076582.1:833844981-834444981 GCA_034641835.2 Pinus albicaulis | reverse complement strand
GGAGGCCAAGATATTGATTTCTTATTGATTGATGAGGATTTGAGCTCTCCAAGCTCAAAGTTGAGAGAGATGATTCAGAGCAGAAGGCTGAGATCGACACATTGACCGAAAAATTGCAAAGAGCTCAATGTATCATAAACTATCTGGAGTAGTGCAACAAACAGTTGGAGGATCAACAGACAATCATGGAGTTGCAAAACATCCGTGAGAACCGGCAAGCTGCCCGAAGAAGCCCAACAGAGATGACACCCATTAAGCGGGAGATTGAGGCTGATAGAGAGACTTGGCTTGAGAGGGTCAAAATTCATCTTGAGAAGCTGTTGGTGAAGGCAAACAAGGAAAAGAACGTGCTTAGACACATGAAGAACCATTATTGGGTGCGACATCATGTTTGCAAAGCAAGGATCAAGATCCTCAAGGCAAGGCTAAGGAGGGCACTAAAACGTCGCAAAAGGCATGATAGGCTCCAAATTTTGGCCGAAGCTTCTTTGGCCCAGCATAGTGGTTGATGAGGGACCTTCAGCCTAAATTTCAAGAAATTTGGGGAACTTTTGTCAATTTTGAATTTTTTGGCCTAAACACAGATTTTCCTGCCCGACGCGTAGCGCCACTTGGCGCGTGCTTATAATTGGCAGCTCTTCAGGAGGAAAACTTTGCATTTCTAGATTTTTCATCAAAATTTATGCATGACTATGGATTACCTAAGGATTTCATCAAATTATGGGTTGCCTAAAGGGCCAAAAACACCCTAAAAATGGCCTTTCTGCCACTTTTTGCACACACAAGAAGCAGTGTTGGGAGATTGAGCGTTTGGAGGGGTAAATGGCAACCAAATCTAGAAATTCCACTTGGGTTGGAAATTAGACAGGAAGTGATTTCCAACGAGCTATCCTAAACTCAATTTGGACTTCGGGAAGGCCCTCAAAATCAGCCTCAAACATGTGCTACGCATAGAGATTTCAGGCGCGGCGCATAGAGAAATTTGGCCTATTTTTCACTCAGCAGCTTAGAATTTCGCCTAGTTTTGGCCAGTTTTACTTTTTCATGTTACTCTTGATGAAAATTGATGTAATTTCATGACCATGATGTAATTTTGGCACATTTTTACTCATCTTAGTAGATTCATTCACCAAAAGGTGAAATGTAAGTGAATGAATCAGTTTCCTACCATATAGAGGCAAGTTGTTTCATTGCCTATTTTTCAGTTCTTAGTTTAGATATGGTTGAAACAGCTCCTAGAATGATGAGATTTACCCCTAGAGGCATGGGAATGAGTTATTCTTGTCTATATCATGTAGTTCTTCAGTCATTTTCAGGGTTGGACACTTGGGATTGCTTGGCACTTCATTGTACATTTCATCTTTGCACTTTTGGCAAAGGAATAGACCAGGGTTTGCAGCACTCTTTGGGATCCATGTGGCTTTGTGTTTTGATGGTGTGTTTCTCTATGTGATTTTAAGTTCATTGATGTTTATGTGTATCATTTCCCTTCTCCTTTCTTCTTAAATTAAACAAATGAGTGATAAAGGTGGAATTCATTAGCTTGCTTTGCTCTGCCTTCAGTTTTGTTTAATTTTCCATGTTTTCATCTGTTTGAAGAGGATTCTTGAAAGCCTCTTTTCCTCTTCAGCTCCTCACCAGTTTGAACCATCCATTCATTCAATCTAAAGCATCAAAACAATTTCCTTCCTTTCCCCAATCAGAACTCTGCAAAAACTAGGCCTCATCCCCGCACCGAAAACTGCCTTTCCCTTTGATCCAACAAAAACCCCCAAAATCAAAATCAAACTCCTTTATTTATATACCTAGCCTAAAATTAGCCTTTATTTCAAGTCATCTCAAGCCCTATTGATTATTTTTGCTGAGATTGACCCGGAGAGAGCCCTCTCCTGTTCTGGTAGGGCTAGCTACCAGACTGAGCGTGGTTTGATGTTACCCTGAACTCTGCCTTTTTCAGCCTGAGGTAGATTTAGGCAATAACACAAGCAACATGAAATATCTAATAAAGCCAGTCAATGAGCTGATTTGATACTTGAACCCCTTGACTGTTCTTGAACCAAAATCAAACTGTATTATGAAATGATAAAGGTAAGAGAAGATAGGTATGATTTTCACAGTGAAAACATAATTGGAAATTTGGACCATAGAACTCTTCCATGTAGTCAGCTATAGGATCATATAAGACATATTTTGTTTGATAATCCTCAAGACATTCTGAAGCTTTGGACAACTCATATATGCTTTATTTAACAACACAAGATTTTAGTTGTGTGCTATCAAACTGATTTTCAAGAACAAGGTATTCTATGACACACAAAATTTTACATTTTCTATCATATATGCTTTTTTGGTGTTTTGAAAAATATTTCAAAGGAAAATGAAAATGAGCCACAACAAGACTGATGCCATAGTACTGTAGCGTGAGGACCTCCTATAAAAACTTTCCTGCATAAATCAGATTCTGTAGTCGCGCTATTATGCCCATTTTTATTTGTAGCTCATTCTTGATGACTTGTATCCACATCCCAATCCATATCCTCATAAAAATATATCTCCCCTCAAAGTTCTTATAAACATTTGTTTTAGGTTTCCTTCATGAGGTTCTAGATCTACATTATGTTTATTTTTGGAACATGTCACTATCATATCCATACTTGGTTCAAGTGGATCTGTAATAAATGAAATTTCTGAGGTCACATTCATCTGATCTAGGCCTAGATCTAGAAAAAATAGAGGTTAAATGAGTTTCTCTGACCAACAATTATCCTTCAAATCTATAATCGTCGCATATGAGCTAGATCTAGATGGACCTTCTGCTTTCTGTTTCGACAGAAAGTCCAAATCTGTTATGAAATCCTTGTATGATGTTGATTTTCCCATGACATTAGCTGACACTGAAGGAAAGCTCATATCTATGCCTTCCTTTCTCTCCCGCGCTTCCATATCTAGCTTGTTGCTGGTATATTTTGACATATGGTCTGTCTAGTGTATAGATCTAGGTTGATTTGAGACTCAATGCCGATATTCGAAGAACCTGCAATATGTTGAATGGATCTTCCCAAGTGAAAAACCTCTGATGCAGGTATTCGCTCATGTAGGTCGGTATTTGAAAGCCATGGAGAGGAAATTTGCACGTCTGCTGGAGTAGATCTAACCCATACTAAAGAAACAAAGAAAAAATAAAAAGATCTATCTTTCTTGCCAATGTTAGGGTTTTCTACATTGGATTTCATCTATTTTTGCCACAAAAACACATTTTAATCAACTTTGTTCAATGTAGATCGATATATCATGATCATTCCTTTGAAACCGTGGTGCAGAGAGGCTCTACCGGAAGCAATCTGTGGTTCGGTGATCACATCAACTGGTGGGAAGATAAATCTAGTTGCATGCCATCACTCCAGCTTTCTATATAATTATCCTTGGTCTTACTTGAATAGGTGTAAGACCTTTAACCCACATCCATGGAGTCTTTTGATGGTTCATCGTTGACAATTACTCTAATTGCACGCAATTCCTTTTCAACTGCAATGGATTCTTTGTGATTCTTAGCCAAAGTTTCTTTCATAGTTCTCTTAACAAACTATGTGATGCTTGTCAGTAAGAAAGAAGTTTAGTAATCAATCGTGATGGAGTCATGAGGTTTTGTATTCACGGGAAATTTGTTCAATATACGATTTAACTTATGATTAAAATATTTAACTTTCTCTTTCTAATCCATCTTCAAATTTCCTAGTTATTTTAATAACATGGTCTGAGTTTTTTCATTGTCAAAATTTTCAAGAAACAAATTTTTAAACCCTTTTCCAATTTTGGATTGATTTTGGAGGAAGACTATGGTATCATACAACTTCTCTACTCTCTAAGGTACAAGGAAACAATATACATGAAAAATCATCGTAATGTACATTGAGCATATGCAGGTGTAGGTAGAAGTTGTCCAAATGGTATTCCGCTTTAACTGCTTTGTCAGGGTCATACTTCGTTAGCATATTTTTCAAGTGTCTCGGCATCTTATGTAACCCACTCAATAGAGCAAGTGGGCCCTAATACATCAAATTGAGATCTTGGTCAACCATGTCTTAGTTTATGTACACCTCCTATTCTTCATAATCTGGAGGTATATTCCTCCACCTCTTCGTGACCGACTAACCTGTGGAAAGTGTTGTTTGAGAGTACAATGTTGCATCTATCACCTCCATTAAAATATGGAGGTTGTTCTGGTTTTTATGTTTTTTTTGAAGTCTTTTCTAAATCTTCAAGGGTGGCGAGAACCAAATCTTTGACTGTAGAGACCACTATCTTAGTGGGAGTGGTTGTGTTATTATTTAGAAAATAAGGAATATTATGTACTCCAGGGATCAGTCTAAGAGCCTTTGCAAATCAATGGGTTATAGGTCGGATGGGTTGGATATGCTCGTAATATATTTCTCAAGTTTGTCTAAGATCGGGCTGAGAAGATCTGTCAATTTCGGGAGTATGAGTAGAGGAGGTGCTAGGAATATTGTTGCCTTAACCAAAAGAAGTATGATGAGGGTGGGTGGATTTATCATCCATAAAAAATTTGGTTGTCCTCCTTCTAGCACCAGGAATGTTGACAATGTTGGACCTACCAACATTCAAAGGGGTCTCTCCGATATGTGGTCCCAATTATACCTCACACCATTTGGGATAGGAGCCCCATTTGGAATACGACTTGATTACCATTTTATTAAAGTTTTTCCTTGGCTCTAATTGTTAGTAAGAGAGAGGAATGAATATTGTGAAAATTTCTTAAACTTAAGAAAACCTACTATTAAATCTTGATTTACTTCTCCTACTTACATAAGTTATTAATGATCTGAATATTCAGAATTAACATTGAAGTAAATACAGTTAACGACCGACACATACATATAAAATACTAAGTAACATGCTCATAGAAAAAGTGACACACATGGATTTTCTGGACAAATGTCCTTGGAAAAAACCAATTTGGGAAAACCGGTGCTGCTAGCTTCTAGAGGGTTTTTATTATTATGAAAATTCTAAGTAAAACAATCATGGGCACCAAAACCAGTTAACTCGACAGAGAAATATAAATGGTAGCAATACCTCTATCCCGTAGACAGAAAAATATGAGTGATTCACACCCTTAAACGAGATTGACAGAACTCAACCCCTTTCCGACCTCTGGAAACCCAAGTGCTACTCTGAAGTCCTCTGCGTTAGCCTAAGTGGACTGCGTCAGCTTCTGTGATGCTCAGGAAGGGCTTACGTCACCCTAAAAGTTCTTACACTGCCCCTGCATTGCCCTAACTATGCCTATGTCAGCCTTGCTTGGTTCCTGTTGGCTCTGCTCTACCCCTACTAGGCTCTTAGCTAGACTGCGTAACTATTTCCTCTGCACTGCTCTGGAATGCTCCTTCTCTGCCCTCATTGTACTCTTGGCCTGGGATCAGCCTATCCTGCTTGCCAATACTACCCCTCGCTGCAGCTAAAACACTTCTGAAATTCTTAGCAAAGCACGCTCTAGAATCTTAGCTTAGCTTCAGTTCTCTACCAGTGTGTGTGTTCTCCAACTGACCCCAAGCCCTTCTCTTATACTTTTCTCGTTGAAACATCAATGGTCATGATCTAATATCTAATCGACAGCTAATATTAGAAGCTATTTGATCCATGTCACTTAAGTCATTCTCATCACATGTTTAATTTAATTCACTTTAACCTTTTAACTTTCCTAAGTTAGACTTAGGGTCCTTAATTAAAAATATTAATTATTTGAACAAAAATTAAACCATATAGAATTATTCTAAATTCTTTCTGGGTCTTGGAGATCTCTTGTACTCTAGCTTCTCCAAAAAATTTGGGAGCTATAGCACATCCGATGCTACCCCAACACCCCAAAATATCAACATTCCCTCTTAGTGATGAATGTGCTCTCGCAATACACTTCACCCATAAGTACTGATCAGATATCTAGTATTGGTCTTTGTGCTGATGCTATGCCTGTTGCCATACATCACTGTGCTGCTTCTGCACTCTGTACTGCTACCCATGAATCTTCCACCATCATTGCAACATCCATACTGCACCTCCCTCTCAAATTGCTGCATCGTGCTGCCAACTGCTGCACTGTAACTCAGTTGTTGAGAGTAAGCAATTGAAGGACCCCTGCCTAATGAAAGATAAGTCAGCTGGGATAAATCTTATCATTGAAGCTCCATAGGTTGTTTCTCTATGCTGTCCTCCTAAAGCCACTGCGCTGCTACATCTCTGCACTGCATAAGCATGCCTCCTCTACGCTGCCTCTGTGCTACTACTTATACACTGTAGTTGCATGCACTACACTGCTCCTTATTCTTCATCTTAGGCTTCCTTGCTACTGTCTTAAGGCTCCCATAGCATGGATGTGATCCAAGAGTTGGGCTACTCAAGGATTCCACCACCACTATGTAGCTGCTCTATAGATCAATATCCCCCCACCTCCGTAGTTCATGAGTGCTCATGCCTATGTCATCATCGAAGCCATCGTCTGCTACAACAACCTTGGAACCAGAAGCTTCCTTGTCCTTCTTACTTTGAGGAAAATTGCTGGTGAAGTGCGCAAGTTCACCACATTGGAAAAATTTGATAGTTGAAAGATCACACTTCTTTTTCCCTTGCTGCTTCTTTGATGCCAGGGTTGCATCTTCTTCCTCCTTCTTCTCCGTGCCCACTCCAGTGCTGGTGTGCTTCTTGGTCATTCATAATATCTCCTCTTTTCGGAGGATAGCCCACATATTGTTCCAATTAGGAAGGTCCACTCTGCCCAAAAGGTTTTGGAGAAAAGTTTCCCAGTCCTATGTGATTTAATTTAGAGTAGTCCTCACCATGAAATCATCCTCCACCTTGACCCCCATGCCAGTTAGCTGATCCCAAATCGACTACAGTCTGAATAGGAAAGGATCGATTTCCTCCCCCTTGGTCATCATAAATAACCTCAACTGGTTCTTGAGAAGCATATTCATATGGACAGACTTCCCTTGATACAACGTGGTTAAAGCTTTCCGCATCTCATGAGCTGTCTTCTTCTCGGATATGTGTGGTACCACATGATATTTAACCCCATCCATGATGAAGTGCTTAGCATGTGTCGCTGCTTCATTATGCTCTTCCAAGATTTTCACATCGGTTAGTGTAGCCAAGATCAAACTCTCTACATTCTCCCTCAAGCCACATGCCTCCAAGATTAATAGGATTCTTGCCTTCCAGATAGAAAAGTTGAATAGGTTGTCCAACCTATCTTGATCACACAATCCATGTGGTACCATATGCTCAAATCTACTTTGTCATAACAACTCTTCCTCTCCCCGCTTCTCGGCTGAAGCTTGGATCTAGGGTCCTTGGTGAAAAAGGACATCCTCTAGTCCCTCTGACAACTGATTTCCTCCTTGGAAATATACCAAACATAACGAATCACCTCTCTTCGATCACCCTACCATTGATCCTCAAATTTATTTTGGCAATGAAATCTGCTGAGTAGCTATTCTCCTCTCGCTCGTTGTCAACTTAGCTTAGGCTTAATTCTGCACTGGCAGAATCTTCACCCCACTAGCAACTACTGAATATCTACAACTCAGCTTCTGGTTCATGACACTCTGGACAAAAATAAATTACTGCACCACGTCACCCTGGTCGGCTTATGCGTGAGCAGGCTGGCTCAAAGTAGCCTCTACGCAGCGACTGCACAACACAGGCTGCTCCTGGGTCCCTGTGGAAGGCACTGCGCTATCTTTGCTTCACCCAGCTGGGACTGCGTCAGATCCTACGTAGCTCTTACTGCCTCTGCATCCTTCTGGTGTTGTGTTTCCCTCTCCAGTTTCTATGCTGTTGCTGCTGCTTTCTGGAACACAAATTTCTTCAGCCATATTGCTGGCATCTGCAATCGCTCTGAGTCCATGTGAAAATTTCTTAAACTTAAGAAACCCTATTGTTAAATCTTAATGTACTTCTCCTACTTACATAAATTATTAAACTGAATATTCATAATAACATCAAATTAAATATAGTTAACAACCTACACATGCAGATCAAATACTGAATAACATGTTCATACACAAAGTGACACACACAGATTTTCTGGACAAATTTCCCTGGAAAAACCCAATGTGGGAAAATTGGTGCTGCTAGCTTATGGAGGGTTTTTATTATTATGCAAATTCTAAGTACAACAATCTTGGGCACAAAAACTGGTTAACTCGATAGATAAATATAAATGGAAGTAATACCTCTATCTTAGAGACAAAAAAATATGACTGGTTCACACCCTCAAACATGCCTTACAGAACTCAACCCATTTGTGGCCTCTGGAAACCTCAACACTGCTATGAAGCCTTCAGTGTTAGCCTATACGCTGCTCAGGAAGGGCCCGCGTCATGCTAGAAGGGGTTACACTGCCCCTATGCTTCCCTAACTGGGCCTGCATCAACCTTGCTTACCTCTTGCTGCCTCTGCATTGCCCCTGCTGGGCTCTTGGCTGGACTATGTAGCTACTGCCTCTGTGCTGGTCTAGAATTCTCCTTCTCGGACCTCATTGTACTCTTGGCCTAGGATTATACTATCCCGCTCGTCAATAATTCCCCTCGTTGTAGCTGAAACACTTATGAAATTCTTAGGAAACCACGCCCTAGAATCTCAGCTTAGCTTCAGTGCTCTGCCAATGTGTGCGTTCTCCAACTGACCCCAAGCCCTTCTCTTATAATTTTCTTATTGAAACATCAATAGTCGTGATCTAATCTCTAATCGAAGACTAATATTGGAAGCTGCTTGATCCGTGTCACTTAAGTCATTCTCATCACATGTTTAATTTAATTCACTTTAATCTTTTAATTTTCCTAATTTAGACTTAGAGTTCTTAATTAAAAAGATTAATTATTTGAATAAAATTTAAACCAGATGGAATTATTCTAAACGCTCTCTAGGTCTTGAATGTCTCATCTACTCCAATTCCTCCACAAATTTTGGGAACTAGAGCACATCTGATGCTACCCCAGCACCCCAAAATATCAACAGATATGTGCCTTCAAAAAGTAAGTGAGTGTGCTTGGTGAGTTTTTGGTTGTAGGTGTTTTGAGGTTCTTCTACTGCATAAGGGAAAATAAAAGTGATCCTCTAAGAGAGAGGTAATAGTACCACCCCAGTAGAGACACACACGAACAAGAAAGTTTCATCTAACATCCAACGGAATAGTCCACACGATACAACGGTCATTGCGGCCATTACAACACATTCTCAATATGATAAGCACTAAAATAACTGAAATAGTTAAACTACTTTAGTACAGGTGAAAACAAATAGGAACCATAAAAATTCACAGAACAATCTTACAAATATTCATAATTCATGCATGAAGAACATGCTGGCAATTAGGATTCATATATTAAGTAAAAGTCTTAGGACACACGTATACAACGAACACCACTACCTCCATTAGTGGAGTGTTGGAGCCACCACTTGCTCCCCAAATGAACTGGATTGTCTCTCTCATGCCTTGTGGGAGGAGCTAAGGTGAAAATTCCTTTGCTTGTACAATGAGGGTGTATATATAACCAATGGGGTGATCCTTCACCTCCCTTGTGACTCTTTGAATATCCTCATAACTATTTGAATTCCTTATGTATTTTCGACTTTACATGACTCTTCATATTTTGTACATGTCCTTTGGACTTCCACTTACAATACATTTTCGAATAAAAATTTACATAATCCACAAAATGATGTGGCATATGATGACTCATGACATGACATGACATGACACTAATAAAATGGAATGCATGATGACATGGCAATGTCAAGCCATTCTTTGTTGCTGCTTGCTACATGTCTTCTTGAGAATGATATCTTTCCACCTCGATATGGCTCTAGAGATGCAAAGTCTTCAGTGTTACCAGGTCTTGAGCTATGGTAAAAAACTGATGTCCCTTCGCTTTCTCCTGATTGACCAACTTGTATCTTCAGCTACATAGGTTTCTTCTAGCATGATCTCCTTCTCCATCTCCTTATTCATCATCTTGTCATAACATGAAAGAGTACATGCATTTGAAATTTACTCATAACATGATGAAATCAATCCAATAAATCACTAGTCTAATATGTTGCTTGATGATCCTCTAGCTGAGCTGAAATTGGGTGGCAGGTTGAGGAAGAGCCATAGTGACTGCGTAATTGTGTAACTCAGGCAGTCAAGGGTCAAATATGAGCCTTGATACTGTGCAATGCGTAGTTGAGGATAAACCATTCTTGAATATTGCACTGATTTTTCCTATTGCGCAATTCTGGAAGGAAGTGGAGGCCAGGTTATTACACAATTGCATAGCTCAGGAGCTCAAGGCTGAGGCGTAAGCCTTGAGGCCACACAATGCACATTTATGACTAGGTAGGAGAGAGATATTGAATAGTTTTGGAGGTCATAGGTTGAGCTTGAGCACCATGATTTTACAGTGCACAATTGTGGAAGGAAGGAACTATGCATTGTGCAGTGCCAAGAGGAAGGGTTGCTGCTTAAGGGTTGAGACTATGCAATGCACAGTTCAGGAAGGTTGGATGAGACCAGGTTTCCTGGTCGGGAAGTTTTCTGAATTTGACTAAGTGTGGGATCCATGCAGTTGATGTGAAAAATGACAAGACTTGATTACGATCACAAAGTTAGAACACTTGACGACACAAAATAGATCGCCCAAGACACATGCCAACATACTTCCCATAGTGCGACAACTTTGTGACAACTTACGATAAGTGCGACGATTGTGTGACAGTGCTCGAAACTTTGGAAATGGGTGTGACACATGTTTACATGGTAAGACCAACTCATTTACGCAAAGATTACCCCTAGAAACCATTAAAACTAGTTTTTGTTGAATGTGCGACACTCCACATGCCAAAAGACGACACTTTGCAAATGGGACCAAAAAAATTATGTAAAACACATGAAATAAGTCTTAATACTTGCGACAATAGTATGCAAGGTAAAACTAGGCTCCGAAATTTGGGTGAAGGCCAAAATTTTGGAGGGTATTGTAGCAATGACAACATATATGTACATATTTATGTATGGCTTTTATTGTAAATAGCACAATGAGTTGTGTTATAAATCTCCAATAAGCGATATGGTTGTCAAGTTGTCATTTTTCTCATGATGGTTTTTTATTTTGAGTAGGTTTTTCATTGTAAACACTGCAATGAGTTAAGTTATAAAGCTCAATGGGAAATATGTTTTGGTTTCTGCAGTTTTGTTGGTTGTAGGTGTCATAGAACACCGAGGACAATGTTCCCCCAAGGGGGAGGGTTCTGTAATAGACTCGGGTTAAAATTTCATGTAATAAAGTTAATAAAGGAAAAATAAGACCAAGATCATGGGGCACATATTCCAATATGAATGTTGGGAAAAACATTTTAGTGGGAATCACTTGTTGTTTATTATGGCTAAGCGAAAATTGGAAAAGGAAATGAAAAATGCATTGAAAAGTAGAAATGTATTTTTTGCATTTTATTTATGAAAATAAAGGAAGTTAGGAGAAAAGGAAGGTGAAAGGTCAAAGGTTGCATGTGAGGAGGAAATTGAAGGAAAATAAAGAAAATTTGAAGAAATTAGAGGCATCAATATTAAAAAGGATTTAGAGGATATGTTCAATTTTTTTTATTAGTTAGCCTTTTGTTAGTTTAGTTTTAGAATTGCTTTGAGAGAGGAGAAGAGCACCAAGAGGAGAAAGCAAGCAAGCAAAGCAAAGAAAGGACAAGGAAAGAAAGGAAAAGTTGGATTAAGTGGCTTCAGTGGGAATAATTGCAGGTAACAGGTTGCATGTATGATTTCCTAGTTGGTTTTGACATACATGGTTTATGCATGTGTGTATTGGGTTCATTTTCTATAATTGGCATGGGTTTTTTCAGGTTATATAGTGGTTTCAACCTTGCCTTTCCATTTCTAAATAGCCATGGTGTGATTGGATTCATTGTTGGTTGAGCTTTGGATTGCCAGAAGGTTTTTTTATCTGGGTGAGGTGGCCTTAAGAGAATCCCAAGGGCTAGGGGTGGAGATGGTTTTCTTTGAGAAGCCCTCAATAGGTGGGCTTAGACAAGAAAATTCCTCAATGGATGGTGAAGGAATTCTGAGGAATCGAAGCTCAGTTTAGTTTTGTGATCTTGGGACTGGTTTAAGTGAGATCATGGTAGTGTGGGGGTGGAGGTGGTTTAACGTCTGGATTCCCTTGGTTGTTTATGCATCATTTTATCCCATGATATCCCACATTCATGCTTGGAATATGGAACGACGGTGATTGGTTGAAAGAAAGATTTGTTTCAGCTCAATCTATGGTTGGGTGGTACGTGGAAGTACCTGACTTGGCTGGCTTTTTCATTTCAATGATAAGAGCTCTTTCCCATTTTAGTTCATGAGTAATTATTATTTTTATTATGTGGCTTTAATGGTTGTGTCATCATTGTTATTTATTTGGTTATACGCTGGTTATAAGCATGGTTTTATGACAAATTCAAGTTATGGCTTTTATCATGTTTTTACTTGTAAATAACTAGTTAATGAATGCATGAAATAATATATATTATTGCAACTATTGTGAGAGGGAATTAGACCTTCTTGATGTTTCTAAGATAATTTTGAGATCTCTATGTTCAGATATGCATTCATGACCTGTAGATTTCATTTTTACTATGTGTTTGAAGGAATGATTATCATGGTTGTACCAAGTTAGGTCAAGTCCTTGACTAATTTTTTTGTTAGATGCTTTTTCCTTATGCTATTTATCATTTTGTAAAGTTGTGTCAAGTTTTGGGCAATGGTTAGGAGACTAGCCCTGAAAAAGTGGCTCAAATCATGCTGTCACAAGCACAAAACTTGGTGAAAAATACTACAATCGTTCCCTTGTATGCATCATGCATGCGAATGGAAGGTTTCAGTTGAAATCAAGCAGTGTTGTGCCAACATATAGGAGTCTAGATTAGGAAAAAGGTAAGTTAAATTAGGATTTTGACACTTGGAGGGGTGGTTTAGCCCTTGGATGTCTTGTAGCACTTGAGGAAGGTCAGTTAAGTATTTTTTTGTTGACTCCATTCCCTTAAGGTCATATAGGAGGTCGAGTATCATCATAGTATCCCTCAACTCATGTTTACCCCGGGCAAGCGAGTGAAAGTGGGTAGATATGGGAGGAGGCAATACAATAAGGAAAATGACCATACAATGTTCTATTGTAGGAAGGGCTATGCCATATGTTAAATTTTCCTTAAGAATTGATCTTACATGCAAGTTTAAAGGTTGTGCTGATAGTCAACTGGTGTTGTTTTTATGATTACGACATGTTTTATCCTCATGCATGGAAATAATTATGCATCAAGCAGTGCAACAATAAATTTAATGATGAGGGGACATACACTATCTAAATAAATTTGAACAAAAGGCTATTTATAGGGTAATTAAAAGTTAGCTAGCAGTGTTAAAATAAATGTTGGTATAGAAAATTATTAGATATTTATTCTGTTCGTGAATCATTGTTTCTCTTCTTTCATCTTCCATCTATTGACTTTGTTTTACAGTACGCTACATCATCAGTTTTCAAAGAGGTGATATACTCTTGCCTTATGCAAATATGTGTGAAGGATAGAAAAATGAAACTAGAGCTTTCCAATCTAGTGGAACTCTTAGATAAATGACGTTTGGTTACCTATACTACAAGTATAACAAGTCGAAGAAATACTCTTCGTGTTTCTCACGGACTCGTCATTGAAGAGATCCCTCCGATGGACTCCTTTATCTCCGTCAAGACCCATGGGCCCCGTTTCTTAGATGGATATATCTCTGTATATATCTGTCTTCGTCCATATTTAGCGTCGAAGTCATTAGAATAAGCCTTTTTTTCACCCTCACCTCATCGTTTTTGCGCCAGACTAGGATACGACAAATGATAGAACATCTCTCCTACCACATGCAGAATTTGTTGTGGCGAATTGTAATACCTCCTCCCATATTTACCCAATTTCACAAGCTTGTCAGGGTAAACATGAGACAAGTGTTCCTATGAGAAGGCCTGACCTTGAAATTCTAGTTATGAAAATGGGGACGACAAACTAAAACCTTCCAAACATCTATGAGGGGATACAAGACACTCAGGGGCGAAATGAAGACCCTAGGTGACCAATCCTTGAGTTGGGATTTTTTTTACTGATCTAGCACCCTAATCACAAGCATAAAAAGGAAAGGGTGTGGCTAAAAGCCTCCAACTAGATGCATAGGCTTGCTTCCTTGTGGTTATGGCCTAAATTATTCAATTTTGAGCATGCGATTCTGAGATCTGTGCCACCTTTTTAGGCCAAATTCTAGACCATTACCCAGAATTGCATGAAACTTTCCAGAATTTAATCAAAGGTAAATACAAGGCCATCCAATAAAAACTTAAGAAATAACTTGACCCAAATATTCCTAATCCATAATAAACATTTCATCAAACACATGGAAAACATAGAAGCTACATGTTATGAATGCATATCTAATCATGAGAGTATGAAATTCATCTAAGAATTATCAAGAAGTCTCTATTCCCTCTCCCAATAGCTTCAATAAGACTCATTATTCCATGCATTCATAAACCATTCATTAAATTATAAAAACATGAAAGGATTCATAGTGTAACACCCTCGTCCCACATTTACCAAAGTCAATTGACGTACTAGGGTAAACACATGACGAGAGGCTACTATGATACAATTCAACCTCCTAGGTCACTGTAAGGAAGTGGAACCGACAAAACACCACCAAAATGATCATCCACTCAACCAACATAACCTCCAGGACCTACCTCACCTTTCCAGGTGACAACCCCTGAGGGAACTCAATAATTTAAGGACATAGAGCCCCAGTTGCTCCCTTGCCAGAATTCCAAGCAACTAAGAGCCCCAGTCACTCCCATGAGCCTACATTAGTGTGATTGCAACCTTTTTTTTCCAGTGCTATGCCATCAAATATGGGATTTAAGGCTAAATTTCAGGGCTAGGATCCATTCACTGCTAAAAAGTTCATGGAATTGACATAAATGCAATGAAACATAGAGACAATGATGCTAAAGGAAATTATTGAACAGAGACTTGATTGGACCCCTACTAGCCATGACAAAATTTTTGTCAAACATGTCACAAATATGCCTTCTACAGGTTTAAATAATATATTTGAGCATAGGGGTCTCATACTTATATGAGAATCGTTAAGAAGCATTAGTGCCTTATCACAGTAGTTGCATTATCATCTATTAGGTCATATATTCCTTGCTAATTCATTTACAAATCAAAACATGATGACAATCATTAAATTTTCAATGTCATAAAACATATTCATAACCAACATATAAACAATAGAAATAATGATAGTATAATAGCCATAAATGCCACATATAATCTAGTCCATTTACACTTAATATACCAAGGAAAGAACATCTTATTAATGAATGAAAAATCCAACCCGGTATGGGACTACCACATTCCACCCGACCGTAGATTGGTTGAGCCAAATCTCTCTTTAGCCAATCACCCTCATGCCATATTCCAAGTATGAATGTGGAACTCAAACCAAAATAACCAACCGGGGCTTCCCAAGGCTAACCACCTTACCCTGATTATTAGAAATTGACTTTACCACAATCCTCACTGAATCACTATTCCATAAACAAGCACTACAATAAAAAAGGACTTTGGTGAGGGGAGAAAAATGTCACTGTAAGCTCATTGGTGACAGTCAAAAGAGCCTTCGTCACCAAAAAATGAATGTCACCAAAGGTGGTGTTGCCAAAAGTATAGGTGTTGTGGTGACATTCAAGGTTTGTCACCAATAATGATTTATAATCACGGATAGTGACCGTCAACGAAGGTGGAGTCACAAAAAGTATAGGTGCTATGGTGGCATTTAAGGTCCATCACGAATATTGATTATAATGACGGATAGTGACTGTCAGAATTTCATATGAACAACAATGATTTATTGTGATGGAACTTTCATGGCTATTGGTGCATATATATGGCGACGTTCATTGACCGTCACCATTTCATATTTGGTGAGGGTAAAAAAAATGTCATGATAAGCTCATTGTTGACTTCAAGGTCCGTCATGAATAATGACTATAATGACAAATAATGACTGTCACCGTTTCATATCAACAACAATGATTTATGGTGACGAACCTTTCATGGTCGACACTATTGATGCATATATATGGTGACATTCGTTGACCGTCACAATTTCATATTTTTGTGAGGGTCGAAAAATGTCACCATAAGCTCATTTGTGATGGTCAAAAGAGCCTCTGTCACCAACAACTGATCGTCACCATTCCATATGAATATTAGGGCATAGTGGAATAGAACCACCAAAATCCTTCTTGTAAATAAGGTGCTCTTACATTGAGATAGCAACCTTTAGAGAATTAGAATTTTAAAAATTAGATCTTGAAACTTTATAGATTTTAAATTACAAAATTTCAATAAATTAAAGTATCAACAATATTTATCAAACAAGCAAAACAACATCGAAGTTGCATGTCCCTACCTAATGGTTATGGAAGTTGTGAAAAGTGGGTGGAGGGAAAAGTAGTTAATTATAAGAGACTCAATATGTTCAGTTGAATACTTAGTTAGAATTGAAACTCTGAAGACTTTTATAGCCTATAAATGGCCTATAACTAGAAAATGCACCAATTATTTCAAAGGAAATGTCATATGTGGATAACATATGGAAGAAGAGAATTGATGAAGACAATGCAACATGTTATAGGATGAGTGAAAGAAAAATCTCAACATTGTTTAGATATCTTTCCTTTATCACATAAATATTCAAATTAGAAATTAGAAATTTTAGATATCTAAATGATATCTAAACTTTTGTGAAAATGTAACACAGATCTCCAGGGACCATGAACCACATAGGGAAAAATAAAAACAATAATGACCCAGGTTCAAATCCTAGTGAATAGAGAGCCCTGATCATGTGTATGGTTGATTGAATTTCACATCCCCCAAATTCAAGTAGGCTTATCATGCAAAATTGGGGTTCATAACTGTCCACAAATCAAAGGAAATTTTTTCCATTACCAGAAAAGAGGGGATATGTGAAACATCAAACTAAGGATTGAGAGAAAATGAAATATCTAAATACATCACAATGATATGAAAAAACAAAAAGAGAATCTGAAATGCAGAACACCATAAACAATTGGTAAAGAAACCTAGAACCCTACCTTCATCTTTTGAGCCATGAGGGCGAAAAGGAAATATCTAAATGCATCACAATGATATGAAAAATAAAAAAGAGAATCTGAAATGTAGAACTTTATAAACGATTAGTAAAGAACCCTAGAATCCTACCTTCATCTTTCGAGCCATGAGATTTAAAAACTCCAGAAAATCAATTTCCCCATTTCCTTCAGCATTCACTTCACTAATCATATCCTATAGTTGAGCTTCAATTGGATTCTATCTTATAGAGCGCATAACAGTGCCCAATTCTTTTGTAGTAATTCATCTCGTAGAAAATCATGGTCAGAAGATTGTCTAAATTCAGTGACCCCAGGGAAATATTTTTCAATTTTAAATTCAATAGTGTTCTCTCCCATATTTTAACGCCCAAAATTGAGAATAGTACAATTAATGAAACCAATATAACTTTATAATATAACCTAAAATGGATGTCTTTACATAAGATTCACTTGAACAACCATTTATCCTATGTTACCGAATCCATCTGTTAGGAAAGGTGGAAACACGGATGCCCAGATTAGATTCGAAAAGTTTTGGATCTGGCAGTGCCCACCTTAGATCTACCTCAGCTAGTGGAGACTGTCCAACACACTGATTGCAACATTCTTTCATAGCCAGTTTCATTAACATTGGAGGGTATTGTCTTGAGCAACAAAAAAATATTCCACATAAGCATGGTTGCAAATATGTTTAAGGTAAAACTCTATCATGAAATTTGTAAAAATGTACATTTCACTACATCCAAAACCAGTGATTACACATCTTCAACTTTCTACCTCATTTTAATGCTTTCACTAGCCAATTTCATTAAAATTGGAGGGTAATGTCTTGAGCAACTAAAAAAATGAATCCATATAAGCATGATTCCAAATATGTTCAAGCCTCAAGGTACCAATTCAAACCTTGTAATAGAACCAAGGAGGCTATTCCAATCATTTAATGGTGGTGGAAAACTTGATGGTAAAACCAAAGCCACTAGACTCGGAAAAACTTGAGAGTTCTTGGGAAATTAAAAAAAACACAGTTTAGGAAAAAAATTATTATAATAATAATCTAATTTTGAAGTTATGGTCAAGCCAAACACCAAATTTGAGTATGTGACCCCTTGTTTATGGGGCAAGGAACACACATTTTCACAACAATTTGATTGCTAAAGTCTAGAAAGTCTATAGAGGTATACATATTCTCCTGCCTTGGAATAATAGGAGTGCTTGTGATGTCCATATAATGAAAATTTTCAATAATGGCTCATTTCAAAATCAGTAAATTGTACATCATATTAAAAATGACATGGATTCTAGACAGTTGGAAATGCGGCTGGTTATCTACTAAAAATCAGGTCAAAAAAGCATGCTAAATGGCTATGTTTTTCATTTTTACAACAACTTTCAAAGGCAGAACTAGAATCGCAAGGCATCTACACAATATTGCTCAAACCACATTTCACTTGTAAGTATGAGTCATACTCGCAAATGAAATTTGAAGTATGACTCAAGGTTGTGTAAGAATTCGAGGATTTGGCTAGACTCAGTTTCCACAAAAGGAGTTAACTTCAGAGGACACATATTCAGAATATTTTGATGAAACTGGGAAGAATGGCCTGCCAATGAGAGGCAGGTCTTGGGTTGAATCCTAGCCCATGAAATTTCCAACACTGTCCTAACCAAATGTTGAGGTTGGTGGTCAGTGGTTAGAGGCTTGAACCAAAATATGAATTGAAGTTGGGTTGTCGGAGTTAGCAATCCACACCTAGTAAACAAACCAGTAGAGGTTACCTATCATGCAAAGGCTACGTAGTGTTAGCCACCTAGAATTTTTGACAAAAGAAAATAGGTGGCTAAATATTTTTCTGAGCCTTCAAGAAATACATTTCCTCTGAAAAAATATCATTCTTGAAGCCTTTGTGTGCCCTTTGCCTTAGAAAGGATCTTCATTGCTGTTTCCATCAAGAAATCCTCACTGTCTGTGAAACATTTATACTCAGAAAAGCCTCCATTTGCTCCCTTGTACCCCTGCAAGTTCGCCATTTTACCCCTTTTTCCCTTCTCAAATTTTCCCTTTTAAACCTTCAAAATACCTTCCTAAGTCATCTAAATCACCCAATTCCCCTTTAGAAACCAAGTGAAATCCCTTCATTTGATTTTAAAATCCCTCTTTCCTCTTATCGGAACCACTGTTTAGCCTTAAAAACACCGTTTTTAGACCTAAAAACCCACTTTTATCATATAGCAAGCTAAGCCCCTTTCGGCCCAGCCCACAACCCCTTCTCCGCATGTAACCTTCGCACAAGACCAAGCTCTAAGCCATATAGCACTAATCGCATCGGAAGTTTGTTGCGATGCACGTTTCTTTGTTATTTGGAAACTTCCGATGCGAGATTTTGTTTGTTCTATTGGTCCGTGGTGCAATATCCACCGTTGATCTATGAAGATCTGATGGTACACGCAAAGCTCACTGTGCACCCATAGCATCCCTTTGTTAACCTCGATTAAGATCTCCGCCGTTGATTCCCCTTTAAATCCAACGGTTAAGCGCTAATCGCAACTTTTTATTGCACCACTCTTCAACTCCCCGATTGGCTGATCTCCGATTGCATCCTGGCCGTTGAATCCACAAGAACCAACGGCCAAGATTGGCTCTCTCACCACCCTTGTGTCCCCGATTGGCTACCCCCGATCCAATCGTGACCGTCGATCTTCCGCTGATCCGACGGTCCACGCTCAATCGCTACATGAACCCATCGAAGTTTTGGCCCCTGCCTCCTCCGATTGCGATTGACTCTCAGCCGTCCATCCCATTCGATCCAACAGTCCACCTTTCTCCCGCTCATTTATTTAACCTTTTTCCTTCCCGCTCCCTCTTTTCATCTTGACCGTCCATCCCCATGGATCCAACATCTCATATTCCTCTCGACCATCAACCAGCCCCTCCACTTTTGTTTCCCCTCTGCAGATCTTAGCCGTTCATTCTGCTGATCGGACGACCCAAATTAAAACCACCGTTGTCCTGTCCCCACATTACCGACCGCGTGATTTTCTATATCACACTCCATTCATCATCGTCATATCTCGTCGTCCCAGATCCAACGGCCAACATTCATATTTCGTTTTTCCTTCGTCTGGGGTTTAACGTTTCCAAATCACGCGATATAGGAAGTTTCATTTCGCCACATGTCGGGCAGCAAGCGATATCACTTTTTTTTGGGAGATTTTCAAAACCACTCCCAAACAATGTGAAAAAAGTTGTTTTCTTCTTAAAACCACTTCCCCACTTCCACCTCCGAGAGCCCTTCCATGCAATCTTGACCGTTGATCTGTATAGATAAAAAACCCTAATTCCATCGTGTTCTTCATTCATAATTCTTTCATCGCGCTACCATAGAGTTTCATCGGGTCATCTCAGCTGTTGATCTCCTCCTGAGATCTAACGGTCCATATTCAATCGCCCTCCGCCCATGCTGGGTCCCACCATCTAATACACCCGACTTTCATTCGTTTTCATTTGATTTCCTTTGTATTTCGCCAAAGGGTTAACTTTTAATGTTTTACATTAAAAGTCACGTTTTCCTCGCCTAACCTTCTTAAGCCACTCCATCAGTTAATCACCATTGTCGATCGCCACCACCAGATCTAGTCTAACGGCCCAGAGCCATTTCTTCATCAAGCCACCATCAGATCAATATTTCACCATTCCACTGCATTTTTCAGTCATTTTCCACTGCATCCACCATTTCCACCATGTATATGCTGCCATTCCCACAATCCTCCACGACATTCACCATCACTCCCGCATGGATTTTCTTAACTTGTTTATGTGTTTTGCAAGGTTACAGGCGGTGGAAACTGCCATTTCTCACAGTCACTGTCATAGTGACACAAAGTGCACAGAATGGCATTTTCCGAGCCAGAGATTGCAGAGTGAATTCCTGGGAGGGTTTTTGAAGGAAACATATCATTAAAGGACCAGTTTTTAACTCTGTAAATCCTCAAGCGCCATTAAAATTACATTTTCACAGACAGAGACAGTCAATGAAGTGGCAAAGAGTATCAGTAAAGGATTAAAGAGTTTTAAAGCCTGTAATTGAAGATTTTAAGCTTTAATTAAATGTTTAAAGGGAAAGTGTACCGAATTGAAGAACTTATGATTCACACAGAAAGCCTAATGTGGCCTAAAGCACAGAAAAAAATATTATCAGTGTCTCACATTAGCAGAAGGTTCTTTCCCATGAAAGGACAAGTTCCCATATTGTTTTTTATTCTACATTGAAGATCTCCACTCTGACAGAAAGTCCTAATGTTGCCAGAGCATTTTTTATGCAGTATGGCAGACCTAAAGGTCATTTATCTGCCTTTTTCTTATCACCAGAGTACTACAGAGTACTACAGCCAAAAAGTACATCAAAGAACATACCCACGAAGTTAATATTAGCCTGTCAAAGACCACTCTTTCAGCCTCGAGCCACTATTCTTCCTCTATTTTAATGTTCCATTAAAAGTTTTATCTACCTCCTCTGCCTCTCTTTAGCTATAAGAACTCAATAAAAACACATTGTAAAGGTTGTTGGTTGTTGATCGGATATCTATGAATTGTAAGCTATTTCTCTTAAGATATAGTTCTGTGTGTAAAGTTGTAAAATAGTCCGAGGAGATGATTTCAGACTGAATATCAAGCTGCTGGACGATGTTGTATATGACTGGTGTTGCTCTTTAATATGACAAGCATATTTCTTTGGATCTTGATTTAAAGTAGCGGTGATGTGTTCTACCTTTTTCTTTGTTTTCCTTCTGTAATTCATTACATTTCATTTCTCTGGTAAGAATCAGAAATCTGGCTTAGGATATACCCTTACATGGTACCCTAATGCTCCTGATCTTCTTATATTTGATGTTTTCTACTAATTGTGCTATCTGAGAACTAATTCAAGATAATTTAACCAGTGTAGTAGTTGTTATTCACTGCTAACTGATGTATGAATTTATGAATATGTTCTTAGATGTTCTTGTCTGGTTTTAATTGAAAGAATTGGGATACTAGGAGTTTAGAATGCTGATTCTGTCTCAATAGGGTCTTTTTCAATCAATTGAACATTTGTAAGTTCCCTTAAGTTGAATGTCAAAGCATTGAAAGTTCAAAGCCTTTCTCTGATCTCAGGCTTCACCTTTGTGTTTAAATCTTAAGTGTTTCTTGTTGTCTGAAGAGTTAGCCTTTTAGGGGTTGGATCATAGGTGTTTAAGGCAAGCCCTGTCCCTAGATCTACTTCCTAAGTGGTCACCTCGGAGGTTTCCTTGTCATTCACCTTCATTCCTTAACCATTTCATACCACACTATCATCTTTAAAAGATCCTCTGTTTTAGATTACTAGCCCAATTGAAAGCCTTGGATACTGAATAACAAGTAAACCCTTTTATGACTCCATTTCCCAATGGTCTTGAGTGTTCTCTGAATTATCCCTCTTTGCCTAAAATCCTATTTTCTCACCCTTTGTCTTATATTGAACCCTTCTTTTATGTTTCCCAATAACCAAACAAACAAACAAAACAAACCTTGTGCCTTATAACTAGCCTAATTCCTTGAAACTGAACTCCAAAGACATATACCTTTGCCTTTATAGAGAGATCCCTCTCTGGACCCAGGAGGGCTAGATCCTGAGGTCCCAAAGTGGTTTTGATGTTTTCTTATATTTTGGTAGAGCCAAACTTGCCAAAACATAGGAACCCCAACATAATGGCGACTCCACTGGGGACTTTGAGTAAAACACACCTTTAAAAACTTCTAAGAAACTAAAAGAAGACCATAGTAGCCTGAGTTTGGTGGTTAATCATTGTGGTGGACAGTAACCTTCTTGAAACATTCTTAACCTTCCACCTGGCGATTCCATAGTTCTGTAATGATTAAAAGACTCTACTGGTGATCAGTAGGCCTGCTGATTATCTTGGTTTCACACGACTCCACTGGGAGACCAGACTTCATTACAACATCATACATATTAGAAGAAACAAGTAGGATTAAGCTTCTTGGTTAAGAGACATACATACTGGATTCAAGAACAATCTATACAAGAGCTTATCCTAACCCAAACCCACCTGAAATAGTTGACAACCCTGAGAACATTCTTAGGAAATCTCCCACCCCTAGGAAGCCAATTATTTCAAGATACATCCATAGAGCTAACTCTGCACTAGAAAAATTTACAGCTCTACCACACACCCTTTCTGACTTAGACTCACAAATCAGTTTACCAAGAACTAAGTCATTCAGTGCTCTAGACCAGTCAGACCTTAAGCTTCCGGGTTCACCATCTCACAGTGGTCAACACATTAGGGATAGAGAGAACCCTCCATCTACACCTCCGGATATTCATTTCATTCAAAAATTGGGGCTCTCACCCTAAATCAGCCCAACAGAATGTTGCTGATCCTAGTATTCCTGTCATCCACATACTTGCTACTCAAGCCAACCATTTTCCTCCTCAGAACATCATCATGGCAGCATGGTATGCTCCTTTGGTGTTACCACGGCCTCTAGTGCCTTTACCCAATTAATTATCAGTCGAAAATCCCACATTTCACTGCAAAAGAGTCTACCACAACTCAACACCATGTAGATAGGATGGAAGATTCCTTTGACTATATGGAGATAGATGATGAGACAATCAAGATGAGAATATTTGCCTAGAGTTTAGGAGGAGATGTGAAGAATTGGTTTAAAGTCCTCCCTCCTAATAGTATCCATGGTCTTCCCTCTTTATATCAATCCTTCACAAACAAATGGGAAGTCAAGACCAATCCTCTCCAAATCTTAGCAGAATACAAGAATCTTAAAAGAAATGTAGGAGAGAGTGTCTCAACGCTCTTGCTCTACACATGAAACCTCCCCAGGGAATGGCTTTAGTGAAATATCCTAAAGGCTTTGATGCTGACATGGCCTACCAGCTTAGGGAGAGAGATTACAACACATTGGAAGATATGCAAAAAGGAGCACTGAGTGTAGAAGCTAACCTGATTGAAAAGAGAGCCAGAATGAGGTCTGAGAAAAAGGTAACATACAAGGATGACACATCATCTTCCACATCCAATCCCAAGTATGACAGTCTAGCCAAAACTATGGAGAGACTAGGAAAAATGGTAGATTTGACTGTCCAAGTCAGCAACCACAACAGAAACCAAAATCATAACCAGAACCAGAACTTTAGGAGAAACAACTCTCCAAACAGACAGAGAGACTCTGATCAACAAGTCATACCCCCATTTCAAGAGAACTTCCTTGATGAGGATGAGGGGATAATAGAAGAGTCCGAGGGAACCACAATAAACATGGTGGAAATAGATAACTCAATCCACAACTATTCCATAGAAGACAATCAGACCTCGCACTCACATTGGGATGAGGAAAGGTTCGAATCTCAGGATTATAGGCTGGGATTTGAAAATGCTATCATGCAGGTTAGAGAACAGTATGAACTTAGAAGAAATAAGAGCTTAGAAAATTCCAAACTGAAAGCTTCTGAGATTACCATGAAGAAAAGACCTAAGAAAGCTCCTAAGGTGTTTGTTGAAAGTAAAAAATCAGCAGCTGAAAGTTCTGGGAAGAACAAGGAAAAAGATAGCCAAAATACTGATAAACAAAGTCAGCAGACCAGCAGCACTAGCACTGCAGCTAATGCTCCTGATAAAACAGCTGCAAACACCATACAAGTGAGAATCAGCACACTGATTTTGCCATTAAAGTAGTGGCTAAAAAAACAGAGTTGAGTCTTGCAAAGGGTCAATATCCCTTCAATTTGGAGAGTGAGATTGTTAAAATTAAAATTTCCATCCCACTCTCTAAACTGGCCACTCAGGATGTATATAAGGGCCAAATTTTGAAAGCTTTAAATCTAGGTGAAAACAGTGACACTGTCAATCTAAGTGATGATCAACTGGCCCTTCTAATTTGGTCCAAAGATAGAAGGGAAGTTTCAGGAAGGGGTAGTACCTCCTTTTTATATCAGCCTCAATATCCATGAAAAGATCCTTCACAATGCAATGCATGACTCTGGGGCATCACACAAACTAATGCCTAAGGTAGTTATGGAGAAGTTATGCCTAGAGATAACCCAACCTTATAAGGATTTGTATTCATTTGACTCTAGCAGAGTGAAGTGCCTTGGATTAATCAAAGATCTCTGTGTGAACCTGACCCAGATTCAAGCCAAATGTATGGTTATGGATGTGGTGGTGGCAGATGTGCCACCTAAATATGGCATGTTGTTGTCGAGGTCATGGGGAACCAAGCTGCAAGGTACAATGCAGATGGATGGGTCATATGCCACAATCCCTGTCTTTAGCCAACTAAGGAGACTGTATAGAGAAGCACAAATGAATTTTATGGTGAGAAGCCCTGAAAAACCTGAAAATTCACGTCTGTAATCGGTACACACAGATCTGGACTCCTTTATCATTTGCAACGATGAATCCATAGACGAGTCAGAGCTAGAAGACAGAGAGGCAAACAATAGGGTAGAGCCCATATGTTTTAACATAATGGCCACTCTAGACATAGAAGAAAATGAAGAAGAAAACTTTGGACAGTGCACTGAATCTAAAACTCAGAGTGAACAAGAACAAGACTACAAACAGCTGGCTAGTCATCCCTCTAAACTCCATACACATCATGAAGAACAAAACACTCCACACCACGATGCAGACCCCATATTACAACATAACAGTGAAACCAATGTTAGGGAGGAAAATGATGATAAACCTAAAAATGATCCCTTATGGAGAATGCATTTCAATGGGTCGTGCATTAGAAAGAATTCAGGAGCCGGAGTGTGGTTATATAACACTGAGAGTGACTATGTTGAGAGTCATGCCTTCAAACTGGACTTCAAATGTACAAACAATATTGCGGAGTATGAGGCTGTTATCCTAGGCTTGAATCTATTGAAAAAACTAGGATTCGGTAGGGTAGCTGTACATGGAGACTTTGAGTTAATCATAAAACAAGTGAACGGAGAGTATACTGCAAAGCACCCTAGATTGAGAGCATACAGAAATGATGCTATGGATTTATTGAAAACATTTGTAGAATATGAGCTGGTGTTTGTTCCTAGGAGTTAGAAAATTGTTACAAATGGATTAGGCTGCATAACTAGTTTGTTTCATAAATCACCTAGTGACAAAAAAATCATCATTCAGATGAAATACAGACCTGCAGTGCCAGATAATGAAAAATATTGGCAGGTCTTTGAGGGCGATAAGCAGATTGAGGATTTCCTGATTGGCAGGAATGGGTTTGAATTCTCTGATTCAGACTCAAAATCTAATGAAAGCTGCCTGAGTGAAGAGCTCCCCGACGAAGAAATATCACCACATAACGTAGAAATAAACATGTTAACTAAAGAACTTGGAACTCAAACTGAAGAGTATAAGAACGCAGAAAAAGAGGAAATAGAGGTGCTGCAATCAAAAGATAAGAATATACCCAGAGGATTGGCGCCTTTAGAGGACCTTTTTGATTTTAACGACGTAGAAAAGAAACCCATTATAGAACACTCAGACTCCGATGTCGAGGACTGCAACAAAGGCATCGAGGATAAGCCTAAGATGATTAAACTAGCTAAGTCACTGCCAGCAGATATGAAAAAGAAATATATTAACTTATTTAAAGAGTTCATCGATGTGTTTTCCTGGAGCTACGAGGACTTAAATGCCTATGATACGAAGATCATCCATCACAAGATCCCCTTGAAAGAGAACCAAAAACCCTTCAAATAGAAACTTCGTAGAAGTAACCCGAAACAACTGCCTCTAGTCGAAAAGGAAATCAAGAAGATGTACGAGGCAAGAATTATAGTGCCTGTGAGGTTCTCCGATTGGGTTTCCAACCTTGTAGCTGTGAGAAAGAAGACAGGTGAGATTAGACTGTGCATTGATTTCAGAAACCTTAAAAGAGCCTCACTCAAAGACAATTAGCCCTTACCAAAGATGGAACACATCCTACAGAGGGTAGTTGGCTCAAAAAGGGTCCCTGTTAGACAGATTTTCAGGCTATAACCAAGTTTTAGTACTCCCAGAAGACCAACTCAAGACAGCTTTCACCACTCCATGGGGCACTTTTATGTACGTAAAAATGCCTTTTGGACTAATGAACGCTGGCGAAACCTTCCAACGAGCAATGGACGTAGCCTTTTCGGAGGAGATAGGGCACTTCATTGTCATCTATCTGGATGACATAATAGTCTATTCCAAGACTGATGAGAAGCACCTAAAACATCTAAGAAGAGTTTTTGAAAAATGTAGAAGGTTCCGCTTGTCTTTAAATCCCAAGAAGACTGTGTTCGGGCTTCAAGAAGGTAAGCTTCTTGGCCATATTATATCAGAGAAGGGAATTAAGATAGATCTGAAAAGATTTGAGGGAATACTTCAGCTTAGTCACCCAAGAAACACAAAAGAGTTGCAGTCCTTTATTGGGAAAATTAACTTCTTAAGGAGGTTTATTCCCAACTTAGCTGAGCACCTAAGGGATATGACAAACATGCTGAAAAATGATTTAGGGGTTAAGTGGACTTTAGAGGCCAAAAAATCTTTCGAATTATTTAAACTTGCACTCACCCGGGCACCTGTCTTAATCAGCCCTGACTTTTCAAAATATTTCCTGATATTCTCCTTTGTCTCTGAGCATACAGTGGCTACAGTCCTACTACAGAAAAATCTAGAGGGAATGGAACAACCTATTTCTTTCTTCAGCAAAGCTCTGAGGGATGCACCCTTGAAATATAACATAATGTAAAAACAGGCCTATACCTTGGTAAAGGCCTTGAAATATTTTAGGGTGTATATTCTGCATTCTCACATAATTGCCTACGTGCCAAACATAGTGGTCAAAAACATTTTGTCCCAAGATTCAGATGGAAAGAGGGGAAAATGGATTGCTGTAATATTAGAGTATGACCTGGAAATAAAACCCACAAAACTGATCAAAGGTCAGGGCTTAGCTCAACTAATGGCTGAACCTAACTTGCAAGCCCTTGACATAAACATGGTGGATGCCTTGGATGAACATGAAAGATTGCCCGATCCTACTATTGAAGAACAATTTCAAAACTCTCCTTGGTATTATGATATCCTATATGTACTCACAAACCTTAATGCCCCTCCTGATTTATCAAAGACTAAGGCTAGATTCCTAAAGTTAAAAGCTAGAAACTATTGCATACTGAATGAATGTCTATACTGGAAAAATGCAAATGGTCTGCTGCTTAAATTCTTGCCTGAAACTGAAGCAGAGAGGATTAAATAGGAGTTCCATGCAGGAGAGTGTGGGGGTCATTTAAACTGGAAGGCCACTGCTAACAAAATACTTAGAGCTGGCTATTACTGGCCTACAATTTTCATTGAAATCCATAAAATGATAGTTGCTTGCCATAAGTGCCATATTTTTTAGGGCAAAAGGAAGATCCTCCCTTTACCATTACAACTTATAACTGTTGAAGCTCCCTTTCAACAGTGGGGCCTAGATTTCATAGGGGAAATACACCCTACATATTCTGCTCAACACAAGTGGATTCTTACAGCCACAGACCATTTCACAAAATGGATTAGGGCCATCCCTTCTAGGAATGCCACAGATTTGTCATCATTAAGTTCCTAGAAGACCACATCCTCTCTAGGTTTGGCTGCCCTAAAAAGATAATCACTGACAATGCTGCTGCTTTTGGATCCAAGAAAATGATTGATTTTTTTCACAGGTATCAGATAGCACTCAGTCATTCAACTGCTTATTACCCACAAGGTAATGGGTTAGCTGAATCATCAAACAAGAGCTTGGTGACCATTATCAAAAAGTTGCTTGATGAAAACAAAAATTCATGGCATAACAAGTTAGTGCATGCTTTGTGGGCTGACAAGCTAACAACGAAGAAATCCATTGGAATGTCACCATATGAGCTTGTTTATGGGACAGAGGCAGTGTTTCCTACCAGCCTTGGGGTACCAATTATTAAACTAGTCCAAGAGATTCAGCCAGAAGAGGACAGCATGGTAAGGAGGATAAATAAAACAATTCATCTCCAACAAACAAGAGAAGAAGTCTATAACAGAGCTCTAAAAGTACAGGAAAATATAAAGAAGTTGTTTGATAAGAGAACAAAAGCCTGTGACTTCAAAATTGGAGATAAGGTTCTAAAGTGGGACTCTAGGAGAGAAGACAAAGGAAAGCATGGAAAATTTGACAGTTTGTGGCAGGGTCCTTATATCATCCAATCCACTATTGGTCCAAATGCCTTTTTTCTACAAAAGCTAGATGGTACAGATTTTTTTGGGGGTCCTGTCAATGGTAGGATGCTCGAGCATTACTACTGCTGATTTCTATTTTACAGTTTTCATTTCCATTGTAAATAACATTGTTGTGTTTGTTTTTAAAGAAAGGAGAAAATATTTCAAAAAAAGAGAGAAAGAAAGGCTTAGACATGCTTAAAACTTGAACCTCTGAAGTGAAAAATATTGGCTCTAATATGATCAAAACCTAAGCCAAAGGAAGTAAAGAAGCTGGTTCTAATATGCTCAAAATCTGAACCAGCAAAGAAGAAAGAAGAATCAACTCTAACAAGCCCAAAACCAGCGCTGAAGTGAAGAATAAAGTGACTCTAACAAGCTCAAATCTTGAGTCACGAAGGAAAGAAGGATGCTTCAGAGTTTCAAGATTTCAAGCCCTCGAAATTTTACTTTCGAGTTTCTGCAATTTCAGTTCAAGTGCAACTGTCTATATGCCATGGATCCACAACAAACCAGACTATCTAATCCTGGTTTGACTATTTTTAAATTTCTGTTGTAGAATGTGGAGAAATAAATCTGCTAGATAGTTTAATCCTAGCAGATATTAGTGTAGGTAGAGAAACTATGAGGCCAATAGTGTAATATGGTCTCATGGAGGAATAAGGGTAGAATTAGACTAGTTTGATTTCTGTTTTTAATTAAAAAAAATGATGCAGAAGGTCTGCAAATTCAAATGCACCTTGAAGAAAAAAATGTTAGGACTATAGGATGGGTAGGTAGATTGTTTGGGGAATGTTTTCTGCTGATTAATATCCATCATGTTTGTAGCAACTGAATCAAAGAATAAAGGATGATTCAAAGATTAGGCATATGGCCTACTTCCCAAAGAATATTTATGAAGTTCTTAACATCTTCAAGAAGATGCCATCCCCATGTGGAGCCACTGTTAGCCACCTATAATTTTTGACAAGAGGAAACAGGTGGCTAAATATTTTTCTGAGCCTTCAAGAAATACATTTCCTCTGAAAACATATCATTCTTGAAGCCTCCGTGTGCCCTTTTCCTTACAAAGGATCTTCACTGCTGTTTCCATCAAGAAATCCTCACTGTCTGTGAAAAATTTATACTCAGAAAAGCCTCCATTTGCTCCCTTATACCCTTGCAAATTCCCCATTTTACCCCTTTTTCCCTTCTCAAAGTTTCCCCTTTTAAACCTTAAAAATCCCTTCTTAAGTCATCTAAATCACCCAATTCCCCTTTAAAAACCAAGTGAAATCCCTTCATTTGATTTTAAAATCCCTCTTTCCTCCTATTGGAACCATTTTTTAGCCATAAAAACACCGTTTTTAGGCCTAAAAACCCACTTTTTATCATATAGTAGGCTAAGCCCCTTTCGGCCCAGCCCACAGCCCTTCTCTGCATGTAACCTTCGCATAGGACCAAGCACTAAGCCATATAGCGCTAATCACATCGGAATTTTGTTGCGATGCGCGTTTCTTTGTTATTTGGAAACTTCCGATGTGAGATTTTGCTTGTTCTATTGGTCCATGGTGCAATATCCACTGTCGATCTGTGAAGATCTGACGGTCCGCACAAAGCTCACCGCACACCCATAACATCCCTTTGTCAACCCCGATTAAGATCTCCGCCGTTGATTCCCCTTTAAATCTAATGGTCAAGCACCAATCGCAACTTTTTATTGCACCACTCTTCAGCTCCCCGATTGGCCGATGTCTGATTGCGTCTTGGCCGTTGAATCCACAAGAACCAACGACCAGGATTGGCTCTCTCATCGCCCCTGTGTCCCCGATTGGATACCCCCGATCCAATCACGACCGTCAATATTCTACTGATCCGACGGTCCATGCTCAATCGCTACATGAACCCATTGGAGTTTTGGCCCCTTCCTCCTCCGATTGCGATTGAATCTCAGACGTCCATCCCATTCGATCCGACGGTCCACCTTTCTCCCGCTCATTTATTTAACCCTTTGCCTTCCTGCTCCCTCCTTTCATCTTGACTGTCCATCCCCATGGATCCAATGACTCATATTCCTCTCGAACATTAACCATCCCCTTCGCTTTTGTTTCCCCTCTTCAGATCTTAGCCGTTAATTCTGCTGATCGGACAACCCACATTAAAACCACCGTTGGCCTGTCCCCACATTACCGACCGCGTGACTGTCCGTATCGTGCTCCATTCATCATCGTCAGATCTCGTCATCCCAGATCCAACGACCAACATGCATATCACATTTTTCCTTTGTAAGGGGTTTAACGTTTCCAAATCACGCCATATAGGCGGTTTCATTTTGCCACGTGTCGGGAGGCAAGCGATATTGCATTTTTTTGGAGAGATTTTCAAAACCACTCCCAAACAACACGAAAACAGTTGTTTTATTCTTAAAACCACTTCCCCACTTCCGCCTCCGGGAGCCCTTCCATGCAATCCTGACCATTGATCTGTACAGATCAACGACCCTCATTCCATCACGTTCTTCATTCATAATTCTTTCATCGCACTACCATGGAGTTTCATCGGTTCATCTCAACCATTGATCTCCTCCTGAGATCTAACGGTCCATATTCAATCACCCTCCGCCCATGCTGAGTCCCACCATCTAATATGCCCAACTTTAATTCGTTTTCATTCGATTTCCTTTGTATTTCGCCAAAGGGTTAAATTTTTATGTTTTACATTAAAAGTCATGTTTTCCTCGCCTGACCTTCTTAAGCCACTCCATCAGTTAATCAACGCCCTCGATTGCCACCACTAGATCTAATCTAATGGCCCAAAGCCATTTCTTCATCAGGCCACCATCAGATCAGTCTTTCGCCGTTCCACTGCATTTTTCAGTCATTTTCCACTGCATCCACCGTTTCCACCATGTATGTGTTGCCATTCCCACAGTCCTCCATGACATTCACCATCACTCCCGCATGGATTTTCTTAACTTGTTTATGTGTTTTACAGGGTTACAGGAGGTGGAAACTGCCATTGCTCACAGTCACTGTCATAGTGACATAGAGTGAAGAGAAGGCCATTTTTCAAGCCAGAGATTGCAAAGTGAATGCCTGGGAAGGTTTTTGAAGGAAACTTTCCATTAAAGGACTAGTTTTCAACTCTGTAAAACCTCAAGTTCCATTAAAATTACATTTTCACAGACAGAGACAATCAATGAAGCAACAAAGAGTATCAGTAAAGGATTAAAGAGTTTGAAAGCTTGTAATTGAAGATTTTAAGCTTTAATTAAATTTTTAAAGGGCGAGTGTACTGAATTGAAGACCTTATGATTCACACAGAAGACCTAATGTGGCCTAAAGCACAGAAAAAAATATTATCAGTGTCTCACATCAGCGGAAGGTTCTTTCCCATGAAAGGACAAGTTCCCATACTGTTTTTTATTCTACACCGAAGATCTCCACTCCGAGAGAAAGTCCTAATGTTGCTAGAGCATTTATTATGCAGTATGGCAGACCTAAAGGTCATTTATATACCTTTTTCTTATCACCAGAGTACTACAGAGTACTACAGCCAAAAAGTACATCAAAGAACATACCCACGAAGTTAATATTAGCCTGTCGAAGACCACTCTTTCATCCAAAGAGTAATGAAGATCAATGTATAGATATTAGGACAGAATGGGCCTCGAGCCACTCTTCTTCCTCTGTTTTAATGTTCCATTAAAAGTTCTGTCTACCTCCTTTGCCTCTCTTTAGCTATAAGAACTCAAGAAAACCACATTGTAAAGGTTGTTGGTTGTTGATCGGATATCTGTGAATTGTAAGCTGTTTCTATTAAGATATAGTTCTGTGTGTAAAGTTGTAAAATAGGCCGAGGAGATGATTTCAGACTGAATATCAAGCTACTGGATGATGTTTTATATGATTGGTGTTGCTCTTTAATATGACAAGCACATTTCTTTGGATCCTGATTTAAAGCAGCGGTGATGTGTTCTACCTTTGTCTTTGTTTTCCTTCTGTAATTCATTACATTTCATTTCTCTGGTAAGAATCAGAAATCTGGCTTAGGATATACCCTTGCATGGTACCCTAATGCTCCTGCTCTTCTTATCTTTGATGTTTTCTACTGATTGTGATATCTGAGAACTAATTCAAGATAATTTAACCAGTGTAGTAGCTGTTATTCACTGCTAACTGATGTATGAATTTATGAATATGTTCTTAGATGTTATTGTTTGGTTTTAATCAAAATAATTGGGATAGAGAATGTTGATTCTGTCTCACTAGGGTATTTTTCAATCAATTAAACCTTTGTAAGTTCCCTTAAGTTGAATGTCGAAGCATTGAAAGTTCAAAGCCTTTCTTTGATCTCAGGCTTCACCTTTGTGTTTAAATCTTAAGTGTTTCATGTTGTCTGAAGAGTTAGCCTTTTAGGGGTTGGATCATAGGTGTTTAAGGCAAGCCCTGTCCCTAGATCTACTTCCTAAGTGGTCACCTTGGAGGTTTCCTTGTCATTCACCTTCATTCCTTAACCATTTCATACCACACTATCATCTTTAAAAGATCCTCTATTTTAGATGATTAGCCCAATTGAAAGCCTTGGATACTGAATAGTAAGTAAACCCTTTTATGACTCCATTGCCCAATGGTCTCGAGTTTTCTCTGAATTATCCCTCTTTTCCTAAAATCCTCTTTTCTCACCCTTTGTCTTATATTTAACCCTTATTTCACGTTTCCCAACAACCAAACAAACAAACAAAACAAACCTTGTGCCTTATAACTAGCCTAATACCTTGAAACTGAACTCCAAAGACATATACCTTTTCCTTTATAGATATATCCCTCTCTGGACCTAGGAGGGCTAGATCCTGAGGTCCCAAAGTGGTTTTGATGTTGTCTTATCTTTTGGTAGAGCCAAACCTGCCAAAACATAGGAGCCCCAACATGTAGATTAGTGGTAAAGTAGACTGCTAGGTGTAGGCAGGCTCCTGGCTCGAAATCCTACCCACTCTCAAGACAAATAACTGATCTCAAACAAAATTTCTCTAACAAGCACTCAAAAATGGCCCTGCGGAAATCCGTCAGGACTAATGATGAATACAAAAAAAATAACCCTATAGACCCTCTACTTGATCATTTACCTTTATAGAGTATGAATCCAATCAAAACTTTGATTTGATGCAAATAATGGCATAAAAAGGAAGAACGACACTCATTAAAGTACTCGAAGAGGTTAATAATAAGTTATTTTACAACAAAAAGAATACATAACAGTAAAGCATAAAACAAATCTTGGCTGAAGAAAATAAAAACCTCGACAACCTTTTCTTTAAAAATCACAAACAAAATCGTGTACGAGCATCATATAAAACGCATATCTGCTCAGGGAAACAAGCCCTAAATCTAAAAAAAATATGACAAAAAACATCTTAAATAAAGGGGAAATGTTTAAACCTATTACAAAATATGAAAAACTGAAGGAAAAATGTACCCACAAAGAGAAATACAACGGAAATGGAAATTTCATTAACCATATAATTCAAGTCTCAAATATTGGTATGCATGAACGCAAAGAAATCTTGCTTACTATCACTATATGTGTCAAATAGGCTAAAATCCTCCTTGAACTCTATGATCTGATCCTCGATCAACTGCTCTGCCATTTGCACTGGATAGTCGAATCGAATCAGGCTAACACATATCGATTAGCTTCACAAAAATGCCTAAACGGATGCAAAAATATGTCAAGATTTCAAATATCACAAGCTCCACATAATGAAAATATTAAAGGGCACCTTGCTTTTACCTCAAACACAAGAAAATAAAAACAAAACTAAGGTAATACACATGAGAGAGGAAACTGTGGCATATGATGAAATCCCTCAGAGCTTTTAAACTTGATCAACTGGGAAACGAAAATGCACCATGTATTTGACTGGATGAGTTGCGCAGGGAAAGGAACCCTCTCTATCTTTATGGTCCTCTCAAGAACCCGCTCTTTTTTTTTTCAAAAAGAAAATAAATACTTACTTTCATTGATAAAATAAGTTACATTTGCTTGGATTTCTCATTTGTTTTACCATTATCACTACCATTCACTCTATAATTATGTCGATTTCCAATATGTGATCTATCACCTATCATTGCTCTCCTTTCTCTGTCTGTGTTTTTATACAAAATATACTTTATCAAAAAAAATATATATATATTCTTTGTTCTTCTATGAGTCTCCTATATCTATAATAATATTACTATAGGCCATTGATACTTTTATCAAAATACAAAAAACAACATCAAGATAGCTAAACAATTTTATCCTTCATATTTTAATGGACCCAAAGCACAAAAAGGAGCCATTTTCAAAAAATTTAAAAATTTGATCATGCCCAAATCAATGCTGCATCCCTCTTTTGAAAAGTCGTCTGCCACCTAATTGGTGAGTTGATATGTTAATGAAACTCATTGATCTATTCAACCAGTGTCTAACTTTCTCCTTTAATAAATAAAATTGCATGTACAAATTTATTTTGTAACCCATGTTATAGAATGTTAACACCTCAATACTTGTAAAAATCCATCCAAATAACAATGGATAATTGACATCATTGCGTCGTGGTATAACTTCACCTCATTACAACAAATCTTCTCTAATAAAATTTACAACACTACAGCTCAATATGACAACCTCTAAAACAACTATCTTAACTTTATGTCTACATAAACCAAAATATTATACATAAGAGTAAAGAGTGTAGACACCACATATGAAGAGGTTAGACCATTATAAAAGAAAAATAATGGATATATCTAAGGAAAGAAGTCTAAAAATAATATTAGAATGCTAAATCAGTTCAGCATCAACCCAGGGTGCGTTTTACATTGTTTATTGGTGAAAACCCTGGCCGTCTCTTTCTCCGACCCGCGAATTTGGTCCCTATTTTGAACTTTATTCCCATTCATATCATTGCATCCTTTCCATATGCTTGTTTTCCCCTTGTTTCTTGGAATAGGTTCGCACCTATCTACTCGCGTGTACCAGCTTGTGGTCCGAGCTAGACAGAAACCCCGAACATGTATGAAGAGGAGGTGGACTCCTCCTCAGACCCGTTGGAAGGCGTACATATTTTCAATTGGCTTGCTGCCCACAAGAACTCTAGATAGGTTGGGGTTCAGGATACTGATGTGGATGCCATGGACTTGGGTGAGTCGACAATTCCACCGTCCCTACTGGAAAAACCACTCTTGGTTTCTTCGACTGCTTGCACGGAACCATTACTTCAATGGGTGGACTCGCATGTCTTCTATATTCCCTCACCATCAGTCTTGTGGCAGTGGGAACATCAAGCTTAAGAATCATCAGACATCCCCCTGTCCTCTGGCGTAGCTCTGGGACTTGGTATTGCGTGGGCTGAGGATATGGCTTTTGAACACCTCAATATTTGAAAGGAGGACCACACTTATCAACAACATTTCGAACCGGCAGGGATTTTTCCTACGGTAGCATTAGGATTTTTTGAGGACATTCCCCTTGCCACGCCTAATTACGACGACCCAAAATCATTTGACTCTCATGAACCAGTCGAACAGATTGGATTTTTTCCCTGCAGGAGCTCGGGTCGCGACAAGAAAAAGTTTAGGTGCGCCAAGAATAGGAACAGACGCGACCTCAATTTTGGTCAGGGTGTCGTTATGGCAGATATTTAACACACATCGCAGACGGTTCTAGTGGGCAGGGTAAGGGGTAGGAGATATAATTTTTCTAGGCTCAAATTTTGGATAGAGAATATTTGGGGCAACACTATGGAGCAATTACCAAGAGTATTGACTATGAACTGGGGCTGGTTTGCCCTCATACTCTCATAGCTTGCAGTGGTGGATTGGGTTCTGTCTAAGGATTGGCACCTAGAGACGAATCCTATATTGCTTAAGCACTAGACTCCTTTATTTGACCTGGATAAGGAGAAATTTGGTGCAAGACTGATTTGTGTCCATCTCCGGGGTCTCTCATTGCAGTTCTAGAATGAAGCCTCACTTCATATCATTAGGGAGGATCTTGGGATATATCTGGACCATGATCGTTCCTACATGGAGACAGGTAATATATCTGTGGCCCGGGTACTGGTGCACTTGGACACGTGAGAGGGTCTCTACGATGGATAAAACCTATACTTCAATGACATGATATGATATCAAATGCTTGATTATGAAGGGGTCCCCTTCAGATGTAGTTGGTGCCACGAGGTGGGGAATCTGTACAAAGAATTCCCTCTTATCATCGTGACAACACCCCAAACCAAAACATTGGTTCACATGGCTACTCAAACGGAACTAGTGAGTGTGGATACATCACCAGATGTTTAGTGTGATCATCTGGGACCTGAGGCCACAGAGGTGCATCAGACCTACCTGGTCACTCGATCATAGTCTCAAAGGTGTGCGACACACTCTCCACTGGAGGAGGATTATGCCTATTCTGGGTATCCCGCTTGCTCCTCCCTCTTCTAGTATTTATGTTATTATTCCATATCCCCCCAATTTATCTGATGGTACTTCTATTCGTTTAGATACTTGTAAGTTGAATTCCCTTTACTGTGTTGTTGCTTCCACCCCACTGACGATCTCACCAACCATTCCTTAGACCTCGGGTGATGCCTCCTCCTCTTGATTGGCCACTAAGTCTGATGGCCTCTTCACTAGTCACCGATATTTCCTTCGGTCATTTGTACCCTCTACTGATGCTCCCTCGTTTGGTCTCAGTGTGGATATTAGGGGTCCTTCAACCAGATATTCTAGAGGTCACCCATCCTTTATTACCAAAGCCATTAGGAAAGCCAGCCTGAAAGTGGCTGCTGGCACTCAATCTTCCATAAATCGGGTTCTTAGAGAAAAGAACACCTGGGATGTGGTTTTACCATGATCTATCTCTCTTATAATTGTAGGGGATTGGTCGGCCTCGATAAAAAATTGGCTCTCAAGAGGTTGCTACAACTTATTCGAGTTGATGTTATTTTTTTAAAAGAAACACTGGGTGATGGTTTATTTGTTTCAAAGGTTTTATCTGCTCTACTCTCGGACTGGTATTTCTAGATCATTAATTCTTGTGGCTAATCTGGGGGTAGTGCCATGGGCATCAATAACAAATCCATTCTTGCCCTTGGATGGTGGGGAAGGGAGGGTATACTTGGTGCTGATATTATATCTCATGATACCAAACTCACGATCACCCTGATCAATGTGTATTTCCCCTGCCAACACCGCGAGGTTTATTTGGATAATTGGATGAACAACTCTATCATGCAGTGGAACAATATTATTTTGGGGGGAGACCTGAAATTCTCAATTTGTCTCTCAGAATCTTGGGGTCTGGGGGCCTCACCATACTCCTTATCGGAGTTTTTTGCTAAGCTCTTGGACGAGGCGGACCTCTTGGACTTGGCCATGTGAAAGAATATGCCTACATGGGGAAACAAACGCACTGGGGATGCAGCTATGGCAAGGAGACTTGATCATTTTTTGATCAAACTTCCTTTATTAGCACACATTGAAAAATCCAAATAATGGGTGGGTTATGGTGGGTCCTCGGATCACTCTCCTATATATCTTGAGATTCAAACTGGAGCACAGAGACCCCGAGATCCCTTTAAATTCAATGCTTGTTGGTTGGATGAGCTTGATTTCCACTCCATTGTCATCAAAGAATGGAATCACTGTGTGCATTATCTGAAGCAGGAATCTGCAAGGACCCTATATGATAATATCAACCATATTAAATCCCTCACCATCAACTGGGCCATAAGGAAAATACTATTGGAGGATGGGAAACTTAAAATCACTGAGCAGGAGATTGCACACCTGACTAGATCAGATTACTTGGGTTTCTGATTTGCAAAAACAAAAGATCACCTTATTTCCCTGGAATCCACTAGGGCCAATATACTAAGGAAGAGGGAAGAGGAGTGGTGACTCAAGAGTAGGGTCATCTGCTTAAAAGATGGGGATGAGAACACCAAGTTTTTTCAACAATGTGCAAAAGGCAGAAGGATTATAAACACTATCTGGGAACTTAATGATCATATTGGAAGAGTGGTCAATACTCATGAACAACTTGCAGACATGGGAATACATCATTTCTCCAAAAAATACAGAGCACTGGTAAATGTAAACCTTTCGGATATCATGCATGTTGCTCACACCCTACACAGATTTGTGGAGGAGGAGCATCTGGAGGATTTAAATGCTCTTGTCACGATGGGTGAGATTGAAGGGCTTTTCAATGGTTTAAGAAGGACAAAAGCCTAGGCCTTGATGGATGGACCATTGAATTTTATCTTATGTTCTTTGAGATCATTGGTAAAGATCTTCTACAAGTTATTGAAGACAACAGAAATAATGGGCAGATATACGATGGTTTCAACAGTACCTTCATTGTTATGATCCCAAAAGTGGACAAGCCCTCCACCTTCAATGACTATAGACCGATATCCCTCTACAAATGCATCTACAAGATCATCTCCAAGATCATTTCCAACTGCATCAAACCCATTCTCTCTCAGCACATAGATAAGGAACAATTTTCATTTCTCAATATGAGACAATCCACGAAGCTATTGGCACTGCACATGAGGCTTTACATTCCATCAAGGCTAAACATCTCAAGGGTACCATTCTCAAAATTTACCTTGCCAAAGCCTTTGATTGCGCTAACTGGAACTATCTGTACCTCATACTTATTCATATCGGCTTCCTACATGATTTTACAAATTGGATCATGGGATGCATTAAAAATGTCACTTTTAGCATACTTATTAATGGTGCTGCCTCTGATTCTTTTCATTATGGGAGGGGACTAAGGCAAGGATTCCCCCTCTCCCCACTGCTCTTGATACTCATTATGGAGGGAATCTCTTCCCTTATGACTCGTGCCAAAACTGATGGATTCATTCTCGAAATTAAACTAAATGATTTTATTCAACTGACTCATTTATTATTTGTTGATGATGTTATCATATTTCTTGATGGTTCTTGCCAGGGCAATTCAAATTTTTTCAAACTACTCAATGTTTTTTGCAAAGCCACTGGGATGGAACGTAACAAAAGCAAGTCTTCCATCATGATGATTTGCTGTTCTGTTAATGAAACCAGACATGCCATGGGGCTCTTTCAATTTGAACACAAGAATCTAGATGACGAGCTTAAATAACTTGGGTTCCACCTTAAGCCAAACAACTATCATATCTATGACTGGAACTCATTGATTGAAAATTTTGATTTCAAGATCAACATCTAGAAACATCGATGGCTCTCTAGGGCTGGCAGGTTGGTGCTCATAAAATCCGTCCTCGAAGACATCCAGGTTTACTAGATGTCACTTGCATGGCTCCCCAAAGGTGTGACCGCCAGACTACAACATATTTTCAGGCGTTTTCTTTGGAGGGGAAAAGAACAAGACAATACCTTTTCTTGGATTGCATGGGATAATATCACAATACCCAAGGGGTGGGGTGGATGGGGTCTTAATGATCTATCTAAATTTGCGACTACTTTGGATGCAAAGATGGGTTGGCATCTTATTGATGGCCACAACTTGTGGCAAGAAGTCACCTGCTCGAAATACATTGCACCTAAAATTGCATTGGATTATATTAGGGGAAACATCCTACCATCTCCGGGGTCTTCGATCATCTGGAAAGCTATCACAAGATCCATCCACGTAATCAAGAAAGGACTGGCTTGGCGCATTGGATCTGGTACTAGGGTCAGAATTGGTGAGGATGCTTGGTCAGGTTGTGGACAAGAATTCAAACTGGCCATGGACATAAAATTAAATTTGGCCCAGTTGGGCATATTAGTTTTATCACAGATTGCAGACCCCATTCGCATCAGATGGGCATCACAAGCCTGGCTATCTGCACATGAAATGAATATACCTATCATCGAGTGGCCAATCTTGAACAGGTACATCCGGGCGCTCCAGGCCACCAGCATTCGACTCAATGATCAAGAAGATGCTCTCCTATGGGCCCTCTCCCCTAGTGGCAGATACGTACCAAAAATTGGCTACACCACTCTCTATGCTGCACATGAGCCTCAATATAAGCAATGGTGGTGGAAACTTATTTGGAAACTGTAGGCTCCCCCTAAAGCAAGGTTACGTATGTGGTGTATACTATCAAATTGCATCCCCGCTGCGGGAAATATCACCAGACACGCTTTTCATGGACCCTCTAGATGCTATTTCTACCTCACACAGGCCAAGGATGTAATCCATCTCTTCCTTGATTGTTCAGCTATAAAACAGCTCTAGCACACAAATACATGCTCCAAAGAACGAAACATTCCTCTCCTCATTGCATGGGGGATCTGGATCAATAGGAATTGGTTCATGTTTTTGTATAAACTTGTCGATTGGGATAGCTCCTGTATAAGTATAATATCCATATACCAGCTCGTCCCTGACGATGATCAACCAACACTTAACAGGACTATCATACTTGAAACAATAGACCGCACCTATCCGTGGGCATATTTCGATGGGGCATCCAATAATTTTGGATGTGGAGGGGGTGTTGTATTGCACATATCTGATTCACATTATTTCCACCTTAAGATGGGACTTGGTCTGGGTACTAATAACTATGCAGAACTCAATAGCCTTCGGCTCCTACTATTTTCCCGTGAACAAGGTTGCAACAAGATTCAGATCTTTGGGGATTCACAACTTATTATAAATTGGTTCAATTTACAAGCACATTGTCACACCCACACCCTATCTACATTATTGGATGAGGTTCGTATGTTAAAATCTCTATTTGACACTATCTCTGTCACTCACATTTACAGGCAGAGGAATCGGGTGGCCGATCAACTATGCAAGGAAGCATCGCAGTTAGAGTGGGGTCGGTGGCATATATCGGTGCATGATGATGCACAAGAGTACCAATTCTATCATCACCCTTTCATACATGATCTATAGGCATAGGATGCAGTCATCCATTGACTGCAAATTTTGGTTTTTTGTATATTTTTGGTGGCATTACACGAACATTCATTCGGTTTTTACTTTTCTGTTTTATTTTATATAATCAACTGCTATTATATCTGTATATATTTGTACATAACCTACTATTAGATTAGTTTCAAAATATTTTTTGATTATTTGACATGTATTTGACTCTTCGGAGTACGGTCTATTATGCTGAACATGCATAGTTGATATGCTGCTAGATGCAACATGTAATTGTTCTTATCTTTAATGAAAAATTACGACTTTTTTCTTGGGAAAAAAAAGCATCAACCCAACTGTAAATAGAAATCATATCAGCTACTCAACATGCACCAGTAATCACATATTTTTCCATTACAATAGAAGAGAAAAGTACACAAACCAAAATTAGTTTCTTCCAAGCTTCCAATGCAAAACCAACCAGCTTTGCAAAATCTCATAAAGCAAAACATATTAGCTAAAACACCTTAGATATCATATCACACTACTCTTTACTCTAGCTCTCATACATATAAGCAATGCACCCTCCCTTCCCTTTTGTAAAATAAAGGAGTAGGGTTAAAAGCAAAGAACTTAGGCTAGGTCCACCTAAGAGAAAGGGTCCACAAGTGTAGTACTTAACCCTAATCAACTTATGTGCCTCACATGTGCTAAGAGGAGGAGGTTACATGAAACATTTGGTCAAGAATACTTCTCAAAATAACTGAATCAAGCAGTGCACCCCACATGCCGAGCACCCACTCCATGTATTTTATGAAACACTGCCTAATTTTATGCAACCATCTTAGTATGCCCTCCCAATCAAAGTAACTACAAGTGCCAAAAAAACAGATGAAAAGGGGATATGAGACAATTCATCCTCATGAAACTCTCTCCCAAAAGTGTGTCCATCTGACAAAAATAATAATAAAATACTCTTTGATCAACAAGAAAACTAATACACTGCCTCTCACTAATGTCATCCCACCTTCTTAGTACATGCCCTATCATTTTCAACTTGTAAGGGATCATCCTTTTAACATTAGTGCAACCCCATGTTTCAAAGAAAAAGCCCAATTGGATCAAACAATTATCGAACTCAAAAATGGAATTCCTGTTAAATATCATACCATCCAATTTGAAATTCATTTTGAAAGGATTATTTAGATGGATATGACTAGTATTATAGGTTTGGTTACATGTACAAAGCCTCCACCTAAGTGAGCATTGACAACATTATTAGTATTTATATGGTGGTTCTAACACTACTAGCTAGATTTTTGTTCATTCATGACAACGTCAATTGTGTTAACACATTGAATTTCTCTTTTATGAACAATGAACATTTGTTGGTCTATAAAATTTTACTGCAACTATTCAAATTGGCATTCAATATTTTTGCTTCATAGGGACTCTTCTCCCTTTTTAACCGTGAATTCTAGTTCTAGGTTTCCTTTTTTTCTCTTTCAACCAATGAATCTAGCTCCATTCAATAAGTGACTTTGGTTTTAAGGATTATTCTCTAGTGGAAAACCAATGACTCCTCATCCAAAATACTAACTTGTTCTAAAGCAGTCAACAATTGTCAAACTCCACCTATCAGGAGATAAATGATGTCCAAGTTCAATATGTGTGCACTATTATACTTCCATTTCTCACAACAATAATTATCCTATGTAGAGTATCGCATATATATATATATTTTATCTTTGCGCATAGAGTATATTGAGGACAAAATAATGGAAAATATCATATTTGTTGATGTTTTTTAGAAAATTAGATCATTTTTATACCAGAGAAATTTGATATGCAGAAAGAAATTGACATTGATACGATAAATTATCATAGTCAACATGGAAATTCTTACTTGCAACAAGATAGAGATGGAAATATAGCGATTTGTCAAAAAGAGTTTTGTTTTGAAGCAACATCTTGTCACTGTCAACCTTGTCAAACTTGTCACTGTATGAAGGCATACATCTTGGGTCTGAACTTCAAGTTTCAATGCTGCCCATTACCAAATTTAGATTCAATCTCATGCAAGCCAATGAAAAGGTAGACCAGTATGTGTTCCAGCAGCATTTTATGAAAATGAGTGAATTTTCAAATATGGACATGCCCAACATCAACAATTTCACCATTTTTCACGAGAAAAAGGAAGTATTTTTTACTTTATATCAAATGTGTATACTAATTCTACAAATGTTTGACAGTGGAGATGGAAATCAACATAATCTATCAATTTTTGAGGCAAACGAAAGGATTCAGAGGATTCTTTGATGTGGGTTAAAAATAATGTTATAGGTAAGTTTCTCAAATATATTTTTGTAAATAATTTCTGACTTGATATAACTATGGATTAACTGTATGATAATAGTGAAAATACTGGATTAGAGAAACACACCAACAAATCCATTTGACTTTTGCATGGTGGTGAGCCAACTAATTACAATAGTATATGCACTACTGAGTTCCCAAACTTAAATTATCGACTAAGGGAGTATAAGCTTGTCAAGTGTTATGTACTGTTTATGAAACTTTCAAGATTTTAAATGTTGTTGTGTTGATTCTACATTTTTGCTTCTAAAGAATGGAAACTAAATTATGTTGTATGCATCTATTCTATAGGGCAGTTCTATATGAGCAAGATTAAGTGTTTCATAATAAAATAGTTATAGGCATGTAATGTCCTTGTTTCCTTTGGTTAATGCCCTATAACCCTCTCACTTATTGAATCTACAATGCTTTGGAAGTAAAATACACCTACTTGAGAAACGCATCCTTGGAAATAAAGTTCATGCTAACAACACCAATGATATAAAAATAAAATGATAACTGAGTGTGTGATAAAATCAAACCATTCTATAGTACGATGAAGATCATAATTGCCCTCTTTACCAAACACAAGGTCATGGTATACTGCTGAAAGAGTTAACAATATGAGTTACATTCTAACTACTGAGCTAAAACATGAACGATTCCTCAACCACTCAAGAAGAGGAGATGATGGTTAAAGGATTAACAAGCCACCCAATAACTAGAAGGAAAAAACATGTAATATTGGTTGTGTGGATAACTCATTGTAGAGCATTTTCAGTGTCATATATTTCCTTGATTAGTTGCCTTGGGCCAATCTGAGTTGTGTGTTCGTATTAAATTTTTCTTGAGCTGGAGAGTTGCTGATAGTGTGCATTCACAGGCATGTTGTATTCTTTATTTGGATATTGCGTGCTTCTTACCTAATCTGAGATAGGATAGGATAGTTTTATTAATGTCCAACAAATGACCACAAAAGTAGGTCAATGGGACTAATGAAGAGTACAACCAATATAAATATAATATGGGAGTGCAAATGCAGTTCCTAGAAAATGCTAAAAACATTGAAAATAACATAAAGAAATAAATAAAAAGTGATAGTGCTGCCATGACATGCCTATAAAGACGGTGTCATAATATAAATAGTCTGCAAAAAAAACAATGAGTGAGATAGGGAAATCTGGTAATGGAGCTAAAAATGTCAAGGGCTCCTGAGAAATGCACTAATTAGCCATTTTGTTGTGCTATACCAATCTTAGGCTTTAGAAACCCTCGGTGATGTGAGTCATTCCTCTCTAAGGTTTGAAGAAACATAATATGTTGCAACCTATTTTTGGTAGAAATCTAACAATTTGACAAGTTCTTTCCACCTTATCATCTCAACATAAACATCAGGTTTTCTAGATTATTTTTTTACACAATAACTAGGAGATATTTGTATCTATAAAAAATTTGTGGCAAATGCATGCAGAAAAGATAATACAGGAAATAACTTCCAAAGAGTGTTTGATAGAATATTAGAATAGGGAGCATGACTTATATGTGTTGAAGAATGTAACTAGGTTCGGTCTTCATAAATCGTACTTAGTCAAACATAATATATTTGTCAAAAGAAAAAAAAAAGAATTTATTATTATTGACTTGTTAAAGCATGGGTTTCATGCTAGGGTAAATCATAGGTCCTGCCTCCATTGTAGGCTTTAGGTTATTTTCAAAGTCATTTATTGTTTGAAGACTCCTCCATCAAGTCATCGTCTTCAAGTCAGCCTGAAATAAATTGTCTTCAAGTCGGCTTTCTTCAATGTACTCATGTCAACCTAAAAATAGAGACACACCTCTTCACAAAGTCACGCCGACTCATTTATGATCGACGAACCACTATACATACAAGGCTAAGGTTTTCACATTACAAAACCACCAAATTTTGGGTCAATTATAGTGGCAAGTTTGGATGGAAATCTTAGAGATAGGTATTTCTGTGGAAAAGCTCAGATCATCTCAGAGAAGAAGTTCATACATTACAGTGAAGAAAATTTGGTGTCATTACAATGATATGGGTTCGGTGCCATCACAACAAGAAGGTATCACATCTTCAGTTGTTACACCAATTTTTGGTCATCTAACCATTTACAATTAGATGGATCGAAGTACACCATGTAAGGTAAAATTGCTTTTACTATAAGAAATAATTTAATAAACCATGTTTTATTAAGTTATTTTTGGTTCAAACAGGAAACCCCACGAGGAATAATTAATTAAACCACTGTTTAAATAATATTCTTAGTCATATTTAATCCAATTAAGAGAAATAATTAGACAAATCATTATTTTTCTTATTTTTCTCTAGGAATAATTAATTAAATCATTATTTAGTTATTATTCCTTGTTAAATTGGACTAAATAACCTAGAAATAATTAAACTAATCATTATTTGTTAATTATTCCTTAACCCCATTCTTGAAATGATAAATAAATCATTTATTTTTTTATAATTTCTAAATAAAGGTATTTAACCAATATACATTCCTTTTCCCTCGAACAAAATATAATAAAATATTCCAAGTAGTTAGATCTAGATCTTGGTTAATAATATTTTATTATGCGCCATTATCAAAGATAACTCAATATTTTGTTATAAATAGGAGGGTTTTCCATTCATTATTCACTTTTATCACTTTCATTGTCATGCTTTGATCATTCTCATTGCTGCCACTACTTTCTTTTCTTCTTGAGCTCCCATAGAGTTCAACATATTTCGGGTTTTCTACACCATTGAGAGAGAGAAACTTCTGGATATGAAGCATTGAGGAAAGCCAGGAACCCATCCCATTGAGTGGGACTAGTAACATAATTAATTTTTCCCTTCCCAGGTGTTATAATACATATATAATTCTTTATATCTTGTCTTTTCCATTGGATGCATGGATCAACTCTTATTTCTTTTTACTATTTAACCGCTTTTGCTGCATAGATATGGGTTTTTGCAACATTTGTTTTGACTGTCTATTGTAGATCTAAGGAAGTCCTCCAGTCGTGCCCATCTCAATGAAAATCTCTTCTATCTGCTTTGGGTGTTATGGATCCTTTAGATGATCATTTGATCATCTTTGATGTTGACAATTCAAAACATCCCCCCTTACCTTCATCCGTCAACTTCCAAATACCAGTCAAGATTCGTACTGCGAATGTCTCGTGATGTATCACTGATGAGGCCACATCCACCATCACTTTGTGTGCTTAGGATGATCATCCTTCTAAGCCCCTTGGCATGTTCCACAATTGTCCTGTCACTTTTGCAGGAAAGACTATTTGTGTTTACATTGAAGTCATTGACGCCCCCTTGGATTACAATATCCTCTTGTGTTGTAGCTATACCTATGCGATGTCTACTGTCGCATATATGGCTCACTGTAATATTTTTGTTTCCTCACAATGGACATATTGTGAACCGAAGTATTAGACCTCCACATAGTCTATCATATCTTCAGTGGCCGATAAGAAAACAGTTGCACCTCTCACCAGTGTTTCACCAGGAGTATAAATATTCCACCTTACTTGGTGCATTCCCTGCCATCCCAGCCACCCCCCCTATCACTGACCCTAGCTCGTTAAATGTTTGCATGATTAAATTGTCTCAGGCTAGCCACAAGTAGTCTGGTTCGACCAGCCAGCAACCAACCCCTCTGCAACCTGCTAGTGGTCAATTGACGGAGCCTTCAAGACCTTCTCCTCAAGGAACTTCTTCTTCTTCTAGTGTCTCTTCCAACCTTTTTCAACCAGGAACGGCTACTCCTAGACTTAACCATTTGGGAGCCATTCTTCTAGGCCATTACCCTTAAGGTCAGATATAGTTTTTAGATCCCCCCTCCGGAGTCTTCTTATTGCCTGTTATGGCTACGTTGTTCCTTCCCAATTTGACCCCGGGGATCCCAGTCTGGTACATTGATCCCCCTACCAACACACCGCCTGGTTAGCTCAAAACTTATACCGATTTGACCCCGGTCCAACCGGTCGCTATGACCGCTCCCTTTGATTCTGTGACTTAGACACCTCAGCAGGATTATATTCCTGTTGTGAAAGCAACTAGTGAGGGGGGCAAAGCCAAAAAGAAGGAACCTAAGAACAAGCCCCCCCAAACAACTCTTGCTCCTCCTAAGCCTCCAAAGCAGTCACCTCCATGCACTTTGTGTGATGTTGTTGGGAATGCTACCCATAACTATCCTGAGCTTCCTTATCTCAAACCTGTGGGCAACGAGACGTTTCTTGAATCTGATATCCTAGAGGTCCATGTTACCTTACCTGATTCAATTAAGAAACTCAAATAGTTGCACATGAATCACCATTGTTCTTTGTGTGATATTTATGGACACTATGATCATCATTGTCCCTGTGTCGATGAACTTCGTGACACCCTTGAGGCTGTTTTCCAAATAGAGGCTGCTCGTAGTGGATCTTGTACTCCTCTATTTGTGAGTATTGCTTTAGCGGAACTAGATGAAATTTATGCACCCAGTGTGATACCTCCCACCGATGTCGAGATGACGGAAGCTTCAGCCACTATCCTCTATATGTCATCATCCATGAGTTACATGGTGGAAGACCCCTCTGGGGCATCCCCTTCTGTTTCGACTGAACCTTCTTCAACGATCACCCTGGGCTCAACATCGATAGATGTTTCATCTATTAGCTCTTCATCTACCCTATGTAGCGATGCATATGTGAACCATATTTATCATGATGATGCACCAAGTAGCTCTGCCACGTCATCTGGTATCCCTTCCTCCAGTCCTACCATCTTCCATTCAAATGAAGACATTATGGAAGGCATGACCACCCTTGATTTTCCTTGGGATGATACACACCATTGTGCGTATTTCCTTCCATAACAGACCCATGACCAACATGTTGTGGAGTCCAAATATTTCATCCATAGTGAAGTCGATTGGTTCAATAACCCCTTACTTCGAACCCATTGATTCGAATCATGTACACCTTTTGGCCATTACATTGAAACCCAATGTTTGGGTAATAGGGCACCCAGTTTTGAGAGTCCAGGAGGAGTAATTCTCCACAACCCTCCTAGTGCATATGTTAGTGTCGACTCTAGTACCATTATTCTTCCCCATTTAGAAGAACATCTAGAGTCTCATGTCACTTCAAATCACTCTATGGATGATCCACTTAATAATTCCTTAATCTTACATCAACAACCCAGTACCTTAGACATTGTTGTTGACCAACCTCAGTATTTTCTACGTGAGCACTAGTTCATTATATTTGAAGCCACTCTTTGAGATAGTGACACCATGTATGTGAACCCATAAATTTAGTCCATTTGCTTCATATACGTAGTGCCAAACAATATTGGTAATCCACCATTTCCTTTCTCTCACTGTATCTCTCCATTCTTCCCACAAAATATAACCATAACATAAAAAAATGATGAACCACATCATAAAAATGTGTTTAGAGTCCACTATTCTAAGTACGTTTGGCATGTCAATAGCATGCTTGGGGGCACCTATGCCCCTATATATTCTCACCATCCTCTTGAGGATTTAGTTCCTATGAGACTAAATGCTTGAATCCATTATTTCAGCACTTGGAACACCATTGCGCTCCACCAAATCCTTTAGAAAGGGCCATCATTCCCACATTTGCATACCAGATCACTCCCCTCCATAACATCCTCTTGGGGGTAGTATCCCATGCTTGGGTCATGATGGCACCCCTCGCTACCTTCTCACTTGATTAACATAAGTCTCAGCCTAGATTCCACCAATCTAGGTATGGTCGATTATCCTCCCATTCCTTGGATAGTTTGTCCTACTGGCCTCTCCGTCGAGCTATATATCGTAGATGCTTGATAACATATTTTTAAACATTCTACTTATGTGCTACCAGATTTACCACTTTTTCCCCATATTTGGCTTGGTGGGTGGGGATGATACTCAGTAACTTACTTGAATAACTGAAATTTTGCAGAGATTCCTCACACTATCCACCACGGGCATGGGAAATACGAGGAGTCACACGACTCCTCCGGTCTTCAACTCGCTCTACAATCCCGACTTACAGTGATCCTAGAATGAACTGTCCTCAGACAGGCGGCCCAGTAGGCTTCAGTATTAATTAAAATAAAATGTTACATACCAGATTATGCTTCAGATTAGAGCCTTATTATCTCTGATCTCTTAGAGCATGAATACAAACACTCTTTCACATAAAAACTCAAAGGAACACACACACACTCAATTTCACACTCAAGCACACCATGATATACACACAAGCATACACACACTTACATAGCATATGGGAAGTATTGAGGGTCCTTGTCAGGCATTACTGGCTTAGACTGTGTCTGCTCAATATTCTCTAGTACAATAATTAAAAATAAAGACACACTACCAAGGACCTTTCGGTTCTCGATCACTATCATAGTCATCATCATGGTCGGGTTCACTGATTTTGGATGAGGTTGAAGGAGAATTTTGATTAGCCCAAGATTGATGTAACCATTCCAAATAGTTTGATTCCCATGCGTTGTCTTGTTGCTCTTGAGCATCTTGGTACAAATCCACAAATATGGTTGCTTTTTCATCGGATACCTTCTCTTTACCTTTCTCTGTAGCTGATTTTCCTTTAGTGGAGACTGTAGAAGATTCGCCTTTTCATGGAGCTTGTGATGATTGTCCTATATCAAACATTATAGTGTCTATCGTAACATAGAGATTCTTTTGTGGGAAGAGATATTTATCATCCGATTTCTTCCAATTGTTAACATAAGCCATGGGGTCTATCTCTATGTCAAGGAAGGAATCTTTTTTGCTTTTACGAAACTCTAGCAGTGATTGAATTGGCATCTCAACTCCATCTAACAATTCCCATTTGAAAATTTGGAACATGCTGACAGAGCGTTCTATAGCGCACTGTATCCACAGTTTACAGTTATGATTGACATCTGCCTTCTGCTGCCATCCTAATTCAAAGATCATGGATGAACATACCTTGGTAGACAATAATAAACTTATTAGGCAGAGTGCATCATCACTCCAGTTTCTAGCCATGACAGTAATAGTAATTAAATCCTTTTGATTGATCAATAATTTAATTACTTTTATCCTTCCCTGCAGTCCTTCTAAGGTTCTAATCATGGACAATTTTTCAGGAAATTTAAGCTTATAAAATTCTTTGAGCCATAGAGAAATTTTCTTTACCTCTTCAACATTATCTGCTAGCACATATTCGTCAATCCTTTCAGGACCATAAATCTGAGAAAAAGGATTTGGGACAATGGGATTTCTAAACTCTATGCTTTGATAATCCCATGGTGCTGAAAAAGTCCTTAGGAATTGCAATGTTCTTTCTACGCATTGAGAAGCTCTTACCTGGGGCTTCTTTCTGCAACAACCATCTTTAATTTCCCAATCAGAAAAAGGTTCAAACAATTCATATTGGGGAAATGAATCTGTACCTACAAAATTTTCATCATTTCTTTGAAGAAACGCAGCTTCAAGTTCTTCAAAGAGATCTGGAATTCTTAAGGATGTTAAAAATCTTTCAACCTTTTCATTCATGTTGATTTCATCCAAATCCAACATTTTGGCAGAGGTGTAAATAGCAAAAGAGAAATCTACACCACCAATGATCTGATAATAATTCAAAGTTCTAAGAACTTGGATCATATCATCAGTGTATTGTCTTGACCAGTAATCATCAAGCGTTTTGAAATAAAGCTTCACTTTCATATTAGGCAGAGGATATACCTTTACCAGTTCTTCATCCAGACCCAGTAAAACACCAACATTTTTTGTCTGCCATGCTTGGCATATTTGTATCCATTGGTTTCTTCTTAGTCTAAGCCCAACAATTTTCTTAATCTCTGTTACTAGATCACCAAGAACTAAATCAAGAATCTGAAACCTTTTGACAAAAGTTTCAAAACTATCATATTTAGGTGATTTTCTTGGAAGAGCAAAGAGATCATTTCTTTGATTAGAGCAAAGATGACTGTGAACTTTGTTCATGTCTCTGGTTGGAATTTGCTAAATAATTAGAAATACCAGGAACCCATTCAACATCAAAATCATACATCTGAAACCAAATCTGCCATGCCAATAATCGTCCTCTTGCGAGTTGCTTTGATATCTTGGCTGATAATAAATATTTAAAATTCATGGAATCTGTTCTTATCAGAAACTTGGCAGGGGCTAGATATAACTCAAAATTTTGAATACCATTAAAAATGGCGAAAGTTTCTTTTTCAGCCGTGAAATAATTTTTATGGTGAGGCAGAAACTCACATGATGCATATGCACATAAAATTTCTTCTCTTGTATCCTCCTTTCTTTCAAAAAGAATAGCTGCCCAAAAATAATCAGAGGCATTAGTCTGGAGGATTAAAAATCCATTACTTGGAGGCTTGAGCTCTGGCAGATTCTTGCATTATGCTTTTAGTAATTTGACTGCTGTTGTGGCTTCTAGAGGCCATCCAGAATTCAAATGTTGTCGAATTGGAGCAGTCTTCTCAGAGAGTCTAGGAATGTATTTATGTACATAGTTGAGCATGCCTAAAAATATCTGGATCATCTTTGTGTCTGTGAGCTCATCAGGAAACTCGGAGAGCTTTGTGAGGACATGCGGCTGCATCTGAATTTTTCCATTAATAACATGAATTCCCAGAAAATCAATACTATCTTGGAACAGAAGCATTTTCTTTTCAGAAAGAACAATACCATGCTTTCTGGCTTCATCGAGGAATATCTGCAAATGCTTCATATGGTCTTCAAGATTTTGACTATGAATCAATATATCATCAATATATACAACAGTGAAATCATATTTACCAAAAATAAAATCCATGCGCCTTTGAAATAAGGCAGGCGCATTCTTTAAACTGAAGGGAACAACTTTCCACCAAAAGAATCTTGCAGGACAAGTGAAAGCAGTTTTATGACGATCTTCTTCTTTAATTTGTATCTAGTAATAACCAGATTTCATATCAAATTTACTGAAGATCTTACTATGCTGAATCTTCTGCATAATTGTTTCCTAGTGAGGTAAAGGATAATTGAAACTCTTGGTGATAGCATTCAAAGGTTTATAATTGATCACCATTCTGGCTTTACCTCTTACTATTTCAGAATGATTTCTGACCAGGAAAGCAGAGCATGAATAATGAGAAGAACTTGGTTCAATCAGTTGGAGATTCAGAAGTTCTTCAATCTGCTTTCTAATTTCCTTTTCATCATTTGGAGTACAGGGTATCAATTTTCCTTTAACCCCATTGTCATGAAGAGTGATGATCTCTTGTTGGGGACTCTCTATACTCCAAAAGGCTTGAGGATTTTCAAAGTAATTATTTAACAATTCATCAAAAAGATTCATCTGTTCAGGAGACCAGTCTGGATTTCTGTTTGCTTTCTGCTTGGTCTTATTTTGACTCCGTTCTTCATAGATCTGTAGTACTTCTTGCCAATTGTTAGAGTCATTTTGAGGTCTTCTGACACCTACTTTCTTTTGGCTATTCTCTCTCCGGGCTTCTGAATTAGCCAAAGTTAATCTTGGGACTGAAATTGCCTTTTTCTTGATGTTGAAGATAACTTTATCTTCACTGATAGTAACTGGTAATACAAAATTGATAAAAGGCATACCAAGAAATAAACTAGCAGATGTATCATAATGTTGAATAGCAGAAAACTTTACAATACTCCCCCCAATTTTTAAAGAAAAATTGTCCACATAATGGGTGAGATTTACCGATCCACCAATGGTCTCAGAAATATGAATTTTTTGCAAAGGTTTCCATAAACCTTTAAATAAAGAAGGGCGAGCTAAATTATTATAACCGCCGGTGTCAATAAAGGCATCGACACTAATCCACTCACCTTTGAATTGAAATTCAACGATAATTTACAGAAGATTGTTAGTTTTAACAGTCTTTTTGAGGAATGAACTTTCTTCAGTATTGACAGATGCTGGTGCTGGTAAAAATGATGCCTGAGAAACTGTCTTAGGATAAGGGCAGAAGGAATTCAAATTGGGTTGTGGAGGCAAGGAATTTAAAATGGGAGGTGAATTCTTTATACCAATATCAGTAGGAATAGAAAGTGAGGGAACAAGAGAGACAGTACCATCTGAAATATATTCAGATGTTTCATCAGTATAATCATCAGAACTAAACTCATCACTGTAATGCAATTCATTGTCATCATAGCATTCAGTGTCAATGTAGCATCTATTCATTTTTTGACAAGTTTTAGGGAATAACTCAGTATCTGACAGAGAAGCATCAGTCAGAATATATACATCTGATACTTCATCCTAAGAATAAAAAATTGACCAAGTATCAACAAAATCATCAATCTAAATGCAAGCTTTCAACTTATTTGATGAAATTTTGGGACATTTGCGGGCAAAGTGATCTTCCTGTTTGCATATAAAACATGCATTGTCTTTTCGTGGTTGCCTGTGTTTTTTCAAATATTTAAATTTTCAGAAAGGCCTTCTGGGGTTGGCTACTCTTTTGGGCTTGAATTTGCCATACCTTTTAGATTTTCTTTTCCTGAATGGAGTCCATGGAAAAATAGAACAACAAACATCAAGACCAGGAGAAAAGTCTTGAGATTTCTTCTGCCAACAAAGATATTTAACTTTTTCTTGGAATCTTAACAGAAGATCTACCCAATAAGTTTGTTCAATCTTCTTTCATTGGACTTCTAGATCTTTCATTATTAGATCACCTAAATTACCAGGCAGCTTAGACAAGAATGAAATTTTCTGAGTAGAGTCATTTGTCAAATTGGATTTATAGACTTTTGCCATATAATCATTGCCAAACTTATCTAAGAATTTAATATCTTTTAATTCCATTCATGCCAGATCTGTAATCACCTGTTTCTTTTCCTCTGACGGTTCTGGAACAAACTGGGTTTCGAGTAGCAATTCTAAAGTGGCTAGGCTTGACGCAACAACATTCATTCGTTCTTCTTCTGATGGCCCCATCCACCAGTCATAGACAATGTTGTCCATGCGTTTTTCAGCAAGGGAAAAAATAGAAATATTATCTAACTTAGAAACAACTTGCATATGATAGAGTGCACCAATCCAAATTATTATGGATTCAGTTGGATTTGATGATTTATCTAAATCCAAAACATAACCAGTGGAATTGGTAGCAAACAAATCTTCTTCTACCCATGGGTATCTTGGAATTTCTCTAAAGACATGAGCTTTTTGAAGAGAAGGTAAAATAAAAGATGGAAACTTGGAGGCAACATTTTCTAGAGTAGCGATTTCACTTTTTGGTTTCTGAAAGTTTAGTGGCTTTGCTGGCTCTATTTTTCTTTCAGAAGTTTTTCTTTCCGAAGCTTGTGCACTGGATTCTACTCCACTTTATTCTTGTTTTTCATCTACATCCCAATAGCTGGGAGTATCCATTGAAATAGAAAATGTGGGAGCTTTATTTTCTCTTTGTTTCCTTTCTTTCTTCTTCCTTTCTTTGGCTTCTCGTCTTTGCTTTTCTTCTTGTTGTTCATCATGGAGAAGCTTAAGATTTTGCAAAATGAGCTCAGTTTGAGAGCCAAGATCATCTAGAACATCCTCGGCATGTGCACACCAAGTAGTAAGATAGTTACCTAAATGGTAGGTCTGATCTAAACCATTAGTATTGGTGGCATTATGCTCGATCAAGGGAGCACATTCAGATCTAGTGGTTGGCTATTTAGACATAGAAGAGGTGGTACAAAATTTTGTCTTGGGAGGCCATTTCCCACCTTTTACAAAACAACAATTGGCATATTGCCATTCTTCAACAATAGCAAAAGGAACATGAGAAATACGGTGCATTTTATTTACAGCAAGAAAAGGTTTAGACTCGGGTATGTACAACTCATTAGAAACTAAAACAGGTTCAGATTGAAATACTTCTTCAATAGGAGGCATATCAGCTCTTCGTGAAGAAGAGGCTTCAGTGGTAGAAACAAGAACAACATATCTGCGTGGTCTGACAAGAGGTCTAGGAATCTCTGGTTTAGGAGGAATAAGCTTTACACAACCATCAGAGATAGCAATACGTTTGAGTTTAGACTCTGGCTTCTTGTCATCAGTAATAGACTTGTATTGGAAATACCAATTGTGAGGAAGTTCAGTAGGATCATAAAGGACACCTTCGATTTGGGCATTGGAAATACCAATTAAGATGATGGACTCACCAATTAAGATGATGGACTCAGTAACTTACTTGAATAACTGAAATTTTGCAGAGCTTACTCACACTATCCACCACGGGCACGGGAAATATGAGGACTCACACGACTCCTCCGGTCTTCAACTCGCTTTACAATCCCGACTTATACTGATATTGGAATGAACTGTCCTCAGACAGGCAGCCCAGCAGGCTTCAATATTAATTAAAATAAAATGTTACATACCAAATTATGCTTTAGAGTTCAGATGCCAGTTCAATCAATGCCAGATTTTCGTAAAAGCAAAAAAGATTCCTTCCTTGAAATAGAGATAGAACCCATGGCTTATGTTAACAAGTGGAAGAAATCGGATGATAAATATCTCTTCCCACAAAAGAATATCTATGTTACTACAGACACTATAAATTTTGATATAGGACAATCATCACGAGCTCCACGAAAAGGAGAATCTTCTACAGTCTCCACTAAAGGAAAAGAAGCTATAGAGAAAGGTAAAGAGAAGGTATCCGATGAAAAAGCAACCATATTTGTGGATTTGTACCAAGATGCTCAAGAGAAACAAGACCATGCATGGGAATCAGACTATTTGGAATGGTTACATCAATCTTGGGCTAATCAAAAGTCTCCTTCAACCTCATCCGAAATCAGTGAACCCGACCATGATGATGACTATGATAGTGACCGAGAACCGAAAGGTCCTTGGTAGTGCGTCTTTATTTTTAATTATTGTACTTGGGAATATTGAGCAGACATCGTTTGGGCCAGTAATGCCTGACAAGGACCCTCAATACTTCCCATATGCTATATAAGTGTGTGTATGCTTGTGTGTAGTTCATGGTGTGCTTGAGTGTGCAATTGAGTGTGTGTGTGTTCCTTTGAGTTTTTGTGTGAAAGAGTGTTTTTATTCATGCTCTAAGAGATTAGAGACAATAAGGCTCTACTCTGAAGCATAATATGGTATGTAAAATTTTATTTGAATTAATACTGAAGCCTGCTGGGCCACCTGTCTGAGGACAGTTCATTCCAAGATCACTGTAAGTTGGGATTGTAAAGCGATTTGAAGACCGGAGGAGTCGTGTGATTCCTCGTATTTCCCGTGCCCGTGGTGGATAGTGTGAGGAAGCTTTGCAAAATTTCAGTTATTCAAGTAAGTTACTGAGTCCATCATCTTAATTGGTATCAGAGCCCTGTTCTCGATTCTGTTATGGAAAATTTATTACGCTCTTTCTCATCTATAGATCGAAAGATTATTAATGAAGTCACCTCTAGAGTTGTCGAGTCGGAAGATCCCAATGAAACTCATGAGTCTGTAGAAAATCATGAAAATTGGAATCCTCCATCGCTTCATGTGACTGATGTCTATAAACTTTTTTTGTCATATGTTTTCAAGAAAAAGTCTTTTTTGCAAGAAGTAGAGGTTACTATTAAGATTTCTGGTCTGTATATCCAAATAGTAGCTCTAAATCTATTTTCTGATGTTGAGATTAAGAAATTTCGCCAATATGCTAAGGATAAGAAATACAATTATCTTCATTTTGGTGGTATCCGTATTGATTTTGCACCTCTCTTTTGTCATGGGTTAAATACTCCCTGTATAGCAGAAGTCTTTGATACCCGACCCGAATAGGAACAATTTTGGGTAATGTATCCACAGGTTGTCAATATGGCACTATCTTTCCTGATTATTCTATAAGTCTCACTGATGTTCATTTTAGGGACTGTTGGAAATTGATGGTTGGAGTTCAATGTCTCCAAATGGCAGAAGACAATGACTATCTTTCTATATTAGTTCAGACTTCCTTCCAGTTAACTAATACTGCTCATCCCAAGTTAAAACAACTTGTCTTGAAGGACTGTGTGACTGTTGGTCTTTCCAATGCCCAAGTCGAAGGTGTCCTTTATGATCCTACTGAACTTCCTCACAATTGGTATTTCCAATACAAGTCTATTACTGATGACAAGAAGCCAGAGTCTAAACTCAAACGTATTGCTATCTCTGATGGTCGTGTAAAGATTATTCCTCCTAAACCAGAGATTCCTAGACCTCTTGTCAGACCACGCAGATATGTTGTTCCTGTTTCTACCACTGAAGCCTCTTCTTCACGAAGAGCTGATATGCCTCCTATTGAAGAAGTATTTCAATATGAACCTGTTTTAGCTTCTAATGAGTTGTACATACCTGAGTCTAAACCTTTTCTTGCTGTAAATAAAATGCACCGTATTTCTCATGTTCCTTTTGCTCTGGTTGAAGAATGGAAATATGGTAATCGTCGTTTTGTAAAAGGTGGGAAATGGCCTCCTAAGACAAAATTTTGTACCACCTCTTCTATGTCTAAACAACCAACCACTAGAGCTGACTGTGCTCCCTTGATCGAGCATAATGCCACCAATCCTAATGATTTAGATCAGACCTACCAGTTAGGTAACTATCTTACTACTTGGTGTGCACATGCCGAGGATGTTCTAGATGATCTTGGCTCTCAGACTGAGCTCATTTTGAAAAATCTTAAGCTTCTCCATGATGAACAACAAGAAGAAAAGCAAAGACAAGAAGCCAAAGAAAGGAAGAAGAAAGAAAGGAAACAAAGAGAAAATAAAGCTCCCACATTTTCTATTTCAATGGATACTCCCAACTATTGGGATGTAGATGAAAAACAAGAAGAAAGTGGAGTAGAATCCAGTGCACAAGCTTCGGAAATAAAAAATTCTGAAAGAGAACTAGAGCCAGCAAAGCCACTAAACTTTCAGAAACCAAAAAGTGAAATTGCTACTCTAGAAAATGTTGCCTCCAAGTTTCCATCTTTTATTTTACCTTCTCTTCAAAAAGCTCATGTCTTTAGAGAAATTCCAAAATACCCACGGGTAGAAGAATATTTGTTTGCTACCAATTCCACTGGTTATGTTCTGTATTTAGATAAATCATCAAATCCAGCCGAATCCATAAGAATTTGGATTGGTGCACTCTATCAGATGCAAGTTGTTTCTAAGTTAGATAATATTTCTATTTTTTCCCTTGCTGAAAAACACATGGCCGACATTGTCTATGACTGGTGGATGGGGCCATCAGAAGAAGAACGAATGAATGGTGTTGTGTTAGGCCTAGCCAATTTAGAATTGATACTCAAAACCTAGTTTGTTCCAGAACCGACAGATGAAAAGAAACAGATCATTACAGATCTGGCATGAATGGAATTAAAAGATATTAAATTCTTAGATCAGTTTGGCAATGATTATATGGCAAAAGTCTATAAAGCCAATTTGACAAATGACTCTACTCAGAAAATTTCATTCTTGTCTAAGCTGCCTGGTAATTTGGGTGATCTAATAATGAAAGATCTAGAAGTCCAAGGAAAGAATATTGAATAAAATTATTGGGTAGATCTTCTGTTAAGATGCAAAGAAAAAGTTAAATATCTTTGTTGGAAGAAGAAAGCTCAAGACTTTTCTCCTGGTCTTGATGTTTGTCATTCTGTTTTTCCATGGAATCCATTCAGGAAAAGAAAATCTAAAAGGTATGGAAAATTCAAGCCCAAAAGAGTAGCCAACCCCAGAAGGCCTTTCCGAAAATTTAAATATTTGAAAAAATGCAGGCAACCACGAAAAGACAATGCATGTTTTATATGCAAATAGGAAGGTCACTTTGCCTGCAAATGTCCCAAAAGTTCATCAAATAAGTTGAAAGCTTGCATTGAGATTGATGATTTTGTTGATACTTGGTCAATTTTTGATTCTCAGGATGAAGTATCATATGTATATATTCTGACTGATGTTTCTCTGTCAGATACTGAGTTAGTCCCTGAAACTTGTCAAAAAATGAATAGATGCTACACTGACACTGAATGCTATGATGACAATGAATTGCATTACAATGATGAGTTTAGTTCTGATGATTATACTGATGAAGCATCTGAATATCTTTCAGATGGTACTGTCTCTCTTGTTCCCTCACTTTCTATTCCTAATGATATTGGTATAAAGAATTCACCTCCTGTTTTAAATTCCTTGCCTCCACAACCCACTTTGAATTCTTTCTGCCCTTATCCGAAGACAGTTTCTCAGGCATCATTTTTACCAGCACCAGCATTTGTCAATACTGAATAAAGTTCATTCCTCAAAAAGATTGTTAAAACTAACAATCTTCTGTACATTCTCGTTGAAGTTCAAGTCAAAGGTGAGTGGATTAATGTCAATGCCTTTATTGACACCAGCGGTTCTAATAATTTAGCTCACCCTTCTTTATTCAAAGGTTTATGGAAACCTTTGTAGAACATTCTTATTTCTGAGACCATTGGTGGATCGGTAAATCTCACCCATTATGTGGACAATGTTTCTTTAAAAATTGGGGGGAGTATTGTAAAGTTTTCTGCTGTTCAACATTATGATACATCTGCTAGTTTATTTCTTGGTATGCCTTTTATCAATTCTGTATTACCAGTTACTATCAGTGAAGATAAAGTTATCTTCAACATCAAGAAAAAGGAAATTTCAGTCCCAAGATTAACTTTGGCTAATTCAAAAGCCCGAAGAGAGAATAGCCAAAAGAAAGTAGGTGTCAGAAGACCTCAAAATGACTCTAACAATTGGTAAGAAGTACTACAGATCTATGAAGAACGGAGTCAGAATAAGACCAAGCAGAAAGCAAACATAAATCTAGACTGGTCTCCTGAACAGATGAATATTTTTGATGAATTGTTAAAGAATTTCTCTGAAAATTTTCAAGCCTTTTGGAGTATAGAGATTCCCCAGCAAGAGATCATCACTCTTCATGACAATGGGGTTAAAGGAAAATTGATACCCTGTACTCCAAATGATGAAAAGAAAATTAGAAAGCAGATTGAAGAACTTCTGAATCTCCAACTGATTGAACCAAGTTATTCTCATTATTCATGCTCTACTTTCCTGGTCAGAAATCATTCTGAAATAGTAAGAGGTAAATCCAGAATGGTGATCAATTATAAACCTTTGAATGCTATCACCAAGAGTTTCAGTTATCCTTTACCTCACCAGGAAATGATTATGTAGAAGATTCAGCATAGTAAGATCTTCAGTAAATGTGATATGAAATATGGTTATTACCAGATACAAATTAAAGAAGAAGATCATCATAAAACTGCTTTCACTTGTCCTGTAGGATTCTTTCAGTGGAAAGTTGTTCCCTTCAGTTTAAATAATGCGCCTGCCTTCTTTCAAAGGCGCATGGATTTTATTTTTGGTAAATATGATTTCATTTTTTTATATATTGATGATATATTGATTCATAGTCAAAATCTTGAAGACCATATGAAGCATTTGCAGATATTCCTTGATGAAGCCAGAAAGCACGATATTGTTCTTTCTGAAAAGAAAATGCTTTTGTTCCAAGATAGTATTGATTTTCTAGGAATTCATGTTATTAATGGAAAAATTCAGATGCAGCCGCATGTCCTCACAAAGCTATCTGATTTTCCTGATGAGCTCATATACACAAAATGATTTAGATATTTTTAGGCGTGCTCAAATATGTCCATAAATACATTCCTAGACTCTCTGAGAATACTACTCCAATTCGACAAAATTTGAATTCTGGATGGTCTCCAGAAGCCACAGCAGCAGTCAAATTACTAAAAGAAGAATGTAAGAATCTACTAGAGCTCAAGCCTCTAGGTAATGGATTTGTAATCCTCCAGACTGATGCCTCTGATTATTTTTTGGAAGCTATTCTTTTTGAAGGAAAGGAGGATACAAGAGAAGAAATTTTATGTGCATATGCATCAGGTGAGTTTCTGCCTCACTAGAAAAATTATTTCACGGCTGAAAAAGAAACTTTCGCCATTTTTAATGGTATTCAAAAATTTGAGTTATATCTAGCCCCTGCCAAGTTTCTGATAAGAACAGATTCCATGAATTTTAAATATTTCTTATCAGCCAAGACATCAAAGCAACTTGCAAGAGGACGATTATTGGCATGGCAGATTTGGTTTCAGATGTATGATTTTGATGTTGAATGGGTTCCTGGTATTTCTAATTATTTTGCAGATTCCTTGACCAGAGACATGAACAAAGCTCACAATCATCTTTTCTCTAATCAAAGAAATGATCTCTTTGCTCTTCCAGGAAAATCACCTAAAGATGATAGTTTTGAAACTTTTGTCAATAGGTTTCAGATTCTTGATTTAGTTCTTGGTGATCTAGTAATAGAGATTAAGAAAATTGTTGGGCTTAGACTAAGAATAAACCAATGGATACAAAGATGCCAAGCGTGGCAGACAAAAAATGTTGGTGTTTTACTGGGTCTGGATGAAGAACTGGTAAAGGTATATCCTCTGCCTAATATGAAAGTGAAGCTTTATTTAAAAACACTTGATGATTACTGGTCAATACAATACACTGATGATATGATCCAAGTTCTGAAAACTTTGAATTATTATCAGATCATTGGTGGTGTAGATTTCTCTTTTGCTATTTACACCTCTACTAAAATGTTGGATTTGGATGAAATCAACATGAATGAAAAGGTTGAAAGATTTTTAACATCCTTAAGAATTCCAGATCTCTTTGAAGAACTTGAAGTTGTGTTTCTTCAAAGAAAGGATGAAAATTTTGTAGGTACAGTTTCATTTCCCCAGTATGAATTGTTTGAACCTTTTGCTGATTGGGAAATTAAATATGGTTGTTGCAGAAAGAAGCCCCAGGTAAGAGCTTCTCAATGCGTAGAAAGAACACTGCAATTCCAAGGAATTTTTTAGCACCATGGGATTATCAAAGCATAGAGTTTAGAAATCCCATTGTCCCAAATCCTTTTGCTCAGATTTATGGTCCTGAAAGGATTGATGAATCTGTGCTAGCAGGTAATGCTGAAGAGGTAAAGAAGATTTATCTATGGCTCAAAGAATTTTATAAGCTTAAATTGCCTGAAAAATTGTCCATGATTAGAACCTTAGAGGGACTGCAGGGAAGGATAAAAGGAATTAAATTATTGATCAATCAAAAGGCTTTAATTACTATTAGTGTCATGGCTGGAAACTAGAGTGATGAGGCACTCTGCCTAATAAGTTTATTACTGTCTACCAAGGTATTTTCATCCATGATCTTTGAATTAGGATGGAAGCAGAAGGTAGATGTCAATCATAACTGTAAACTGTGGATACAGTGCGCTATAGAATGCTCTGTTAGCATGTTCCAAATTTTCAAATGGGAATTGTTAGATGGAGTTGAGATGCCAGTTCAATCACTGGTTCTTCACTAGGAACCATCCTTCCAAGAAGCGTTAGGGCCACCTTCCTGAAAGTCACATATCTCGATTCCAATGGTTAATTTTTCTACTACGATCACCGAAATATTTAGGGCCTTCTCCTGCTCTCTACATTCACCACATCTCCACTTGCAGATGAATCAAATTGGAGGGAAATCACACTATTAAAAGAAAACCCCTAATTTTTATTTCACCAATTGTGACCAAACCATAGCTCGGTTTGACAAACCATTAACACCGTTGGAAAGATCTCACCGAGCTCTAGAATGGGTATCATTTTATTTCTGGTAATTTGACACTTCACCTGGAAGCCATTTTCTAAGAAGGGTCACTTTGCCGCTTCTTAAAATCAGATTTCTTCATTTGTGCTGCTTGTACTTGGAGCACCATTTTTCCTTCATACTTTTCAACACATGTGTCAATTTTTGTCATGAGTAAGCATCTTTTACTTATGCTTTTATGGTCCCCACCAGGCCTATTTTGTGTGGTAGCCTCATCGAGTCACCCTTGTTTAGAGCATACGAGTTGAGTCACCATCGCATTCATGGAGTCTATCCCGAGTCCCTTTGCTTCATGTTACAATATTCCATCCATTTAGGCCTTGTCCCTCTCTCATGTCACCCATTTTGGCCTCTAGTAATACTTTCCCCCATCCCCTCAAGAGTTGGGTCAGTTGCTGCCAGGTCATCTATGATTTTTATGCTCTGACAATGGAAGTCCTCTGTCCACTACTCAGTATCACCTATTCCATCATCATATCTAGTGTTAGTCCATCGGTAAATTTACTATGATACCTCCTGCCTTAGTTGAGGATTCCTCATTGCCTCACCTATGGCATACCTCCTTCTATCGACATCAACACATTCATTCCAGAAGATAGGTCTAGAGGGCAGTGTACCTTGGTTCTAGCTTCCATTCTTATTTAGTGTCTCGAATCAAAGGGAATCCTCATTTCCCTTTGAATTGATTGTTTCTCATCCTCTCAACTTCAACTCCTCATTGCATGATCAAGATTCATATACTTGATGGTTAAGTGATCCAGCAGATTATACCAATGATTCCCGGGTGTGCGTGAGATGTTTCAGACCTCATGAGGGGGTGGCCCTTCAGGTAGCACCCCGCATGCATGGATGACTTCATATTATGCTACAACCTCAAATTCAGCTCCGCAGATTTGATGGTTTTGAATCCAGCCGCTTGCAGCGCACATAGCATGCATGTATTACTTCAATGATTCATTCATATTTTCAGATCCCTTTCCTATTTATCAGGGCTTCTTTGGTTTTTATTATGTCTCATGTACTCAGATATTATTTTATTCATTCCTTAATATTGTCCCAGGAACAATATGTATGTGGGATCCATTATATTTTTGTCTGGCCCATTTTATGCCAGCTTGTCATGTACCATTTATCATGTAATTTATAACTCAGTCTCACTTTGCTGAGCACATCATTATTCTTTGTACTTTTCCATATCGGCGAGCATAGGTATGCATCCCCCACCTCGCTGAGAACAGGTACCCAAACATTAAAGGAGACTTGTATCATTTGTAGGTCTCACCCCCTCGGTTATTGTCCTCTCTCGCTTCACTCTGCCTATGTATCTCTCTTTCTGACTCCCCTGCGGTGTCTAGTGATTGTGTTGTTACAACGTACTTCGATCATACGATTAGCTCCTAACACTCGCACGTTCGGGGGCAATCCGTTACACCAATTTCTGGTCATCTGACCATTTACAATTAGATGGATCGAAGTACACCATGTAAGATCAATTTTAACATAGTAAAATTGCTTTCACTATAAGAAATAATTTTATAAACCATATTTTATTAGGTTATTTCTAGTTCAAACTGGAAATCCCATGAGGAATAATTAAATAAATCCTTATTTATTTGATTTTCCTCCAGGAATAATTAATTAAACCACTACTTAAATAATGCTGAGATTCAACAAGATGATGAGCTTAGTGAAAAGAGTCGCCTTCACTAAGTGGGTCTGCAGGCTATTTTTGACGCAAAGTCTATTTTTAGACTATGTCTATTTTTAGAAATGTCGATCATATTCTATGAGTTGCAGGATGCTATTTGTGGATGGTTGGTCAAGTTGGAAAAAATATATGGACTTCTATTTTTAGACATATTGGGTGGAGTCTATTTTTAGACTGCCAATCTAAAAATAGATATGTCAAATATTATTAGCTCTTAATAATATTTGGACTCTAAACATTATCTTATTCTCTTGGAGCACTTCAGTTAAGTGCACAGATGTGGCACAACAGATGACAGAAGGAATTAAACTATTCCTGAGGTTTTACTGAAGCTATTGCATGGAGGACTTCAGTTAGAACTCATGTGACAGAGTTTGGTGGAGTTAGAGAAGAAGTTGGTGGAGTTGTATTTAGTTTAACTCAGTTAGACTCAGTTGAGTTAGTTGTATCTAGTCTAACTGATTGATACACTAGTGAGAGTGGTGTGAATTAATTAGTTAATTAATTCAATAAATAATAACTCATTAATCAACTAAAGAATACATCAGTTAACTACAGTGCATGGCAGTTTTAGTGGAGACCAGTGGAGAGATAGGTGAAAGAGCAAGTGTGACTATCAGTTGTGTCTATAGTGATGCATTGATTGCATCCAACACTCAGTGGAGATGCCAATGAGGATTGCGTGAGAAAGTCTAGAGAAATTTGAGTTCATTCAGAGCCATTCTTCAGCAGGGATTGCAAAATAGAGGAAGGCTAGCAGGTGGCAAAGATTGGTGCATGGATTTGCAAGATCGAGCCTGATTAGTGTGTAACGATTGTATTGTATTGAGAGCTTGATATGATCACATTTGTATGAGGATTGTTACATGATCTCTATGACATATATTATATAAATATAGTTGGGGTTTTCAGCTTTAGGCTTTCTCGTTAAACAACTGTGTTAATGTGTGTGAATTTTTATTGTTTCATGTGTGCATTGCAATCTTGATTTAATTTCCGCAAATGATCAATGGTGGAATAGATTCTGTATTTTTCATGAAGTTAAAATAGTGTGAGATCAGGATAATATTGGAAATATAACACATAATTTATATAATTTCTACATGGTATCAAAGCAATATTGATCATAGGAGATTGCAATTATTAAAGCGGTTGAGTTTTGTGCTGGTGGAAGTCAAATTTGCTGCAGTGTTTTGTTGGTGTCGAAGTTGAGCATTCATTGAAACGTATTTCAACGGATTGCGATTGGAGTATGCCCTTAATGGGAGCTCGAATTATATTGCATGGAAGGATAGGATGGAGGCAGTGCTGGATGATAATGGGTTGAAGGAGTTCATAGATGCTGATATTCCGAAGCCTACTTCTAGCGATGCAGTCGCACTTGACGCATGGCAAAAGAAGGTAGCAAAGTGTCGAATAATTTTGTTGGAAGGTGTGAAGGATCACATTGTGTCCAACCTTCATGGTAAAGCCAGTCCATTCTGAATTTTGAAGGCTTTGAAAGAATTGTTCCAAAGCAGAAGTGACCTGAGGAAGTTGGCGCTTAAAGACAAGCTCAGAAAAATAAAAATTGAGAAATGCGACAGCATACCAAAATACCTCACAAAGTTTTTCCATTGTAAGGATGAGCTGGGAAGTATGGGGGTTACTGTTGATGAAGAAGACTTGGTGAGCTTGGCTCTCCTTAGGCTTCCGAAGAGTTGGCATAGTTACGAAGAATCTATCAATGGAGGAGAGAAACTGCCAGGATGGGAGTGACTTTGGTCAGATCTTGTGCAGGAGGAGATAAGGCGGGGTACTAGGGATGGATATTCATCGAAGAATGAAGATGAAGAAAATTGCGCTTTGGCTGCCAAATCTCGGAAAGGAAAATGGAAGAAATCTTCCAAATCTGAAGCTAAAGGCAAGAAGCAGGATTTGTCTAAGGTGAAGTGTTTTCACTGTCACCAGCACGGGCATTTCGCCACTAATTGCCCACAGAAGAAGAAGAATAAGTAGGTTGCTGGATCTGCAGCTGGAGAGGCCTTAACATCACATTTTGAGCTAAATTTTTCTTTGATCACATGCTTGGTTTCAAGTGTGATGGGATCGGTGTGGTTTCTTGACAGTGGTGTGTCTTTCCATATGACCAGAGACAAAGATTTGTTTAGTGATTTGGAGGAAAAGGATCTTGGAGTGCACATCGAGATGGGTGATGATGGTAGATACAGTGCGACTGGTATCAGGACCATTTCCTTTGAGAGGGAGTTTGGTAAACCTTTCATCTTGAAGGATGTCATGCATGTTCCAGGATTAAAGAAGAATATGATCTTCGTGGCGATGTTGGAAGACAAGGGTTATGATGTTGTTTTCAGTGAGGGAAAAGATGTCCTTTGGCATAAAGAAACTGGTCAAACCAAGAGGATAGGGATTTGAGTTAAGAATCTTTATCAATTGCAGGTAGATGGCTGCGTAGCAATGGCAGGAAAAGTAGAAGGAGTGGTGAGCTGGGATGAGGTTGAATTGTGGCACAGGAGATTGGGCCATCTTCACCATGGCACTTTGAAAATTTTGCAGCAGATTTCTACCGGGCTTCCTAAAGGTACACTTGCACAGTCAGATTAGTGCAAGGGATGTACTTTGGGAAAATTTGTAAAGACCACTTTTCATGAGAAGGATAGTTGTGCCTCGACGATCCTTGAGAGAATTCACACAAACGTGTGTGGAACTTTCTCGGCTGCTTCAATAGGAAAGCACAGGTATTATGTGATATTTGTTGATGAATTTTCTCGTAAGTGCTGGATCTTCTTCATGCAAAAGAAGAGCGAGACATACTCAAAGTTCTGTGAGTTCAAGGTGCTGGTTGAGAAAGAGTCGGGGAAGCAGGTGAAAGCTCTAAGGAGCGATAATGGTGGTGAATACATCTCTGGTGAATTCAAAGACTTCTGTAGCAAAGAAGGACTTCGAAGAGAACTCATAGCGCCTCATAACCCACATCAGAATGGGGTCGTGGAGAGAAAGAACAGAACGATCGTGGGTGTTGCATGGGCGATGTTGCATGATCAGGGCCTTCCCATACACTTGTGGGCTGAGGCATGCAACACTGCGGTTTATGTGAAAAACCATTGTCCTCATAGAGTACTTGGCATGAGTACACCCAAAGAGGCATTTTCTGGTAAGAAGCCTAATATTTCTCATTTGAATATTTTTGGCTCACCTGTTTACATTCATGTGATGAAGGATGCCAGGAAGAATCTAGACCCGACCGTAGAGGTTGGGATATTTGTGGGGTACACAAAAACACCCCACAATTATCGTGTTTATTTTCCAGACAGTCGAATGACTGTTGTACGACGGGATATCAAATTTCATGAGGAGAAAGCCATGAAATTGTCGCTTGAGAGGGAGCTATACTTGCATGCAGATGATGAGCTACTTGTTCCTAAATATGAGCCTCAAGATGTGGATCAGCCACAAGAGGAGGTTCATGGAGTGAAAGAAACCACTCCTGCAGCGCCAAACATCAGAGGGCGGAAACACACTACAGAATCTGAGTGACTGAATCTTGATGCAACGCAGAATGTAGGAGCTCCTATATCACAGCATAGATAGAGACAATCACCTGACCAATTTACTGGATACATGGCTTTGATGAGCAGGTGTATCGTGATGGAGCCATCATTTTTTGAGGAAGCTGTGGAGGATCCCGCATGGGTAGATGCCATGGTGGAAGAGTATGATTCGATTGTCAAAAAAAGTGCATGGGAGATTGTCCCAAGGCCGGAAGGGAAATCAGTGGTAGGTGCGAGATGGATCTACAAAGTGAAGCAAGCTGCTGATGGGAGCATCGAGAATTATAAGGAAAGATTTATTGCTTGGGGCTTCTCATAGATCGAGGGGATTGACTATGAAGAAAACTTTGCACTTGTCACAAGGTATTCTTCCATAGGGACCATCCTTTCTCTCTCAGCGCATATGGGTTGGTACATTCATCAGATGGATGTGAAGACTGCGTTCCTCAACCGAATCATTGAGGAGGAGGTGTACATTGAGCAGCCTAAAGGATTCAAAATATTCAACAGTGAGTCACATGTGTGCAGGCTCAAAAGAGCGCTATATGGGCTGAAACAAGCACCTCGTGCTTGGTACACACATATAGACAGTTATTTCACCGGACTTGGTTTCACTAAGAGTGAGGCGGATCCTAACCTATACCAGATTGTGGTGGAGGGTAAGCTTGTGATCATTGTACTTTATGTGGATGATTTAATACTAACGGGTGATGAACTATTGATAAACTCATGCAAGGCAGATCTTGCAAAGGAGTTCAAGATGAAGGACTTGGGCGTCCTTCATTATTTCCTGGGATTGGAAATTTGGCTGCGGAAAGGTGAACTGTTTGTGTCTCAAGGCAAGTATGCCCGAGAGATGTTGGAGAAGTTTCACATGCAAGGCTGCAAGCCTATCGACACTCCTCTTCCTGGTGGTTTGAGGAAAGAGGATGCTACATCGACAGAGGTAGTGGATACCACTGTTTATCAACAGTTGGTTGGTTCGCTCATGTATTTAGTCAATACACGACCGGGCATATGCTATGCTGTGAACCAGCTTTCACAAGTGATGGTTAAGCCTACCAAGCTCTTTTGGAAGGTAGGCAAGCATATCCTGAGGTATCTCAGGGGCACATCTGGATATGGATTGTGGTACAGACAGTCGGATGAGGTGAAGCTGCATGGATTCATGGATGCAGATTGGGCAGGAATCCCAATGGACAGAAAGAGCACATCTGGAGGGATTTTTAGTATCGGATCTACAACAGTTTCTTGGTACAACATGAAACAAAGATTCGTGGCACTCAGTTCAGTGGAGGCCGAGTACATGGTAGCAAGTTTGGCTGCATGCGAGGCTATATGGATGAGGAAGATCCTGGTCGGTTTGTTCAGTTCTAATTTAGATCCCATGGTGATATATTGTGATAATTAGAGTTGCATTAAAATCTCGGTTAATCCAGTGTTTCATGATAGATCTAAACATATTGACATCCGGTACCATCATATATGAGATTGTGTGCAGCGGAAGATCATGTTGCTTTCTTACATTCCTACGGAGGATCAGGATGCAGATATTTTGACGAAGGTGCTCACCAGGAGAAAATTCGAATACCATAGAGACAGGATCGGGGTGGAAGATAATACCTATCTTGTTGAGAGGGAGTGTTGAGATTCAACAAGATGATGAGATTAGTGAAAGGAGTTGCCTTCACTAAGTGGGCCCGCAGGCTATTTCTGGCGCAAAGTCTATTTTTAGACTATGTCTATTTTTAGACATGTTGATCATATTCTATGAGTTGCAGGATGCTATTTGTGGATGGTTGGTCAAGTTGGAAATAATATATGGACTTCTATTTTTAGACATATTGGCCGGGGTCTATTTTTAGACTTCCAGTCTCAAAATAGATATGTCGAATATTATTAGCTCTTAATAATATTTAGACTCTAAACATTATCTTATTCTCTTGGAGCACTTCAGTTAAGTGCACAAATGTGGCACAACAATTGACAGAAGGAATTACGCTATTCCTGAGGGTGTCCTAGAGCTATAGCATGGAGGACTTCAGTTAGAACTCATGTGACAGAGTTTGGTGGAGTTAGAGAAGTAGTTGGTGGAGTTGTATTTAGTTTAACTCAGTTAGACTAAGTTGAGCTAGTTGTATCTAGTCTAACTGATTGATACACTAGTGAGAGTGGTGTGAATTAATTAGTTAATTAATTAACTAAATAATAACTCATTAATCAACTAAAGAATACATCAGTTAACTACAGTGCATGGCAGTTTCAGTGGAGACCAGTGGAGAGATAGGTGAAAGAGCAAGTGTGACTATCAGTTGTGTCTATAGTGATGCATTGATTGCATCCAACACTCAGTGGAGATGCCAATGAGGATTGCGTGAGCAAGGCTGGAGAAATTCGAGTTCATTCAGAGCCATTCTTTAGCAGGGATTGCACAGTAGAGGCAGGCTAGCAGGTGGCAAAGATTGGTGCATGGATTTGCAAGATTGGGCCTGATTAGTGTGTAATGATTGTATTGTATTGAGAGCTTGATATGATCACCTTTGTATGAGGATTGTTACATGATATCTATGACATATATTATATACATATAGTTTGGGTTTTCAGCTTCAGGCTTTCTCGTTAAACAACTGTGTTAATGTGTGTGAATTTCTATTGTTTCATGTGTGCATTTCAATCTTGATTTAATTTCCGCAAATGATCAATGGTGGAATAGATTCTGTATTTTGCATGAAGTTAAAATAGTGTGAGATCAGGATAATCTTGGACATATAACACATAAGTTATATAATTTCTACAAATAATATTCCTGGTCATATTTAACCCAATTATGAGAAATAATTAGATAAATCGTTATTTTTCTTATTTTTCTTTAAGAATAATTAATTAAGTCATTATTTAGTTATTATTCCTTGTTAAATTTGACTAAATCACCTCGAAATAATTAAACAAATAATTATTTTTTAATTATTCCTTAACCCCATTCTTGAAATGATAAATAAATCATTTATTTGTTTATTATTTCTAAATAAATGCATTTAACCAATTTAGATTCCTTTTCCCTCCAACAAAATATGATAAAATATTCCAAGCAATTAGATCTAGATGTTGGTTAATAATATTTTATTATGCACCATTATCGAGGATAACTCAATATTTTGATATAAATAGGAGGGTTTTCCATTCATTATTCACTTTGATCACTTTCATTGTTGCACTTTGATCATTCTCATTGCTGTTACTACTTTCTTTGCTTCTTGAGCTCCCATAGAGTTCAACATATTTCAAGTTTTCTACACCATTGAGAGAGAAAAACTTCTGGATATGAAGCATTGAAGATAGCCAAGAACCCATCCCATTGAGGGGGATTGGTAACATCATTCTTTTTTCCCTTCCCAGGTGTTATAATACACATAAAATTATTTATATCTTGTCTTGTCTATTGGATGCATGGAGAAAATCTTATTTATTTTTACTTTTTAACCACTTTTGCTGCATAGATCTGGGTTTTTGCAGCATTTGTTTCGACTATATATTGTAGATATAAGGGATTTAAGCAACCATATTTTTTTTTAGGGTTTTTTTTCACACACAGCTAAAGTGAGCTATTTTCGTACACTTGCGTTAAGAATTTATGCTATCAGTACCATTTCAGTTCAGTGCTGCCACATGAAGAAGGTTTTTGTGCTACTTCAATAAAAATATTTTTATGCCTCTATAGTGACAAAGACCTGGAATCTGTGCTACCATAAAACTCTTATCTTGATGCTATTACAAAGATGAGGACTCAGTGCTATTACAAATATGAGGTCTCGGTGCTCTTACAATGATGAAGTATTGGTGCAACACAGTTTGGTGCTAACACAGTGACAAAGATCCTGGAGTACTTGATGGAGGAAGTTCTTTGGTTAGATTATAAGGGTCTTGGTCGTCTCATCTTGAATCTACTAAAGGAATAATTTTGAATGGGTTTTCCCTAAAGAGTGGGGTTTTTCCCTAGCAGTGTGCCTACATCTTGTGCTCTCTTCTATTTGTTGTTTGGAATTAGTCTTGATGATAAGAAAAGATAAATCGAAATATCTAATAATAATAATGAAAAACATTAGAATATAATATCATAATAAGAGAAATCGATCAATTGCCACCTCCTTGGATTTCTCAACATGGTCCTGCATCGATTAACGAGGGAACAACCCCTCCACTTGGCACTAAATTATGAGAAGCTCTGAAAAAATTTCCATCTCAATATTTGTGGGGCAAGCTTAAAAAGACATGGATGAGGTTATTTAAGTGCATGTGATATGTAGATATAGAAAGGAAGCTAGTAAGGTGGCAAAGAAAAGTATTCACTAAACAAGAAGAGCTATAGAGAATTCAAAAAACTAATGCTGATAAGGACACCTATAGAAAAATATATCCTAATAAGGACACCCACAGAAAAATATATCCTAGTAAGGACACGTTCTCAGTATGTGTTGATGTGCAATGTGGGTATCAAATTACACACCCATATTTATGATTTTTCTTACAAAAAAATAGAAACAAGCTTGAATATTAACATTGTTAAAATCCAAGTGGAAGGATGAAGACAAAGAAATGGCCAAGGAGAACACATAATTCCCTAAAAATAGAAAAATAAAAGGATGTAGCAACTGAAGTTGAAGCAAATAGGAGAGCAAGAAAGGAGGCAGTACGGGGTTTTTCAAGAGGAGGTGGGGACTGGGATGACCTAGGTCATTCATGAACCAGGAAAAATATTTTTACTTTGTGAAATATGTCCAAGATGAAGTTTGAAAATTTCTCTTGGGAATTAGGCAATAAGTTTTCAAAATTTAATGGGACTATTATCAATCTATGGAGTAGAGTAAAGCTTGGAGTTGATGTGTGGGGCATGGAAAAAAAAAACAACATCTGAGAGAAAATGTGATTAAATAGAAAAAACAGGTTGAGGAACAAAACATGCAATTATAAAAGGTACTCAAAAAGTTGGATGATACATGACCAAAATGAGTGCATTGATTTACATTGTCAAGGGAGTGAAAGAAAATTTAGAATAGAGATGAGGGAAAACTCCTTAAACTACTGGAAAAACACCATATCCTCGACCCAAAGTGTATATTCCCTTAGAGAAGTTTGGGTTTGATCTAGGAGGTTAAGCTTATAAATTTGGGATTTTTGGGTTGCATTTAGAACAACTTCCTGTCTGGGATTTCTGTATAAATAAATACAATTTTTTCTTTATCTTTTAAAAAACAATTTTGTGAAAAAATATGCTACTCTAATTGGCTCCTTTTGCAAAAGGACCATGGATGAATAATATTTTAAGCCAATTAGATTAGGAGTTTGTAATGAATACATGGTACTGACTCCTGACATCTAGGATCTACTAGAGAAAATATAATCATAATGAATTGATCTGTTCACACAAGAGAATATATGTGCATGACCAAGTGATGGTAAATATCCATCCTCAAAGGGGATTTATCATACACTAAAGTTGATACATCCAAAAGAGTAAATGACATTTTTATCGATACATATCCAATGACTGTTATGATAGGTTCACATATAATTATATTGTCTTCACATCTCTTCATCAAATAGTCACGCCGTTGTCTCTCTATTGAATAACTATTAAAGAAATTAAGAATGTTATTATTATTTATTCAGTTGTGATTTTCCTATTCATAATTACCAACATGGTACGTAATATCTTGACACAATGATTTCCCTTATGCTTTTATTTTTTCTTAGCAAGGAAATTGTAAAATCTCCAGTATTGTGCCACCATACACTGCTCATAGCTTCCCATAAAGGGCATCACATTTCTACTTTCGATGGTGAGAAATGTGAGAAATCTACATGGCATAGGACATCAAAATAACATATAAATTATTTATATCCTACAATTAAACCTGTCTAACTAATTATTATACTCAGACTTATCTAGAAGCCCCATTGCACAAACATAAAAATAACCTTAAGTGACACCCTAATGACAAAGAATTCCCTAAATCATCTCAATAATAATAGAAAATACCTTTCTACCAGCAATAAATGGCTATCTTATTATTGATGCCAAACTAACCTTTACAAAAAAAATAGGGCAACGTATTATCTATTCCAATTTCCATATCATTGCATGATTATTTTACAAAAAATATCTTCTCGAAAGGGGGCAGTTAAAGGGAGTTTGTATATCTGTTAAGTATAACAATTAAAATTTAACATAGATCAAACTATAAAGAGAAGAAAATGGACAGGAAAAAAAAATGGTATAGACAAAACTATGAATGAAAAATTTGTCCCTCTAGCATTCTAATAGTGTACGGTGACATCTAGCAAGTAGCCCATGTAGGGAAGAATAACAACTTATAAGTTTTTTCAAATTGGTAAATTTCAAATCTTACATCTCGAATATTAGTAGATGGTTATAAATCTTATAAATTGATAAATTTCAGCTTATAGGTTTCTAGGTTTCAACATAGGATGCATACTCAGGTTGATAGTGGCATACACATGCCATCTACAAGGTTCCAATTTGTGCAAAGCCTAGATCCATATCATACTATTGAAGGAAATATTACCTATAACATACGTGAACAAGGCATACTAATTTATTTTTTTAGAGGCAGATTTGTATTTAAGTATATCACAAAATAATCATCTCTGCTTCATACTCCATTGTAGACTTTAGGGACAAAATTTAGGGTTATATTTTGCGTTGTTGTTCTTTCCACCTGTAGTAATTACTACAATAAGTGGTTGGGTATGAACAATACAAGGCTAGCCACCCAAAGGGTTGAAATTTGCAGGCCTAAAACACTAGAAGGTACACACTGAATAAATTCTAACAAGACACATTAAATCTAGATTCAATGTAGAAGAATGAGAAAAAAATTACCCTCATCCTCTTTTGACCCTAAATTCATCCATGTATATAATGAATATTTATTTCATAATAAAAAAATTATTTAAAATTGAAAACAAAAAGGAAACAATTGCGTGAATGATAGTTTCAAATCCTATAAAATTAGTTTCACATTACAAGATATTGGTATTGGTCATATGACACTATAAATAGAGAGAACTTCTCATAAATTTTTTCACACCTAAGTTCTTGAATACACTGGTGAAAAACACCACATGGTAGCATTACTCAATTAAGAAAGAAAATCAAGAAAATTTTGAAGCAAATACCTATATTCCCCATGAGAGCTCTACTTTGCACTAGTAGTTAAAAGTTTTGAACTGCCCCATTCTCGCAACAGGTGGGTTGAATTAGAAATATGATCCTTAGATGCAATAACCTTTTTTTCCCTTTTGAGTTGAATGGGTAGGAGAAATGGCTGAAGCCACACTAGCAACCTTTTTTGTTGACTTTGCCATCCTAGCTCCTCTTTCCATTTGTCAAGTAGATATTGCCTTTATGTTATATGTCTTCTGAAAAGATTATATAGAAGAGTTGGTTGCATTTTTTTCAAATATATTACACTCCCTTCCAAGTGCAGATGTAGAACTTGTAGAGATTAGAGATTGATATTCATTCCTATTCTAAGTGAGTTGCAAACAATTGAACTCTATTTGAGTTCATATCTTCTAATCATTCCATTTCAAGAGTTTAGCCCTTCAAATCCTTACTAAGTCAACAATGGAAGGAAATTCCTTCAAGTAATCACTTTCTAAAGGTGTTTGGTATTCTGATAAATTAATGACCTCTTTGGCACCCTTCACAGCTAGTGGCACTAGGTGATTTACCTCAACTTTATTGTCAAATATTATACATCTGTTTTCTGTTGCAAATTATGGGAGTATTGAAAATAAATACTTTTGCAAATGGAAAATTATTATTTATAGATCTTTATTTAAAGGCATCTTGAACACTAATATCCTCCTGCATATATAACTGTAAAAGACCTTGGTTACTCATTGAGTTGGAGTTTGAAGAGACTAGAAGTGACTGAACATATAATTTGGATACTTTTTCATATGGAGAAGTCAAACTGGCGATGTATGCTAGGAAGCGAAGGAAATTTTTTTCTGGAGGAACTTTGGCTGATATGGAGATGAAATATGGTATCTCACACATTCCCAAATATGTCGATCAATCTAGCAATTTCAACAAGTGGAACCTCTTGTTAAAAGTTCCTAAAATGCTCATGTTCTGGATATATTATCAAGTATAATGTGTCACTGATTTAGTGCTTCATTCTTATCCTGCATCCATTCTTCCCAGACTCCATTGCATTCTCATTTTTCATTAGCATAGATGGCAGAATGCATATGTTGTATCCTGCTAGAATACACACCTTATCTTTCAAACTGCTTGGATTTACCTCATGTGTTACAGTCTAATAGTAAATGATTTGTTAAACTTAAATTCACTTGGCAACATCCGCACTCATCCAAGTTGGGTGGATCCATGCTTGTCAGATTATTTATTTACAATTATTTTGGAAGGGATACTTAGTTGTGAAATTATTTCCATGGACTTCCTACTTACACTTTGGGTTTTATCGTGTTAATTGTGCTATGCTCACTCCCTTCGCTGTTGATTTGTCTCATGATAGATAGAAAGGGTCCTCTTTATAAAATTATAAATTCTTGAGTATTTTTCGTATGGGATTAGAGCCCCATGTACACCACCTTATCAAGTGGGGAAGAGATACTATTTCAAGAAGCATCAAGGTTGATATTGAGAGTGTAGTATTTTAAAAATATTTCCAATGTTTTTTATAATCTAGCATGGAGAAAAAACTGAATTGAAAAATCTTGATATATCCTCCAATCCTGATAATGACCTATGTCATTAAGGGGCATGGGTGGGTGCATTTTATGCCCCTGGCACCTCTTTACTTGCTCCTTTTTTCTCCATTACACTCTCTAATGTTCCATTATGATATTCTAATCAATGATATAGATCCTATTCTTCAGACTTATTTTTTCCAGAGAAAACCTCATGGAGAAGCACTAGGGTGGTTCCCCACATTTTGTAGATGGTACCTTGTGGAAACCTGCCAACCTCTGATTATGGTGTCTGACCTAGTAAGGGCATTGAGTGAAGCACACACCAGAGGAAACCACCCGAGGGGAATGACCTCAAGACCTCAAACATGAAGCTCAAGCCTCAAAGTACTCAACCACTTGAGATATCCTACTAGGTTAGCTATTCTTCAATATTATCATATTAATCCAATAAATATTTTTTCTTCAATTTAAACCCATTTATGGATCATAATAGCCAATATCACCACTATTATCATATTAATCCAATAAATATTTTTTCTTCAATTTCAACCCATTTATGGATCATAATAGCTAATATCACCACGATTTTTTTTTGCTTTTTTTGTTCTTCCCAAGGAAAACCTTACAGTAACCCATGAGTACTTAGCTGTGATCCATGGATAGTAATGGGGTAAACCATTGGCACTGATTATGGTGCTTAACCCTTGGGGAATTGAGATTTGAACCCCTCACCTCCCAACTATGAAAGGACCCATGTCTGGTTCCAAGACCACTTGAACCTACCCTTGGAGATGTAGAAATTATACAACAAGCATGTATATCATGGATTCAATCTGATCTAACAATGTACTAAAGCTAGATACTGAATCACTTCTACAAATCATTTGCGGAATTAAAAACACAATCGCCAATCACATGAAGCAAAGAAGAATCAATCAAACCACAACACAGATAATTTCCCGGGGAAATATTGCTGCTCAAAAGCCCACTACCTTCTATTGTATATTTAGCATGGATACATGAAACAATTAAATACAACTCTTCTCACAAGAGCCCTCCTGTACTTAGCTAATTGTCTCACACTGTCCTAGACAAAACTGACCAACACATAGCCAATTCTCAGCCTCTAAATATCCTGCCTTGCTTACGCAATTCATGTGGAATGAAATCCCTAAAGAATAGGAATTTTGAACTTCCTTGACTATGCAAGGATCATGGGAAATCCAATGGGTGTTTGGTTACATGGGTGCAACCCAATAATCCCACAACTGATAGTCAACTTCCCTTTCACCTAGATCTTGTTCGTTTGAGAGGTCTTGACCCAGGTGTGACTTTAAGGTTTACCAAAAAAAATTTGTACTACTATCCCTATCGGTAATGGCCTGTTTGTGCAAGGCAAGGTCTCACCCCAAGTAGTATGGGAGGTGCTGGAACCAGGTGTCCGCACCCTGAGAGAGAGAAAGTTAATTAAAGGGGGTCCCTTCAGATCTAACAGACCTATGCTAGAGAAGCCCTAACCCAGAAACCCTTAACAATATATCGGCGAAATAACTTAAGTGAATCTCATTAATCATCGGATAACAAGTTAACAGAAGCAAGTTGACTAATCATAACTAGATATATGCATTCATTCCTTCTTACAGTATCGCATCCACGTGCACATTCATAAATCAACAGTATTCAGCGAACAAATATAAACACAGGAATAACATAAAGTGCAACCAATAACCTTAACACAGAAGCACTTATTCATTCATATTAGATCCAACTTACCGACTCTATGTACCAGCCTGCGCACACAGCCAACGAGGTTCACACACAACAGAACTCAGGGTCTCCACGCACACAGCCAGTAGGAGCCCTTACCCAAAAAATTGACACAAAAGATCCATAGATTTGTATCCAAGCTTAATCCAAAACTTAGCCTACTTCTAGACTCGATTCATCCATCTATTTATATCATATTAGCCTATGCTACTCTATGGTTCACAAACTGTGGTTTGCGGACTCTTGGTCTACCCTTTGACGCATTACAATTCCTTGGGGGCTTTGACCTGCCCCAAAGCCCCTATGCCAGACTAAAATATTGCAGAATATTACAAATGTTCCAAAATTGCCACTAGGGGACCCTGCTCCAACAAGCCCCCAACACAATCTTGTGACTCGTTCTAAGTCACAGTGGTAGTGGGGTCTTGATCTTATCCTGAAGTTGTTCGATAGTAGCAAAAAAATTTGGTAGGATGCCTTTGTTCTGCGTGGCTACATTCTATGCGGCTACATTCTACGCGATGTCAACCAAATTTTGTGATGTTGGTCCTTCAGTAGCTGCGGTGATGCTCTCTAGGATCTAGTTCAACTGCTTTATTTCCACATCTAAATCCTGTAAAAGCTTGAGAGCTTCATCGGCCCATGGTTTCAAGTGGTCGCTGAGGACCTGCTTCTTGCTTAGCATGTGGCTGGTCTGAAGATGCGCTAAAAATTATGTGGTGACAAGGGTGGTCATGGTAGCTTCCATTTGTTCAAAATATTGCTCCTTCTAGCACAACTCCTGATTGAGTTGGTGAAGGAGGGGATCGCGCTGCACCGTGGACCATAACCCCATAGTAGTTTCTAATAATTCTGTGCCCTTAGTGATCTGTGCTGTAATGCTGCTTGTATCTTCTTTGACCAGCACAACTTGCTGGGCGCGCATCTCAGGAGGGGTCTCGGGCTAAATTTTGGCTTGTATTGCAGCTATTTGTTTCTCCAAGTCTACTTGCACAACTTGTACCTCGGTTTTGGATGCCTTCAATGCAGCTACCAAGTTTTCAACCTTGGCCTATGGTACAACAGAGGCAAGAATCAATTCCGGCATATCCTCATAGAGCCAGTCTATCAGATGCTCTAATTCAACCTACTGCATGACTGTTGCGATGTGTGCAGCCTGGGCTTGGGCAGTTTCGACAGTTTTGGTCACAATGGTTTGCTCGACCTCATTTAGCTGTTGTTATGCCCACATTTCTCTATGCTGGAGCTTGTCGGAGATGAATACATAGAGGGTGTAAAAATGCTCACCTGTCAATCTCGCAACGTCGAGGTCGACCACAGAACACACACATACTTTCTTGCACAGGATCAAAAGTACTACAGTGAAAGCTGTGCCCGAGAGGGGGAAGATCCGACTCTCTGTCATGGTGGCCAAAGTTGTGATTATTGCTGGCTGGCTTGCTTGATTCTGACTCACCTGAAGCATATTTTATTTTAACTGAAGGGCATGCAACCCAGATTGCAAGGCTTCCACTGCGGCTTTCTGCTGATCTTCCAGTGCAACCCATCGGTCTTCGGAAGAAATATTGACAACGGCCGAAATATTCTCCAAGTCTTCTTCTTTCAAGGTGTCCTCCACCTCCTCACCGGTCTTAGTGGCCTTGCGCTTCTTCCTCTATCGTTTGGGAGGCTCGCCTGTGCGCTTTGTTCCACATGGGGACTCCGCACCCTCCCCACCAAGCCCTTCGACTCTCTCGTACCACTGAGACTCATGCTTTGCCCCCTTGGTGGCATCCTTTGGGGTCTCCTTGGTCATGGTTTTCTTCGTGGAGCGCACCTCGATTTCCTTCATTGTGCTTGGTGGGATAGATCCTTTGGGGTCGTGTCCTTGCTAGAGGTTCCTGTTGTAACTGGGGCCGATGATTTGAAGCCAAGCTTCCATACCGGTGGCTAGGTTGCGAAAAGTTGATCGATCTCTAATTCCGTGGCCATATATGGAAGGTTATACCATGATTGATATTTGTGGGCCTGAATCTGGACATTGTGCATGGTGACATGGAATTCAACAATTCCTTTGTATTTTTCATAGACCGCGGGTGACAAGCGCGACCTGGAATGAATTTTTGCTGCCAACACACAGTCGAACATCACCCAAAACACGTTGTTCTCCTCCATACACTTTAGATACTTTGAATCCCAAAGGTTTGCATACTGCGCACCTTCAAAAACATTTGACTCGAGCTCAGGGAGCACCACATTGTCAGGTGTCTCCCACGCAATCAAGGCAATCAACATCAACAACCAGGAATAGCAAAATACCTTCCCCTGGTCCTGTGCCTCACGCACATTGTCTAAAAATTCTTTTAGAGGTACTGCGACTAGTTTTAGAAAACTCCTTTCCGCACCGTTCGACTATCTATATCACATAAGCAGGGATGACCAATGCCTGGAACTTGCACATCATTTTATAGGTGAGCAATAGAGTACCCATGTGCACTCCTGGGTCAACGATGGTTTCTGTAATGAACCCTCTTTTATCGTGATTGAATTTATACTTCTCATGCACTTCGTCAATGACCTTCTGCTGATATTTATTTCCGAAGCCTTTCATGGGATGCGGCCCTTAGATGGGTAGCCTGGTGATTCGGTGAATTAACACGGCATTGTTATGCAGGTAAATCCTCTCTGCAGACAGAGACAATCCCTCTAGCCCTAGAGTGGGTCTAGTAATAAAGGGACAAGCTAAAGTGTAGGTTCCTAATTAATTAATGAAAAAGAAAAAGGTAGATTGACCTGCCTGGATTCCAACGCTATTGTCGTGACTAACGTGGTGGCAACCTCTTGATCTCTATCTTGACAGGTCATGATCCTTCCACAACGATGCTTGGATACCTGCACGATGATGAACAAACAAGAGCAACATACAAAATAATGATCTCATTCATAATTACTAACCAGTCAAGGAGGGTTAAGCATATTGCATCAAATAAAACACATTTACGCAAGATGGGAACCATAAAATAGTCATGTATATGTATTAATAGAAGAAAGAGTTACAAACAGAGCCTTGACGTCGCAGCCTCCTTCAGCGAGGTTTAGTCGAAGAACGTCTCGATGAATCATCTAGGAATTCAGATAGGATGAAGACACAATTCTAAGCTCTCTCAATGAGGGTCTCTTTCGTTCTATCTTTTCTAACAACATGTACAAGAATATCTTCAGCATTTCAGCTATAATATGTTCAGTTCAGCCAACTCATCAATGGAAGATGGCTATATTTATAGAGGGAGAGGAGGAGGTTTGGATCCCTACAATAGTGAAAGCGAGGCCTTATCCCTTGGGAGGTTTCCCCAAAAGGTGGAAACAAGAGGCCAAAGGAGGGTCTCTTTCGTTCTATCTTTTCTAACAACATGTACAAGAATATCTTCAGCATTTCAGCTATAATATGTTCAGTTCAGCCAACTCATCAATGGAAGATGGCTATATTTATAGAGGGAGAGGAGGAGGTTTGGATCCCTACAATAGTGAAAGCGAGGCCTTATCCCTTGGGAGGTTTCCCCAAAAGGTGGAAACAAGAGGCCAAAGGAGGGAGGCCATGGTTATTCAGTCGAACCACTCTAGATGACTCGCCCACGAAGTTGTTATGATGGAAACTTCACCTCTATTTTTAAAAAATATTCCATAAATAGGTTGGTGTGGGTAGCTCACTAGGATAGAGTGCCAATGGGCACGGGGCCTAGTATTAATTTCCTCATTGACATGAGGGCATAATGGTCTACTAGAGCCAAGGTAAAAACATGTGTTTTCGATGGTCAGCTCAGGAAATTGTCAACAGAAGGAATGTTGTTCTCATTGAAAGGGATGCAATGATGGTATTTGCAAGGCATGACACTTTATTTTGGTCATAGAAATGAGCCTCCAATGTGTGGGATGGGGATTGCAAGGACAATGACAAAATTTTGTGTAACAGATGCCCCCTAAAGCATGAGGTCCAAGAGAGAGGAAGGGGTAAAATGATTTACGAGAACGTGTTCGAACCAAACAACGCCGTCGGAAGACCTGCAATTACAAATACAACTGATATTTCTGATACATGAATATGTGGTATGGGCGCAACCATCCATAATAGAGTACATATATGAACTGAGATCCGAGGTATGGATGCAACCATCCAACAGTAAGGATCAACAAATATACTTAGGTATGGTTGCAGCCATCCAATCGAAAGAGACATGCAATAAGTCATGATAAAGTACAATATCCCGTAGCGTGGATCTTATCAGACAAAACCCAGGGTCTTGCGCTCCTTGTCGATCCGAACAAGACAAATTTAAACATGCGAATATGTGAGTTGAAGTCGAGCATGAAAGAAAATAACCTGATTACCAACCAATGATAAAAGCTGTTAACAGGCACGAGAGAAACCACCAATAATGACAATGGCTCTTAAGGTACAACAGGTACAATCCATGGAATGTGAATAGTGAGATGGCGCCAAACACCTGCAGAACCACTGGATCGAAGGCCAATGATGTGGACCTATCGTCGAATGCGAGGAACCTGCCATTGAGGCATGCAGACTCCAAGGTACCAGTAGGGAGTCTCTAGACCAACTTCTTGGATAATGAGTTGAAGTCGACAGAAAGTGATCCGGTCGAAGGAGGGCCATAATGTTTCCCACATCATTGATACGAGATAGAGGAACATAATGATAATGAATCAGGACCAACAAAGAATTAGAGGGAGGTTGAAAACTGCAGAGGATAAACTTCTCTTGAACATATTAGTGACACGTCTCTGGATTTGGCAGTATTTGACATCAAGGGATTTGAGGTCATGATGACGAGGGAAAGAGTAGATGAGAGGTCAAAACAGATTACCCAAACCCATGGAGGAAAAAAATGGAGAAATGAGATGTCCCCAACCCGACATGAATGCAGACGAGTGTCATTTTCAAGAGTGACATACTACTGACACAACTAAATATTGGTTCCATTTCCCCCCACCATTTCTGGCGAGTACCCCAATTAGTTTTTAAAACAAGATTGAAGGGGATAGCATATGCTTGCAATATAAGTTTTTCCTTCGGACAAATCCAACCTAGTACATTTTACGAGCCCTAGGAAGGAGGAACTCAAGCATCGTCATGGTGAAGATTTTCGATGTCATCAGGGTTTAACGAGTCTGACAAAGGGAGAACTCAGCATATTTTCATGTTTAGAGAGTTTTAAAAGAAGAGAAAAATAAAACTCCAGCATGTCCCTTTTCGTATATAGTCCCTCAAATCCGAAAAGTTAGAAAACAATATCTGAAAGAACCTCTTAGTCGCGATAGGCTAAGGTATTCCTTTTTCGTAAATAATCTATCCCAGTTCGAAAAAGGGGTAAATGTGTACTGGGTAGATATCGTTTCACAACCATTTAACGAGTTCAAAACGACAAGAGTCTTGACAATCTTTTCAGTTTTTAGAGAGTTAGAAAAGCGCTGAAAGTTGACTCCTCCTGAAGGAACGAGTGGTATAAAGGGTAGCACCTAGTTTCGGTGATGGTGGAACTGCTCAGAACAAGTAAAGGTCAAGAGGCTGGCTAACAAGACCACTCATTATAGTGGTTCCTTAGGAATGGGTAAAACAATCAAGTGAAGGCGTATGATCGTCCAAGTAGATGGTGATGACGGAATGAGAAAAACAAGGTTCATCTGGAAAAACAGGCTGATAAAATGGAAATTGAGAGAGGTAAAATGAGAATGGTTTCATTTTTACACAAGCTTGAAATCAGGAAACTCTGCTTGAGGTTGGTTTCATTTTTACACAAGCTTGAAACTTTGTAGAAAACTATGCTTGAAACTAGTTTCATTTTTACACAATCTTGAAATGGAAACAAACTGTGCTTGAAAAAGTGGGCATGCCCCCAACATGGTGACTCAATTCGAGGTACATGCCCCCCAAGCTTTAGTCCATCGGAAATATGGATGAAGTGAAGGTTCAATTACGAGATTAGGGGAAGACTCCACTGGGATTTTACGAGATCTTACCAAAGAATCGAATTGAAAAGGGAACTCATTTCATTTTTTAACGAGGTTGGCATACTAAAAGAACTATCCTCATGAGATAATTCATTTTTTAATGAGGTTGACATAGAATAAAAACTATCCTGATGACATCGTGTTTCATTTTTTAAATAGCTTGACACAAGAAAACAAACTATGCTACAAAGAGCTTGTTTCATTTTTTAAGGAGCTTGACACAAGAAAAAAAAATATGCTTCACACGAACTTTTACCATAATGAATAAGAGGTCATGGGTTCTAAGAGGTTCGCATCTGATGGGAGAAAAACATGCTGAAAATCGCGATCGAATGCCCCCAGTAGATGGTACTTGATGGCACTGTCACTGGATGAGGGCAACGAACAAGTGGCCACATAATTAACCTGTGGTGGGGAAGATACAACCGGTGGATAAAGACCCGAAAAGGATGATGGTGGGCCAACTTCTACCTCCAGACCAAATAATGAAAGCTGATCAATGGTCACGATCCGACCTTTGTGTGGAAAAAATATCACACGGAAGAGGGAGGAGACAAGTGCGCCCATGGCATAAGCATTGTCGCGCCCCAAGAGTAAATTGAAATTCAAGGGCCTGGAACAACCATCACGTCTATATATACGCTTTTCCCTCCAAAAGTAATAGGCCACTTTAGAAGGATCCCTAATGGTTGACTGGTTCCTCTGTTAAATTCCAACAGATTCTGTGTAACAGGCACAAGCGGTGGAGAACCAAAAGCTTGCAAAGAAGTCAAAGACATAATACTAAAAAACGTGAATTCATCTATAATATTGCTAGGTATGGCCACATCAAAGTTCTGTATCATGATCTCAAAAGGTACATAAGAAGAAAGGCGGTATCCTGCAAATCGACTCCAATCGAAGGAAGCGACCAAACTACTTGGAGGGGGTACCATTAAACTGAGATGATCATCCCCTGGTGTTACCAGAGCAAGAGGAGCATCCTCCTTGACCTCAAAAATGGGAGCAAGAAGATAAAATTCTCGAGTCACAGGGATGGGAGAATATTTATCTAAGTCCGAGTAATATGAAGAAACAAGAAGAACATGAGGGGGATAGGATCCGCTCTTGACAGAAAAGACCTGATGAACCATAGGTGAGATTAGATCGACCGATTCCTCGACCAATGGTTGGTTGGGAATGGATTCATGAATTTGAATTTATGAGGGAACGAGATCAAACAATAATGACTCTTGACCAATCATTGAATCAACCAGTGGAGGATTCGAAGAAATATTCTAGTAATCAACCGGAAGGGAGGGTGTAGAAATAGTAGGGTTGTCCAACACTCTTGTGGCTTCATCCATGTATGGAAAAAGGTGAATGGGATGATTCCCTTCAAACAACTTACATGGATTGGTAATATTACCCTGTTTCTTAAGAGTCTTATCATGGATAGTCGAAGATGTGCCACCAACATGACTTCCAGAAGCCAAAGGAAATGACGGACGACCATTGGACCATGCTTCAAGTACCTTGGGGAATGCCAGGGAAATCTCGAAGAAGATGGTCTCCTTTGCACAACATGCAAGAGAATTTGAATTTTCATGGAAGGGTGGATGGTTTGTCAAGCGAAGGTGTCTGAGGCGCAATAGCTGCAGAGTTAGCCTCTCTTCTATCTGAACTCTTATTTTTCTTCTTCTTCTTCTTCTTCTTAGCCACTTGGTTACTAGAATCCAGACTTTCACCAGGAAAAATAGAAGAGGAGGATGAAGAAACAGGCAAAGAAGGTGAGAGGTCCACCTTAGAATCAACATGATGTTGTTCAGGTGGAGGGGATGGTTGTACAGAGGGTGGAACACTTGAGACCACAGAGGTCGAGAATAACCAAACACACAACCCAACAGTTAACCCAGTCAGAGACAATGTTGCCATATAAGGAGCACCAACATTCCCAAAAGCAGGAAAAGCACCAGGATTCCCTTCGAAGGGGATTCCTTGGTTGGTAAACTCTGGAAACTTTGCCATTGGAAATAGGAAAAAGGTGACTCTATCACTTTCAGGTTGAAACGAGCATGAAAGGACAAGAGCTCGATGATATTTTCACTTTTAGAGAGTCACGAAAAGATCAAAATGACTACTCAGCTAATCTAGGCAAGAGGGTGTACCAAGTTTCTGGGAACTACCATATACACCTTGGTGATTAAATGAAATAAAAATGACCAAGGACTTGACGTATATGCAAGTAATCTCCCCGAATGTTGTGTTCGGTGTATCATGGTTACAGGGTGGCAGGCTCGGCTTTCAATGGATAAAGAATGTGAACCTATGAGGGTCTCCCTTTATATATGTGATGGTATGGGGAGCACAAGTCCATACTAGTGCTGTCTAAATCCAGGTGGCGAACAACAACTACTAGATTTAAAGACGCCATAACACGTCTCTAGCCTAGACCACTAAAAATGTTTGCGTTAGGTTCCAATGCTTCCTTAGCTTAATTCAATTGATTTTACAGTTGATCTTGAGTTAACATTTTTGTTTCAAGGCCTTACCGAATTTTGATCTTGAATTTCCTAAATGCAATCTATATGCAAAAGAACACCATTTTCCATTTGATGAATGCTAATTAAGAGAAGGATAAATATCTTTTAGACAGTAGAAAACAAGGAAAACATACGATGAAGTATCCTAATGCATCTAATACAATAAAAAAGTGAAACAAAAAATCTTTCCTAGATGCAAGCACTAGTTATGCAAAAGACTTTTTCATTTCCGATGCAAACGAAAGGATGAAATTTTCTGATTTTTCAATGAGATGAAGCACATAATGCACTAATTACATTAAAAAATAAAGAAAACACTAGTTCTGAGTATTGCGAATGTAGAGAGCTAAACTGAATGATTCAATCAAAGCAATACAAACACAAAAAAGCACTCAAACCAATGACACATTATTTTAAACAAATTGAAAGCCTTCTAAATGACCCAAAATGAGCAATGTAATCTATGCTCGAAAACGAAGAGATGGAGAGTCAAACAAACACAAAAGTAATCGTTCAACAAACCAAAACTCAAAGGATCAAGAAAGACTTAGGCAACTGATCAAGGAATTGAACTGACAAGAACCAAAAGACTCGACCTTCAACTAGAAGGCCAAGTGAGCGAAAGACACCTAGAACCCTAGGGATACGAACTGCACTGATAGGAAAATAGAAAAACAATTGAGAGCAACAAGCCTAAAGCAGTCACAACAACTCGAAAAATACGAATTGCAAACCAAAAACAAGCCATAGTCAAGCACAACTGACCAAAAACTCAACAAGGAGGTCAAACAAAACCCTACAGGGTTCGACGCGACTGTAAGGCGGTAATCCGCACCAAATAGGGGTTGGCGCTACTGCAAAAAAGGAAACAAGTGCCAATTGGAGTGAATGTTCAAACAAAAAGCACGCCAAGCCAGATATCTATGGGAGAATGGGAAAACCAGTGAGCAGAGGTCAATCTTAACACTCTAGAGTTGAATAAGAGGATTCTAAACAATCAAGCAAGTCAGAAAAAACAGACAAGCAAGAAAACGACCAAAATTGACTCAACAAGGGCAAAATGAAAAACTCACACTGGTCCCCAGTGGAGTCACCAATTTTTTATGCAGTTAAATTTTCTCTGCGGACAGAGATGATCCCTCTAGCCCTAGAGTGGGTCTAGCAACAAAGGGACAAGCTAAATTGTAGGTTCCTAATTAATGAATGAAAAATAATAAGGTAGATTGACCTACCCGGAGTCTAATGTTGTTGTCATGGCTAACATGGTGGCGGCCTCTTGATCTCTATCTTGACAGGTCATGATCCTTCCGCAACGATGTTTGGATACCTGCACAAAGATCAGAAAACAAGAGCAGTATACGAAATAATGATCTCATTCATAATTACTAACCAGTCAAGGAGGGTTAAGCATATTGCATCAAGTAAAACACATTTACGCAAGATGGGAACCAAACAATAGTCATGTATATGTATTAATAGAAGAAAGAGTTACAATCAGAGCCTTGATGTCGTAGCCTCCTTCAGCGGGGTTCAGTCGAAGGGCGTCTCAATGAATCTTCGGGGAATTCGGACATGATGAAGACACAAGTCTTAGCTCTCTCAATGAGGGTCTCTTCTGTTCTATCTTTTCTAACAACATGTACAGGAATCTCTTTAGTGTTTCAGCTATAATATGTTCAGTACAGCTAGCTCAGCAATGGAATATGGCTATATTTATAGAGGGAGAGGAGGAGGTTTGCATCCCTACAATAGTGAAAGGGAGGCCTTATCCCTTGGGAGGTTTCCCCAAAAGGTGGAAACAAGAGGCCAAAAGAGGGAGGCCGTGGTTATTCAGTCGAACCACTCTTGATGACTCGCCCACGAAGTTGTTATGATGGAAACTTCACCTCTATTTTTTAAAAAAATTCCATAAACAGGTAGCTCATTGGGACAGAGCACCAATGGGCATGGGGTCTAGTGTTAATTTCCTCACGGCGCGAGGGCATAATGGTCTACTAGCGCCAAGGAAAAACATGTGTTTCCGATGGTCTACTTAGGAAATTTTCAACAGAAGGAATGTTTTCCTCATGACAAGGGATGCATTGATGGTATTTGCAAGGCATGACACTTTATTTTGGTCACATAAATGAGCCTCCAATGTGTGGGTTTGGGATTGTAGGGATAGTGACAAATTGGCGTGTAACAGGCATCGATTGGGATGCGGCCTTGGATCCACAAGCACCCACCGTGGATCAGCACCAGCAGTTGGTGCACAGTCAGGCTGGTGATGGAATAAAGACCAAAGTGGGGGATGAACAACAAATTCAATATTCTCGAGGCTTCTAATATGTGCACCCATGACGTCGGCTCTAGGTCTGGGAAGGTGCGCACTGTTGGTTTTCTTGGCTTCACATGTGCGGGAAACCAGGAGAGTGGAGTCACCAACAGAGCTTCCTCCTGGGATGTCATGGGGTGCTTTGATGGATTGGGCGAGCGTGACTTAGGGACCTGCTGAGAGGAATGCACAATCTGAGGGGATGTGCGTGGCTTCACCACAACCCTCTTCGTGGCTTTCTCCTTTCCTTTCTCCTTCCCCTTTCCCTTTCCCTTGGTTGGCGTAGACACGACCTCTTCCACCTCAGTGTTGGGTGCCATTTTTGTACTTATTTCCTACATCTGCTTCCCCCATTTTTACCTTGTAACCTCAAAAATTGGGACTACCTTTGAATTTTTCCCTCCTTTTCTATCTTAAACAATGTTGTTTTACCTTATTTCATTATCTTTCTGTTTCATCGATTATTATGATGTATCATTTCTTTTTTTTCTGAATAACTGTTATAAATGTTGGAAGAAGTTCTATGGTCTTTTGATGTCCCTCCAGATGTTATTCTTAGCACAAAATATCTAGAGCATGAGGTGTACAGAAGCAGTTGAAAGTGTGATAGTACAGTCAGCTATTACACTACGATGCTGTTACATCACGAGCTTGTTACAGACCTGTTATTATAAACTGTTGTTACATTTGTATTGCTGATTGGATATCGTCAAATTCCGGATGCCGACCTGTCCTTAATTGCTGTTGCGCTACAACTATCATTTTCCACGACAACTATAGAAGTCATTGCATATTGTATTTTAGGATGACAACTTTTAGGAAGTTTTGGTTGTAATCCATAATCTTCTAGTCAGACTTTTTATCAAGGAATTGGTTGTAACTATTTGTATCTTATTTTGATCAACATGAGAATCGTAAGACTCTCATGACTGATCCATTCCTCATTTTTCTGAACATGTAACCATTATATAACTCTCAATCCTTGAATTCAAAGGGTTATTAGAGAAAAATATTACTTTTGGCTCTATAATTTTGGTCACTTTAATACAAAGATATCACGTTGTTGTTGTTACATGTGTTGTATGGTTTAATTTACATTTAGTTACTATCTATTCCTGTGCCCTTCTAGGGAGGAAGGGCCCTCCTCTTTAGCAGGGATTGCAGTGGTTAAGGTAGCTATATTATATTTCTTATTTCATCTGCGTATTGGTGGAAATTTTATTGTTGCTGATCTGGCTGTAAGTAGATATGCTTCAGTTTCATTATTATTATGATGTTACAGAGATGTGATTAGAAATACCAACTTGTGTAATTGTTTGGTGGCACGCCAGGTATCATTTAATTGAGGCATGATTACATTCCCGTAGATTGTTTTTATTCTGGCATGAGTGATTTATTTCAATAATTTATTCAAAAACAATTTCCTTATTTTGATTTTCTTCTAGTTTGATGTATCGGCACAGACAATGCAAGTGTCATTGAAATAAAAGAAATCCTTGGATTGATAATTTATGTGTACCATCTTAGTCATTTAATAGTGATTAATATAGTCCAACATTTTGGCGCCGTTGCTGGGGATGGCAGTGACGATCCAATCATCCATAATTGTTTGTTTGATACTAGGTTTTCCTAGTCAGCAGTTGCTAGGCGGTAAGACGAGAGGTAAGAACCTGCACATCACTCTAACATACTTGATTGGGCTCACCGTTACTACACTAGGGCACTTAGAAGTGTGAGTTTTATAATGTTTGTTTGATGGTAGGGTGTTCCTAGTCAACAATTGTTGGGCGGTAAGACGAGAGGTAAGAACCCGCACATCGCTCTAACATGAATGGGCTCACCGTTGCTACACCGGGGCACTTAGAAGTGTGAGTTTTGGGTGTTTTTATTTAGCGTGTCTTCAGCTATACAGTTGCGGGGTGGTAAGACGAGAGGTAAGAACCTGCACATCGCTCTAACATACTTGGGCAGGCTCATCACTGTAGAAACTGAAGCACTTGTAGGAAGGATTGATACACATAGGGTCTATGTGTGCTTGTAGGACAATATATAAATTCAAAAAACACCCCCCCACTCTAACTAACTACAGGAAATATTAGTCGTAAAAAGGAAAATAAGAGTGCAAACTTGGGAAGAATTACATTCTTTGGAGATATGATCTCAAAAGCAGAAAAGGAACAATCTACTTCATACAAATAAAATTGGAAGATGGGACCACATAAAGCTGCTACTATATCTAAGCCTGAGGCATCGGTACTTTCTATGTCTGGAACTCGTCACCCTTAAAACAACATATCCACTCATGATATCAAGACTCTAGATCTGAAATAGCAGTGGAAAGCCATTGATCAAAATTTGAAAATTGAAGGACAAGGGGAGACCAGTGGGGAGCATCAGGGGCCTGAGGAACATCATTTAGTTGATCAACATTTGGATGTGGGTATTGCAGTGAAAAAAATGGTCCTGGAATAGCCTGATCCTTTATTTATTTTTCAATCTTCTGCATATTCCAAGGTCAGTTGATCCCAACAAGAAGGATCAGCCATGGGAGACGAGAATGTTAAGCCAAATGGTACTGTTAATTTTGAATTCCCGATATTGGTGACCCAGGATGAAGCTCCAATGAAAAAAATAATTTATCATCTCTACCGTCCTTTCGAGGGATGGTTGTTAAAGATCCTGATACCTTTATGTTCAAGTTCGATGTGCTGTGTAGGAGTTATGACTACATTTTAGATGCCTAGAAGCTGAAATTGTTTCCTATTACTCTGAAAGGAGTAGCATTAAGATGGTTCATGATATTGGGTGCTGGCACGATGCGAACCTAGAATGACATGAGGGATGCCTTCCTCTTTAAGTATCAAGATTACTGTTGAACTTGGGTTTTGAAGGAAGAGATCTTCAAAATTACACAGAAGGAGGAGGAGAGCTTAGAAGACTGCATGGAATGATTCCATTATAATTTAAAAATGTCTAAGTTTCATAAATTAGCCCCAAAAATCCTAAAACCTATATTCCTAAGAGGTATAAGAGATGACTATCTGGAGCATTTTAATCTGTTAGGAAAAGGAGATATATCACAAGATCCGCTTGAGGAAATAATGAAGCTCTATCTAGGGAGTTCAAGAGGATCGGTCAAGGGGAGAATTTTAGTTCAGATATAGAAGTACAAAAGTGGAGGAGTAAACATATCAGAGATCGGGAATCTATTTGAGGATTTTAAAGCTGACCTCCTTAGTACTCTCTCTACCCAAATCACTATGGTAAAAGTTAAGAAAGAAAAACCAAAAGCTGAATCAGATTTGTCAGTATTCTGTCCTCGATGTAAAAAGAAACATTTAGAAAGAGAATGTAGACTGAATAGCACCAGCTTGTGCAACATCTGTGAGTTGGTGCTTTCCACTGGTCAATGCCCAGAACTACCTAGACTGAAAGTAGTGCTTCAGGAATCAAGCAAGGATGTGCAGTCTTCCTACTTCACCGGATCAAAGAGACCATGGTAGCTGCGACCTACAGGTACACCTACATATTTTTCCTCATTTAATCCTTGGAATAATGTTTATAATAGTCAGAAATTTACGTGGCCATATCCTACTCCTTCCTCAAAATAATTTCTTTCACCATGGAACCAGTGGCCTTCCCCTCCACCGATGCAATATCCTCCATCGCAATCTTATCCTTGGAGTTATAATTGGATAGGTAATGGCCAAGGTCTAGTGCCACCTGCACTACCAATGCATCAACAGTTACACCTGCCTCCTCTTCAAACTCTTGCAGCTCGTGTCCGACCCCAATGACCTGTGCAACCTAACCCCAATCCGAATAATAAGGCAACTCAGAGCATAGATGCCCTGGTTACTTTCCAGAATTATCTTATCACTCATATTGGGCTTAACTAGGTTCAGATTCGATCAAGAAAAGTAATCAGACCAGAACATACTCCCATCATTATCGAGGAAGAATGTGAGTCACCTAGAAAGGATATAGTCGATTCTAAAACTGCTGATACACCTGTAACATCTGATATAACACCTATTGTTACACCTGTAGTAGCCAACTCTGGAAAGACTGCTATTTCTACATCATCCCACCCGAGTAGGGCTGGTGCATCTATGACAACTGACTCAGCTGTTAGGGTTCATGATCCTCCATATCCTCAACGATTAATTGAAACCAGGTCAACCTCGCAAACTAAATTTGAGTTCCTCAAGGAATTACAAAATTTGTATGTGCGGATTCCATTGTTACAAGCTCTTAAGGAAGTACCTATATATGACAAAACAATTAGAGATATGTGTGTCAAAAATCATGGAAGGAAATTGAAAGACCCTGCTACTATCCATGTTATGGGGAAACTGTCCGAACTAATGATTGATCAGCCTTTGTTGACTAAATATAATGACCCAGGGAATCCTACAGTGACTGTCAATATTTATGATCAGCCCCTAACTAACACACTAATTTATTTAGGGGCAGCCATAAATGTAATGACCAAAGATATTTTTATCTCCCTAGGACTTCATGGACTCAGACCTACACCTACAGTGCTTGAATTAGTAGATAGATCCTAGGTAAAGCTCGAGGGAATGATAGAATATGTGGTGATCACTATAGCTTCTTGGAATTACTTGGCTGATTTTCTCATTTTACAAACTAAATCCAACCTGGGGGGTCATCCTTTAATCTTGGGAAGACCGTTGCTAGCCACTGCAGATGCATATATTGGATGTAGATCTAGATCTATGGTGATATCAGATGGGCAGGCCACTAAGAACATGAACCTTTACCCCAAAGAAAAATCACATATGGAATTGAATAGTCCCTGGTGGGACGAATTTGAACCTTAATCTAATTTTTCCCTACCTCTCCTCATACTTTCAAAAGCACAATACTTTAAGGATGAAATAGAGGATGACATTATTAATGGTTTTATTAGCAATTAACTCTCTGTTGCCTCTATTATAGATCTAGGGGAATAAGATAAGGTATATGAAGTACTTATTGAATATTTGAAAACTACTCTGCATACTGACAACAGTCCTGTTGAAATTGAGCCAGGGAAGTATTTAAATATTAATCCTAACTTGACTGTTGAACAAAACATATTATTGATACAACTGTTACAAAAATATAAAAAGGCATTTGCATGGGACTATACTGATATGAAAGGGATCCACCCTGGCCTATCCACTCACCGCATTTACCTTAAGGAGGGTTGCAAACCAGTTAAAAAACCATAACACCGAATGAATCCCACACTTAAGGAGATAGTGAAAGAGGAATTACAGAAAATCCTTAATGCTAATTTCATCTACCCCATTTCTAACAATCAGTGGGTATCTTCGCTTTTCATTGTTCCAAAAAGTAACGACAAGTGGAGAGTTTGTGTAGACTATAGAGAACTTAACAAGGCCACCCAAAAGGACCATTTCACTTTACCATTCATTGAACAGGTCCTGGATACTCTCTCTAGGATTTTTTATTTTTATTTTTTAGTCCTCGACGAGTTTAGTGGCTATAATCAAATACATATTTCCCTGGAAGATCAAGACAAGACAACATTCACATTTCCATGGGGTAACTTTGCATACATAGTCCTTCCTTTTGGCCTCTGCAATGTGCCAACAACTTTTCAAAGGGAAATATTGGGTATCTTTTCAGATCTCTTGAATGACTGTCTCAAAATTTTCATCGATGACTTTACACCCTACGGGGATGCCTTTGAAACAACATTAGTTAATTTGGAAAAGGTACTGGAACGTTGTGAACAAAATAATGTTGCATTGAGCATGGAGAAGTGCCACATGATGATGACTGAGGGGATTATGCTGGGACATTTCATTTTGGAAGATGGAATCAAGGTAGACCCTGGAAAAATTGAGGTAATCTCAAGAATTCCAACTCCTAGAACTCAAAAAGAGGTACGTAGATTTCTGGGACATGCAGGGTACTATAGGAGATTTATAGAAATTTTTTCAAAGATTGCATCTCCTTTGTTTTCTTTGCTCATGAAATATGAAAATTTGTGTGGACAGGGAAGTGTGAGCAAGCCTTTTTGAAGTTAAGGAACTGTGTAATAGCAGCACTTGTTTTACAAGGACCAAACTAGAGACTACCATTCCATATCGCTACAGATGCATCTGACATAGTTGTGGGTGCTATTTTGGGGGAGATGGAGGAAAAGAAACCTTATTCCATTTATTACATCAACAAGAATTTAACTCGCGCTGAGCTCAACTATGCAGTGACTGAGAAGGAATTCTTAGTAGTAGTGCATGCTATCAACAACTTTCAGCACTACATCACCGGGTATCAAGTATTTGTACACACTAACCATGCTACAATTCAATTTTTAATGAATAAACCTATTACCAATGGTAGAGTTACACAATCATTATTGTTGTTATAGGAATCTGATATCACTATTTTAGATAAACCCGGAAAATATAATGTTGTTGCTGATTTTCTTTCTAGGTTAACTATAGGTGATAACTGCACTCCTACTGAGGATTCTTTTCTAGATGAATATATTTTTTCCATTTCTATTCACTCACCATGGTATGCATATATAGCCAATTATCTTACTGTAGGAAAATTCCCACACCATTTATCTTCCAAAGAAAAGAGGAAGATCATACAGCAGAGTGCTGCTTACTCCTGGATAGAGGGCAATCTATATTACACCAGACTAGACTTTCAGATTCAACGTTGTGTTAGAGAAGATGAGGTATTTTATATCTTGAAAGCTTGTCACGAGGAACCCTCTGGAGGGCACTTCGCGGACAAGAGAACGAGGTATAAAGTACTCTCAACAGGGTACTACTGGCCAACTATATTCCAGGATGCCAAGAAGTTTGTGAAGGGATGTGATAGTTGCCAAAGGATGGGCCAACCTCTGAAATAAGATGAGATGCTGTTACAACCTCAGATAGTGATAGAGCCATTTAAGAAATGGCCCTGGATTTTGTAGGGCCAATTAATCCTTCATCACAAAAAATATCATACAAATTGGTCTGCACCGATTATGTCACAAAGTGGGTCGAAGCGAAGGCACTTACTAGAGCTACAGAGAAGGTTGTTTCATACTTCCTGTTTGAAGATATTTTTGTTCCCTTTTGGATACCCAAAGAGATAGGGATGGATGGAGGTCCTCAATTTAAATCTCATTTGATCCAGAAACTGGTTGAGAAGTATGGAATTCATCACAGGATCACTTCACCTTATCACCCACAAGAAAATGGTAAAGTTGAGAGCATCTATAAATTCATTGAGGGAATCTTAACAAAGATAGTAGCCAACCACCGAAGAAATTGGGCCGAAAAACTTCCAGAGGTGTTGTGGGCTTACAAAACAACATGGAGGAATACTACAGGCTTCTCACCATATGAATTGGTGTATGGTAATAATCATTTATTCCCCATAGAGTTCGAAATAAAGACACTGAGAAAAACATTGCAAGTCAATCTGTATTTAAGCACAACACAAAGAAAAAGAATGAACCAACTCAATGAGTTGGAAGAGAAACGAATGGCTGCCATTCAACGGACATAGATCATTCAACAATAAAGAGCTATATGGCATGACAGGTTAATTAAGAAGAATAAATTTCAAAAAGGATATTGGGCTCTCTTGTAGGATTCAAGATTCAAGGATTTCAAAGGAAAGCTCTGCACTAGATGGCTAGGTCCTTACGAAGTAGACACGGTCTTTGACAATGGGATTGTACAACTGGTTACCACTGATAGTGCTAAGACACTGTTACTAGTTAATGGGCACTATCTGAGGTTATATCATCAACCTGCTTTGAAGGAATCATTTGTTAACATTGTCGCAGACTCTGATCTTTATGTTACAGTAGTAGGGGAATGCTCCCCTGTGTAGCCTGAAATTTGAAATTCCAATAAGTGTAGCAGCTAAAAACCACTTTTGTGGTGGCTGTTACACCCATTTAAAAAAAAAAGAAGAAAAGAAGAAAAGAAAAAATAATAATAATAATAATAAAAATAACAATAAAAATCTGATTGTGAAAACCTCTTTTCGGGGCGCAGTCAGACAATTTGTAACAATTGAAAACCACTTCTGTGGCAGCTGTTACACCCAGTTTTTTTCTCTTTTTCAAAAACATCATCTTTCCTTCTCGACATATTTTACAATATGATCTTACTTATTTGTTCCTTTTCTGTATCTATTTTTCCTAATTATCATGTTTTTTGAAGAATAACACAATGGTTGTCTTGGCTGTTACACATGTAACAACTAACAACCATGAACAATGTTTCCTATTTCGTCACATGCAAAAATAGTTACAACAGTAAAGTGTGACCACCACGATCACTGGAAGCAGTTATGCCATCATATTAAAATTCCTCCTCCACATCATTTAAGGTACGTCATTTAAAAAGGTAACGTCATCATTTAATAATTTGGTGATTAATGGAAAGTTATGATATTCTCGTGACGGCCGTGGGCGACCGTCACCATTAAAGTTGGCGGGGGGATAAATCTTGTAATAATTTCGAGAAATCCATTTTCTTGAACTGTCATTAACCCCGCATGAATTAAATTAAATAGCACGATAGCCAATTATGACCAAATCAAGTCGGAAAAGGCATCTTTACTTAAAGCCCGTTATCCTCTATAATTAGACATTTATGTAGGAATGTGCTAAGTACAATTTGGTAATTCAAAAATCTTGTCACCTCTCATCACCTTCCCTAGCTGAAGTTTTGTATCCTCATCCAAAATTCTTCATCCAGGATAAGTAGAGCAGGGTGCCGAGAGAAAACAAACAGTGCGGTGATATTACGGTTGGTTGAGCTTAAGGAGTGATTCAGAATAACAAAAATATGAGAGGAGCAGTAGTAAGACACGAGCCAGACTCCATGGAAGCTTTGCAGAACTACCTGGAATCTTATTAGGTATTTAGGGACGTTGGGTTGATTCAATATTTTCATAAGTTGGAAGGCTCGGACGAGGCTATTGCAATCAAATTCACTCAGAATTTGAATAACCACTAGACCCGAGTCAAGGGCCTGAAAATTGAAGTAACATAAGAAGTGATTGCTTGAGTGACCACATTTATAGCTTAAGGACAGAGATGGTTCAATAGGAAAATTAATGACCCTTTTTTGAAGGAAGATTTTCTTGAAGGAGAGGAAAGGCTGGAAAAGAAGGGAACAGGAGTTGAAAAATTATCACTCCCCCGACCATGGATAGATGTTTCCCTGGGTTTGATCAAGTAAATTACTTGCAAGGGAAGATCCACAATCATCTTCAATTACCACTTCCCTCTACTAAATCATCTTCGGCACCAGCAGAAGATCAACCTCCCATTTTGCCTATTAGGAAACATTAAGAATATGGATGCGAAAGTTAAGATGAAAACACATCCTAAAGCTTGTGTGACCAACCATGGACTTATTAAATTGATCGGATGCCCGAAGCCAATACGGAAGGATATGGGAAGAATTAAAACGAAAAAGGCCTTCGATTTTGAAAGGAAGTCATGTAGAAGCTGAAGTCTAGGCTTAGCCCGTTAGGGTCAGAATTGGAAAAGAACCCACTGAAAAGACGATTATAGATAGATGGCCAAAACAAAGGGTGAGATTTAGCTTTCCAGTGGAGCCATTTCCCACATATGAGAAGCAAAAAGAGGCATAAGGATGAAAAGAAGAAGGAAAATAACCCTCCTCGTCAGGTAAGGATGAAACACATGTTATACTTTTAGAACTTGAAAATTTAAGAAAAGAAAATGAACAGTTGAAACAAAGATTAGCTGAGGGTAAGGAAACTTTAGTATCCATATGCACAACATGTTCTGAAGGATTAACAACAATAGGGTATAAGGTCTGTGGGGAAAACACCGGCTCAATGGAAATAAAACAGAACTTCTGGAGGCTGTCCTACAAGAACTTGCTAAGGATACTGCTGTTACACAAGAACCAGCAATTAAAGCATAGCCTCCCATAGTAATTGACCTAGAAGCCGATACACAAGAACCTGTGAAGGTCACTGCTGTTACAAAAGAACCAGCAATGGGCACAAAGGCTAGCCTATGCGAAAATGAAGGGGGTGATACACAAGAACCCACTTATGAAGTTGATGTTACACAAGAACCAACAGTAGAGGTGGACTAGACCCATCCAATAGAGGCTGTTACACCCACTATTGATGTTGATGTTGAATGCAGAGGAACACTAGGTCCCACCACAAGATGGAGTCCCGAGAAAATTTTGTTGATTTCCGAATTTTAGAAGTGGAAACAGGAGGAAATGTCCCTTTGGGAGGGGGTGATCTCACTGAAAGAACATAAAAAAAAGATAAGTTCTTTATAGGAAAAATGGATGAAGGAAGAACTGAAGAAAGGTTGGGAAGATTGTAAGCAGAAGGAAGTCGTAAAGAAGCAGAAGGAACAACTACTACTATTACAACAACAAGTTTAGGATTTGACTGTGGATAAGCAAAAACTCCATGAGCTTTCCCTCAATTTGTTGGGGTGCAGGTGAACTTCCCCATATTACCCCATTTTCCTATGGGAACGCTATTACCTATTTCAGTTAAAAGCCATCATGGGGAACATGCCCTATATGGGTTCTTCCACCCGCACATTTTTAGATGTCTTTCGTGCTTCTGATTTTGACGAACAAAGCCTGCTGTGCGAATTATTTTTTACACAATATAATTTGCGAGCACGCAAGTATGAAAATGGTAATGACTATATTCTCCTACATGGGGGATTTTCAGTTACGATCCTTCGTGTAATTTATGAGGAATAATATTGAGTGGCATCTGTCCACAAAATCTATGGATGCCAATGAAGAAAAGACAACACTACAAGAAGAATCAGGACGAGCTCAAATTAAGGTGGGAATTTAGAAGGATTTTGAGCACTCCCGGGATAAGGGAACCTGTTGCCACTTATAGAAGAAGGATTTTGGACTTTTTCCTTGATAAGTTTTCATTAATGAAGAGTTGAGCCTTGACTAGGTGTCTTAAGTGTACAAAATCTAGTAGTGTTGAATTGTTGGAAGGGGACTCGTTTTCATTTCAGAACTTTGTGGTAGCTGTTACACATGTACCAACATATGCCCAGATAATACAGACCCTTGGTGCTTCCTGGCTTGGGCTAATATTTAAATTCCCTTTGACATGGATACTAATAGAGGATTACCAGGTTCATTATGAACTGAGAAAATATGAATCAGAGTCTTAGATACGACAACTGATGGCTACTCAAGGGTACAGGTCTCCAGATGAAGACAAATATGACGCCTATGAATACACTGAACTGCACAGGAGATATTCTCATGGGAGATGATATTTTTGCATGAGGACATGCAAGTTCTTCAGCTGGGGGGAGATGTTGGGTGCCATTTTTGTACTTATTTCCTACATCTGCTTCCCCCATTTTTACCTTGTAACCTCAAACCTTGGGACTAACTCTGCTTTTTTCCCTCATTTTCTATCTTAAACAATGTTGTTTTACCTTATTTCATAATCTTTCCATTTCATTGATTATTATGATGTATCGTTTCTTTTTTTTATGACTAACTGGGATAAATGTTGGAAGAAGTTCTCTGGTCTTTTGTTGTCCCTCTAAATGTTATTCTCAACACAAAAGATCTAGATCATGAGGCTTACAAAATCATTTGAAAGTGTGCTGTTACAGTGAGCTATTACACTACGATGCTGTTATAGACCTGCCATTATAAATTTCTATTACATACCTGCCATTATAAACTGTTGTTATAGTTGTATTGCTGATTGGATATCGTCAAATTCTAGATGCCGAACCGTCCTTAATTGATGTTACGCTACAACTGTCATTTTCCATGACAACTGTAGAAGTCATTACATATTGTATTTTAGGATGACAAATTTTAGGTAGTTTTGGTTGTAATCCATAATCTTCCAGTCATAATTTTATTAAGGAATTCGTTGTAACTATATGTATCTTATTTTGATCAGCATGAGAATCGTAAGATTCTCATGACTGATATGTTCCTCATTTTTCTGAACATGTAACCATTATATAACTCTTGACCCTTGAGTTTAGAGGGTTAGTGGAGAACAATATTACTTTTGGCTCTATAATTTTGGTCACTTTAATACAAAGGTATCACGTTGCTGCTGTTACATGCGTTGTCTGGTTTAATTTCCATTGAGTTTTTATCTCTTCCTGCGCCCTGCTAGGGAGGAAGGGCCCTCCTCTTTAGTAGGGACTACAATGGTTAAGGTAGCTGCATTATATTTATTATTTTCTTTGTGTATTTGTGGAAGTGTTGTTGTTGATACTCTGGCTGTAAGTAGATCTGCTTTAGTTTCGATATTATTATGCTGTTACATAGATGTGATTAGAAATACCAGCTGGTGTAATTGTTGTGTGGTGCGGTAGGTATCGTTTAATCGAGGCATGATTACATTCCTTTAGATTTTTTTTATTCTTGCATGAGTGGTTTCTTTCAGAAATTGATTCAGCCATCATTTAGTTTGCGAAAATCTACGCAGATCCTTATCTCTCCTTTGGTTTTATTTTCTTGGACCACCATAGGACTTACCCAATTTGAATGTTCTATTGGCTCAATGATACCTGCGGCCAACATCTTGTCTATTTCTTCCTTGAATTTCTGTTTATATTTAGGGTTCAGCCGATAGGGCCGTTGTTTGATAGGGAACACATCCAGCTTCAAGGTGATCCTCATAACTCCCATATCCCCGACGAACGCTTTTAGCTCAGATAAATTTGTAGGAAACATGTCCTGATATTTGGTCAACAACTCCGTAATCTTGCCAACTGTATCATCATCCCAATAATCCCAAATTTTTGCCATCTTGGGCTGCTCTTCCATCCCAATGTTGAATTCCCTCAACTTTACTGGCTTGGTCACATACACTACCTGTAATAGCAGTCCTACAACTGTACGCTCTCCTTCCAATTCTAGGATAGTGATATTTATGGGGTCCTCGTCATAGTCTCCTATTGAAAAATTTTGGCAGTTGAAAATATCTTTCATCTGCGCATCCCAAGCTGGCGTAACACATTCTTTCTTAGATAAGGACTCATCAAAGACCAAAGCATCTATATCTCATAAGGCTTCATCCAATTTCTCCATCCCTCATACTAACCCAAACGTTACCATGAAATTCTCTGTCATTGTACCCTAGTGGTGAGTGCGCCCGTGTAGCTCCACATCTAAATACCAGGTAGCAGGGATTGGTCCCAAAGCATGAATAAACATAAGGACCCATTAATTCCAACTCTTTTCGATCCAGACCTCCATCCACATAGCTAGGTGCTTACACGGGTCCCCATGACCAGAGAAGAGTTCCATGGGTGGGTTAACCGGAGGTTCAAATCATAGGATCATCATTTTTCAGCGTTCCTCCCAGTCCTAGAAAGCCTCCTTATGGGTTTCCCACCACCGCGTAGGGGTTGCGCACATAGCCAAGTCAAGTGCCCAAAACCTCTGTTCTTCAGGGACATCTGCTTCGAATGCCCTAAGAAATTCCTTAACACTACTAGATCCATCAAATTAGGGAATTTATCTTACCTCTGAGGAGATACATCAGAATCTCTTTGTAACCTTAAGGCAACACAACGCAGATACGTCATGCAGCCAGTTCTGCCAATTTTCTATTTCACCATCTAAGTCTGAGAAACATTCGATATATTTCTCCCAACACAACATGCCATTAGCTGTGGGGTTGATACAATAATCGTCCCGGGTAGTCGGTTTGTAAATGTGATCAACATCCTCCTCCTCGTGCACTGGTTCCGTATATCGTTCACCTTCTGCTGGATCCAGGGGGACTATTACCCGTGTACCATCATTCTCAAATACCATAGTTATTCTTTTAAGATTGACGATACCCCCCATGCCAATAGCCCAGTCCAAACCTAAGAGCACTTGATAATGGCCTGTATCATCCAAAATGTGGATTACCTCAAAATCTGCATAGACTTTAACTCCTGCAATGTCTACCACAACCTTCGACAACCTACCTAGTGGAATGATCTTTTGCTGGTTAGCCATTCGTAACTGAATAGTGGACCACTCCAGCTTGGGTTCTCCCATCCTTTGCCAGGTTTGCTTGGGTAGGGCATTGGCATCCGATCCTAAGTCGAGGATGAATTGATCCATTTCATAACCTCCAATCTATGCAATCATACGCATCTCCCGACTAGTCATTTTTTTATTCCTATAAATCTTGTTCACAGTTTTAACCTCTGTTTGTGGGGCAACCTTTTATACATAACTATATATTAATTCTTGGAGATTATCCACCTCCTTCTGATTGCATAGAAAATTCATACATGCCTACATGAATGATTTAACCACTTCATCCACTTTTGGATCTACCAAAGTCCTCAAGGTAGATGCTTCGTCCTTGGCTATATCCTTATGAGCTTCAATGAAGGTTTATTTCTCCTTTTTCCGATCTAGGCTTTCCTTTTTCTCAGCATCTTTCCTAATTAGTGATTCAATCACAAATTTTTCCTCAAATTCTCCGGTGGGAATGCCACTATGCATAATCACGTTGATACTTGGCCCATCATCTCGTGGTTCCACCTTAACCCGTTGCACATTCTGCATTGGTGTCTGTTGTTTCTCTTGCATCACTATCAGCATAAGACATTCTTTGATTATGTGATCAAAATATCTGCAATAAATATAGGATTGGTGCACAAGGTTCGGGAATTCTCTTGCATTGTGTCCCACACCCTACAGTTGTAGCAGATCAGTTGGCCTCTTCCTCGATCTGTGCCTCCGCCACTCCCCCCTCCCCATCCTCTTGCATGGGATCCTCCTTGCCTATAGGGAGATAGTGGTGATGAAGGGTCAGCTTGTACTCTGTATAGATTTACCCTATCTACCATCAGGTCGAATGTTTGACAACTGTGATTTTCATGCCCCACTGATGAATGGAATCTGCACCACTGTTGCTTCAATTATGGGATATAGGTGCCTAGTCGCAGGAAATGATCTGTATCATGTCTTCCTGCTATCTGATAATCAACACACCATATCATGGGGGTACTTGGTCCAACCATATCTCTAAGGTGCAATAAAATTGGTCCCCCAACCTGCATATAATATGACAGTAGAGGACATTGATATTTAGTGTGGCCTGATACCCTGCAACGTATGCACCAGACATTCATGCGGGCTTCTTTTCCCTGGTTTCTTCTTAGATTCTAAATTTCCAACTGCATCGCTTCCAGCTGGTTTTGGATCTATAGTGCCCCAAATTGAGCATCATCCCTTGGCACAAATTCTAGTTTCATGGACATATCCAAAGCCTCTTCCTATGGATCGAACTTCTGCTGACCCATAGGTCTACACATATGTGGAAATAGCATGGCGATGAACCACTCTTTATGCTGTTTGTCCTCATAGAAAAATCCTCCATCGCTGATGAATTTATTCAGTCGTTGGTCAACTTCCCAAACAGACTCTGTAGGTCCCTGCTTAATATCTTTCAGATCTATGACACATTGAGCATAGGACTCGGGCTTTCTGAACTGCTACTCCAAAGCATCCTTGATTTCCTGTATCGTGGGATTAGCGTGCTGACCAATATATCCCATGAACTAGTCCATATCCCTTCCTTTGAATGCTATTTATCGCTGTTCCCTCTTTACAATATCATTATTATTATTCTGTGTAGTCCATATCGTCTCTTCTACAAACCGAAATTGGTCCAGATTGTCACCCCCCACACGCTTAAAGGTGGGTAGCTTCATGTGTGCAACCATATCATCTGTAGCTGATGGCAAAGGTGGGGTAGGAGAATTATTACCCTTGCATGAGTTCGACGGTGGCGTAGCTGGGGGACTAGTCTCTACGTGCGCAACCCCACCCTGTTTGAAGTCAGTAAAATCCCTTAGAGGATTGTATACCAATCTATCCCCTTCTTGATTAACCCGGTAGTATTTACTACTTCGTGTTGTGCTTCCAATCTGGTTGGATGTCATTCACTCAGCGTGATTGCACATGAAACCCTTTTCACATAATATCATCTTAATCAACAACTACAATGTTTGCAAGAACTTACCTCTAAGCCCCTTGAAAAAATTCCACTCAAATTTTGAATAGGACACAAATTGATCGACTGCAAGCTCAGTTAAAAATCCTCCTAAAACACTATCAACCCAGTAATCTATAGTCTGGGTGATCTTGTTATCAACCTTCTCCAATTTTTGAATCAGTTCAGGGGTCCACTATGTGACCTGATCATCTTTCTAATAGGTCTAGAACTCCACCAACCTTGCCAACCACTCCTGCAGTTCTTGTGTGAAGGTTACAAATAATATTTCATGCACCTATGTAAAAATTTACTTGTTCTTCCACTCTTCGACATAAAACTTCTTAATTTTATTCTCCTTTAGGGAAAAATCCTGTATATGCTTTTCAAACCAATCCTCAATTTCAGGCTTCAATGGCTGCAAATCACCCCGTGGCATTACCTGATCTCTTTCTCAAAATGCTCCCGATCCTAGCAACAGAACCATTTGTTTGTTTGAGGGGTCTTGGCCCAGGTTAGAATTTAAGTTTTACCAACAAACCCCTGTACTACTATCCCTTTCAGCAATGGCCTGATTGTGCAGGTCAAGGTCTCACCCGAAGTAGTATGGGAGGGTGTTGGGACCAGGTTTCCGCACCCTGAGAGAGATAAATTTAATTAAAGGGGGTCCCTTCAGATCTAACATACCTGCACTGGAGAAGCCCTAACCTAGAAACCCTTAATAGTATATCGGTGGAATAACTTAAGCGAAGCTCATTAATCATCAGATAACAAGTTAACAGAAGAAAGGTGACTAATCATAGCCAGATCTATGCATTCATTCCTTCTTACAGTATCACATCGCATTTATAAATCAATAGTATTCAACGAACATATATAAACACATGAATAACATAAAGCGCAACCAATAATCATAATACAGAAGCACTTAGATATCACAAAACATTCTGTCTCATTCATTCATATCAGATCCAACTTACATACTCTATTTACTAGACCGTGCACACAGCCATGGTCCACACATAGCAGGACTCGGGGTCTCTGCGCACACATCCAACAGGAGCCTTTACCTAGACAATTGACACAAAAGATCCACACATTCGTATCTAAGCTTAATATAAAACTTAGCCTACCTCTAGTCTCGATTCATCCATCTATTTATATCATATTAGTTTTCACTACTCTATGGTCTGGAAACAGTGGTTTGCGGACTCTTAGTCTACTCTTTGATCCATTAAAATTCATTGGGGGATTTGAACCACCCTAAAGCCCCTGCACTAGAATAAAATATTACAAAATATTACAAAAATGTTCCAAAATTTCCGTTAGGGGACCCTACTCCAACAGATCTCAACTGGGTCTCCACTAGAATTGACATGCATGCAACTAATAATGGTAAATCCTCAGTTGCATGTGAGATCACTGATTGTGAATTAAATAATATTTAATTCACTTGATTTCTCACTAGTGTATCAAACAGTTACAACTAGCACAACTAAGTTTAACTCACTTAACTGAGTGAAACTGATTACAACCTGCATTAGCTAATGCACCATTGCATGACTTCAAACTCTGTTACAACTAGAATTATTCTGCGTGCCTCACCAACTACCCTCAACTCAAAATTCATGATTTATCCGAGTTTATCACACTCAGTTAACTATTACAAGTTATTTTGAGATTATATTACATTTTATTTCCCATCTTAATTGAGGGATAACTAAAATAGACATGCACCAAATTTATCCCACACCAGTGTAGGTGCTGCTAAGACCTATGGTCCCACACAAGTGTATGTGCTGCTTGGACATCTTGGTCCCACACTAGTGTAGGTGCTGAAATTTATTGTTGAACTTCAATAGGGGATATGCCAATATCACCACTTATTTCCTAGAAGTGCAGTTTTCATACTTTTTAGTCTTTTTCAATTTGAGTTGGCCTTCCCTACTCATATTTTGGATTCCATTTTAAGACCATAAAATGTGTTTCTCCTCGGATGAAATTATTTCAATTAATATATGGGATTTGTCCTACTTCTTGTTTATCAATACATTAAATTTAATATGATGATTAAGGACGTGGCATGATTCTTGGATAGAAAACCAAAAGTGTGAAATGATAATTTATTCTTCACCTATATGATTTAGAATTGATGCACAATGTGAAAATGAACCTGCATATTCCTTCAGAGGTGGATCTTTTAAGTTGGATGATTGTGAAAAGTTGTGCAATAATATTCCAAGCACTTCTAAACATGAAGAAATCAATTTAATATAAGAGGGTACTTTTACAGTCTGTGTTTCTCGGATTCTTGATGAAAAATCTCCATTGAATGCTCAGTATTTGGATAGTAATCCTTTTGCACCGATAAATTCAAAGATCGATGAAACTTTTCATATGTAATATCCAATTGAGTGACTGTTGGAATATAAAAATGAAATATTATAAAAACTGGAAAGAGTTGAGTGTGAGTTTGATAGGGTGGAGAAGGAATTTGGATGTTTGAATTCTGAAATTCAAAGAGATAATTTTCATTCTGGATGTGTTGATGTTTCTGTATATAGCTCACAGGAAGAATTCAAAGAAATACATGAAAAAATAATAGTGGAGGATTTAACTAGAAGTATTAAAGTGTGTTATTTAGGGTACATAAATAAGGATAAATTATGGTACCTTCATTGGCATCAAAGTCAATTGAAGTAGAAATCAATGCTTCATAGAGCTGCCATTTCAGTGCCAAAGAAAAGGGACTGAAGACAAAAAACCTGTCATGTGGACTGTTGGAAGGAAAATTACTGAAATAGAGGATTGTGGTGTTAACAACATGCTTGCTAATTTGGAAGATGAGGCCGTGGGAATCCAATCAATAATAGCTAAATATTCATGTTCACATTCTTCTATAAAAAATAAGAATAACTCTAGGGAAAATTTTTAATTGAGTTCTGAAGTGGGAACTTCAATACTGTTTAAATTAATGCCTTTGCCTACAAATTATGCTAGTGGAACTTGGTTATTGTCTTCTGAAGTTTCACAGATGTCACTAAGGAAACAAAATGTTGTGGTTCATGCAAGAAATAGAAAGAAAATGGAAGAAAATATTGTTGAATGGAAGCATTTTTTAAACTTCAAGGAACAAATGCTTGCTCTCATGTTTATAATTCTCAGGGAATGGTGGGGAGAAGAACAAATTATCTTATCTGCAATGAAATGTCATGGAAAGAAGCATCGAATTGATGGATTTTTTGATAGTGTGTATGATCTGAATATGGACAAACTAGTTTTGCTGTGCTAGTTTCCTCATCAGTATAAAATAATTGTGAGCTTAAGGATCATCTCAAATTAGCAAGTTATATGAGGGTTTATGTGTCAAGTTTTGTGTGTCTTTTATGAAAAATTCATTAAGTAAATTAGTTGTTAAAAAAACATGTACAACAAGTAAATTTCAGATAAATAATACACAACAAACACATTACACAGTAGCTGATAATAGAGTTCACCCCTCCCAAGCTACATCTCCATGGACCTGCTTCAATGGCTTAGCCATCTTTGGGTTAATGGTCAATTTTATAATTACATGCACTGTTACACAACATTTTGTCACTGTCCCTGCAATTCCCATCCCTCACATTGGAGGCTCATTTCTGTGACCAAAATAAAGTTTCATGCCTTGCAACGACCATCATTACATCCCTTTCCATGAGGACAACATTCCTTCTGTTGACAATTTCTTGAACAGACCTTTAGAAACACATGTTTCTGCCTTGGTGCTAGTAGATCGTTATTACCTCTCGCTGATTGGGAAATTAACACTGGGCCCCGTGCCCATTGGGGATTTTTCTAAGTGAGCTATCCACACCGACCTATTTATGGAATTTTTTTTAAAAATAGAGGCGAAGTTTCCATCATAACAACTTCGTGGGCGAGTCATCTGGAGTGGTTTGATTGAATAACCACGACCTACCTCCTTTGGCCTCTTGTTTCCACCTTTTGGGGAAACCTCCCAAGGGATAAGGCCTCCCTTCCAATATTGTAGGGATCCCAACCTCCCCCTCTCCCTCTATAAATATAGCCATCTTCCATTGATGTGCTAGCTGAACTGAACATATTATAGCTGAAACGCTGAAGAGATTCCTATACATTTTGTTAGAAAAGATAGAATGGAAGAGACCCTCATTGAGAGAGCTTAGAATTTTGTGTTCATCCCATCCGAATTCCCCAATGATTCATCGAGACGCACTTCGACTTAACCCCACTGAAGGAGGCTGCGAAGTTAACGCTTCGGTTGTAACTCTTTCTTCTATTAATACATATACATGACTACTTTCTGGTTCCCATATTGCGTAAATGTGTTTTATTTGATGTAATATGCTTAAACCTCCTTGAATTATTAGTAATTATGAATGAGATCATTGTTTCGTATGATGCTCTTGTTTGCTGATCTTCATGCAGGTATCCAAGCATCGTTGCAGAAGGATCTTGACCTATCAAGATAGAGATCAAGAGGCCGACACCACGTCAGCCACAAGAACAACGTTGGACTCCAGGTAGGTCAATCTACCTTGTTATTTTTCATTCATTAATTAGGAACCTACACTTTAGCTTGTCCCTTTGTTACTAGACCCACTCTAGGGCTAGAGGGATCGTCTCTGTCCGCAGAGAGGATTTACCTGCATAAAAATTGGTGACTTCGCTGGGGAGATAGTGTGAGTTTGTCGTTTCACCCTTGTCGAGTCAAATTTGGTCATTTTCTTTCTTATCTGTATTTTCTGACTTGCTTGATTGTGTAGAATCCTCTTGTTCAGCTCCAGAGTGTCAAAATTGACCTCTTCTCACTGGTTTTCCCATTCTCCTATAGATATCCGGCTTGGCGCACTTTTTTTTTTGAACATTCACACCAATTGGTGCTTGTTGCTTTTGTTGTAGTAGCGCTAAGCCCTGTTTGGTGTGGATTACTGCCTTACAGTCACACCGAATCCTGTAGGGTTTGGTTTGACCTCCTTTTTGAGTTTTTGGTTGGTTGTGCTTGAATCTAGCTTGTTTTTGGTTTGCAATTGGTCTTTTTCGAGTTGTTTTGACTGCTTTAGTCTTGCTCTTCTCAGCTGTTTGTCTATTTTCCTATCAGTGCAGTTCATAGCCCTAGGGTTCTAGGTGTCTTTCACTCACTAAGCCTTCTGGTTGAAGGTCGAGTCTTTTGTTTCTTGTCAATCCAATTCCTTCATTAGTTGCTTGAGTCCTTCTTGATCCTCTGAGTTTTGGTTTTTTGAACGATTACTTTTGTGTTTGTTTGACTCTCCATATCTTCGTTTTCGAGCATAGATTACATTGCTCATTTTGGGTCATTTAGAAGGCTTTCACTTTGTTGAAAGGGTGCGTCATTGGTTTGAGTGCTTTTTTGTGTTTGTATTGCTTTGATTGAATCATTCAATTTAGCTCTCTACATTAACAATACTCAGAACTAGTGTTTTATTTATTTTCTAATGTAATTAGTGCATTGTGTTCTTCATCTCATTGAAAAATAAAAAAATTGCATCCTTTCGTTTGCATCAGAAATGAAAAAGTCTTTCGCATAAATAGCACTTACATCTAGGAAAGAGTTTTTGTTTCTCTTTTTGATTGTATTAGATGCATTAGAAGACTTATTCGTATGTTTCACTTGTTTGCTACTATCTGAAGATCCTTATCCTTCTCTTAATTAGAATTCATCGAATGGAAAATGGTGTTCTTTTGCATATAGCTTGCATTTAGGAAATTCGAGATCACAATTTGGTAAGGCCTTGAAACTGAAATGCTAATTCAAGATCAACTGTAAAATCAATTGAATTAAACTAAGGAAGCATTGGAACCTAACGCAAACATTTTTAGTGTTCTAGGCTAGAGACTTGTTTCGATGTCTTTAAACCTAGTAGCTGTCATTCACAACCTGGCTTTAGACATCATAAGTACGGACTTGTGCTCCCCATACCGTCGCGTATATAAAGGGAGACCCTCATAGGTTCAAATCCTTTATCCATAGGAAGCTGAGTCTGCTACCTTGTAACCATGTTACACCAAAAAAATCATTCGCAGAGATTACCTGCAAGTACATCAAGTCCTTGGTCATTTTTATTTCATTTGATCACCAAGTGTATATGGCAGTTCCCAGAAACTTGATACACCCTCTTTCCTAGATTATCTGAGTAGTCATTTTGATCTTTCCGTGACTCTCTAAAAGTGAAAAGATCATCGAGCTCTTGTACTTTCATTCTTGTTTCAACGTGAAAGTGATAGAGTCACCTTTTGCCTGTTTCTTGACTCTTAAAATATGAAACAACAAAGTTTTGTTTCAATGTCTTAAAAAATTAACTTCCCATGAAATATTCTTGGTTAAAGTTATCTTCCTTAGTATTTTGTTTTAAGGTTGTTTCCAATGGCAATGTTTCCAGAGTTTACCATCCAAGGAATCCCCTCTGAAGGGAATCCTAGTCCTTTTCCTACTTTTGGGAATGTTGGTGCTCCTTATATAGAACCATTGTCTTTGCTTGGGTTAACTGTTGTGTTGCTTGTTTGGTTATTCTCGACTTCTGTGGTCTCGAGTGTTACGCCCTCTATATAACCATCCCCTCCACTTGAACAACATCATGTTGATTCTAAGGTGGACCTCTCCCATTTTTCGCCTGTTTCTTCATCCTCCTCTTCTACTTTTCCTAGTGAAAGTCTCGATTCTAGTAACCCAGTGGCTAAGAAGAAGAAGAAGAAGATGAAGAGAGGCTAAATCTGTAGCTATTACATGCACGTACATCAAGTCCTTGGTCATTTTTATTTCATTTGATCACCAAGTTTATATGGTAGTTCTCGGAAACTTGGTACACCCTCTTTCCTAGATTACCTGAGTAGTCATTTTGATCTTTTCGTGACTCTCTAAAAGTGAAAAGATCATCGAGCTCTTGTCCTTTCATTCTCGTTTTAGCGTGAAAGTGATAGAGTCACCTTTTTCCTGTTTCTTGACTCTTAAAATATGAAATGACAAAGTTTTGTTTCAATGTCTTAAAAAATTAACTGCCCATGAAATATTGCTGGTTAAAGTTATCTTCCTTAGTATTTTGTTTTAAGGTTGTTTCCAATGGCAACATTTCCGGAGTTTACCATCCAAGGAATCCCTTCTGAAGGGAATACTGGTCCTTTTCCTGCTTTTGGGAATGTTGGTTCTCCTTATATAAGCCCATTGTCTCTGCCTGGGTTAACTATTGGGTTGCTTGTTTGGTTATTCTCGACTTCTGTGGTCTCAAGTGTTATGCCCTCTGTACAACCATACCCTCCACTTGAACAACATCATGTTGATTCTGAGGTGGACCTCTCCCCTTTTTCACCTGTTTCTTCATCCTCCTCTTCTACTTTTCCTAGTGAAAGTCTGGATTCTAGTAATCCAGTGGCTAAGAAGAAGAAGAAGAAGATGAAAAAGAAGAAGTCAGATAGAAGAGAGGCTAACTCTGCAGCTGTTACGCCTCAGACACCTTCACTTGAAAAACCATCCACCCTTCCACGGAAAGTCAAATTCCCTTGCATGTTGTGCAAAGGAGACCATCTTCTTCGGGACTACCCTGGCATTCCAAAGGTACTTGAAGCATGGTCCAATGGCCGTCCACCGTTGCCTTTGGCTTATGGAAGTCATATTGGTGGCACATCTTCGATTAGCCATGACAAGAATCATAAGAAACATGGTAATATTACCAATCCTTGTAAGTTGTGTGAAGGGCATCATCCCATTCACCTTTGTCTATACATGGATGAAGCCACGAGAGTGTTGGACAACCCTGCTGTTTCTGCACCCTCCCGTCTGGTTGGTTACCAGAAGCTTTCTTCGAGTCCTCTGTTGGTTGATTCAATGATCGGTCAAGAGTCATCCTTGGTCGATCTTGTTCCCTCAGAAATTAAAATTCACAAATTTGTTCCCAACCAACCATTGGTCGAGGAATCAGTTGATCTGATCTAACCTATGGTTCATCAGGTCTTTTCTGTCGAGAGTGGATCCCATCCCCCTCATGTTCTTCTTGTTTCTTCAGATTCCTCAGACTTGGAGAAATATTATCCCATCCCTGTGACTCAAGAAGTTTCTCTTCTTGCTCCCATTTCTAAGGTCCAGGAGGATGCTTCTCTTGCTTCGATAACACCAGGGGATGACCATCTCAGTGCAATGGTACCCACTCCAAGTAGTTTTCTCACTTCCTTCGATTGGAGTCTATTTGCGGGATACCACCTTCCTTCTTGTGTGCTTTTTGAGATCACGATACAGACCTTTGATGTGGCCATACCTAGCACCATTATAGATAGAGGCTCGTCTATTAGTATTCTATCTTCAACTACTTGGAAAGATTTTGGTTCTCCACTGCTTGTGCCTGTTACGCATAATTTGTTGGCATTTAACAGAGGAACCAGTCAACCGTTCGGGATCCTTCCTAAGTGACCTATTACTTTGGGAGGGAAAACTGTCTATATAGACGTGATGGTTGTTCCAGGACCCTTGGATTTCAATTTAATCTTGGGGCATGAATATGCTTATGCCATGGGCACACTTGTCTCCTCCCTCTTTCGTGTGATCTGTTTTCCACACAAAGGTCGGATCGTGACCATTGATCAGCTTTCATTATTTGGTCCAGAGGTGGTAGCTGGACCATCATCGTTCTTTCCAGGTCTTTATCTTCCGGTTGTATCTTCCCCACCACGGGTTAATTATGTGGCCACTTGTTCATTTCCCTCATCTAGTGATAGTGCCATTAAGTACCATCTACTGGGGGCATTTGATTGCGATTTCCAAGATGTTGTTCTCCCATTAGATGCGAACCACTTGGAAGCCATGACCTCTTATTCATTATGATAAAAGGTTGTGCGAAGCATAGTTTTTTTTATTGTGTCAAGCTCCTTAAAAAATGAAATAAGCTTATCAGAGCATAGCTTGTTTTCTTGTGTCAAGATCCTTAAAAAATGAAACAAGCTCGTTGTAGCACAGTTCGTTTTCTTATGTCAAGCTCTTTAAAAAAAAGAAACAAGATGTCATGAGGATAGTTCGTCTTCTTTGTAAACCTCATTAAAAAATGAATTAGATCATGAGGATAGTTCTTTTACTGTGTCAACCTCATTAAAAAATGAAACGATTTCCCTTTTCAATTCGAGTCTTTGATAAGATATAGTAAAATCTAGTTGAGTCTTCCCCTGATGTCGTAATTGAACCGTCACTCCATCCGTCATTCCGATGGACTAAAGCTTGGGGGGCATGTACCTCGAATTGAGTCACCATTCTGGGGGCATGCCCACTTTTTCAAGCATAGTTTGTTTCCGTTTCAAGCTTGTGTAAAAATGAAACCGATTTCAAGCATAGTTTTCTACAAAGTTTCAAGTTGTGTAAAAATGAAACCAACCTCAAGTAAATTTTCCTGCTTTCAAGCTTGTGTAAAAATGAAACCATTCTCATTTTACCTCTCGTGATTGCCATTTTATCAGCTTGTTTTTCCAGATGAACCTTGGTTTTCTCCTTCCGTCATCACCATTTTCTTGTTTGATCATACGCCTTCACTTGATTGTTTTACCCATTCCCCAGGAACTGCTGCAATGAGTGGTATTTTTAGCCAGCCTCTTGACCTTTACTTGTTCTAAGGAGTTCCACCATCACTATAACCAAGTGCTACCCTTTATACCACTCGTTCCTTCAAGAGGATTCAACTTTAAGCTCTTTTCTAACTCTCTAAAAACTGAAAAGATTGCCGAGACTCTTGTTGTTTTGCACTCGTTAAATGGCTGCGAAACAATATATACCCAGTATACGTTTACCCTTTTTTCAGGCTGGGATAGATTATTAATGAAAAAGGAATACGTTATCCTATCGCAACTAAGAGTTTATTTCAGATATTGTTTTCTACCTTTTTAGATCTAAGGGACTATTTACGAAAAGGGATATTCTGGAGTTTTCTTTTTCGCTTCTTGTCAAACTCTCTAAACATGAAAAGATGTTGAGTATCCCTTTTTTAGACTTGTTAAACCTTGATGACATCGAAAATCTTCACCATGATGTTGCTCGAGTTACTCTTTCCTAAGGCTTGTAAAATGTACTAGGTTCTATTTTTCTGAAGGAAAAAATTATATTTCAAGCATCTGCTATCCCCTTCAAGCTTGTTTTAAAAAATAATTGGTGTACTCGCCAGAAATGGTGGGGAAAAATGGAACCAGTCTTTAGTTGTGTCGGCAGTATGTATCTCTTGAACATGACACTCGTCTGCATTCATGTTGGGTTGGGGACATCTCATTTCTCTATTTTTTGCCTCCATGGGTTTGGGTAATCTGTTTTGACCTCTCATCTACTCTTTCCCTTGTCATCATGACCTCAGATCCCTTGATGTCAAATACTGCCAAATCCAGAGTCGTGTCGCTGATATGGTCAAGAGAATTTTTTCCTATGTAGTTTTCAACCTCCCTCTGATTCTCTGTTGGTCCTAATTCATTATCATTATGTTCCTTTGTCTCATGTCGATGACGTGGGAAACATTATGGCCCTCCTTCGACTGGATCGCTTCCTGTCGACTTCAGCTCATTATCTAGGAAGTTGGTATAGAGACTCCCTACTGGTACCTTGGAGCTTGCATGCCTCAATGGTAGGTCCACATCATTGGCCTTCAAACGAGTGATTCTGCGGGAGTTCGATGCCAGCTCACTATTCACATTCCGTGGATTGTACCTATTGTACCTTGAGAGCCATTGTCATTATTGGTGGTTTCTCTCGTGCCTGTTAACAAATTTTATCATTGGCTGGTAATCAAGTGATTTTCTTGCATGTTCAACTTTAGCTCAAATATTCGCATGCTTGAATTTTTACTTGTTTGGATCGAGATGGAGTGTAAGACCGTGGGTTTTGTCTGATAAGATCCAGGCTATCGGATATTGTAATTTATCATGAATTATTGCATGAATCTTTTGATTGGATGGCTGAGACCATACCTGAGTCTATTTGTTGATCCTTACTACTGGATGGCTGCGTCCATACCTCAGATCTTAGTTCATATATGTACTCTATTATGAATGGTTGTGCCCATACCTCATATTCATGTATCAGAAATATCAATTGTATTTGTAATTGCAGGTCTTCTGACGTCGGTGTTTGGTTCAAACACGTTCTTGTAAAGCATTTCACCGCTTCCTCTCTATCAGAACTCATCCTTTAGGGGAAATATGTTACACAAAATTTTGTCACTGTCCCTGCAATTCCCAACCTGCACATTGGAGGCTCATTTCTGTGACAAAAATAAAGTGTCATGCCTTGCAAAGACCATCATTTCATCCCTTGCCATGAGGAAAACATTCCTTCTGTTGAAAATTTCCTGAACAGACCATCAGAAACACATGTTTCTACCTTGGCACTAGTAGACCATTATTCCCTCGCGCTGACTGAGAAATTAACACTTGGCCTCATGCCCATTGGCACTCTATCCCATTGAGCTACTTATGCCAACCTATGTATGGAATGTTTTTTAAAAATAGAGGCGAAGTTTCCATCATAACAAATTCATGGGCGAATCATCTAGAGTAGTTCGACTGAATAACCACGGCCTCCCTCCTTTGGCCTCTTGTTTCCACCTTTTGGGGAAACCTCCCAAAGGATAAGGCCTCCCTTCCACTATTTTATGGATCCCAACCTCCTCCTCTCCCTCTATAAATATAGCCATCTTCCATTGATGTGCTAGCTGAACTAAACATATTATAGCTGAAACACCGAAGAGATTCCTCTACATTTTGTTAGAAAATATAGAATGGAAGAGACCCTCATTGAGAGATCTTAGACTTGTGTCTTCATCCCATCTGAATTCCCTGACAATTCATCGAGATGTGCTTCGACTGAACCCCGCTGAAGGAGGCTGCGATGTCAAGGCTCTAGTTGTAACTCTTTCTTCTATTAATACATATACATGACTATTTTCTATTTCCCATCTTGCGTAAATGTGTTTTATTTGATGCAATATGCTTAACCCTCCTTGACTGGTTAGTAATTATGAATGAGATCATTGTTTCGTATGCTACTCTTTTTTGCTAATCTTCGTGCAGGCATCCAAGCATCGTTGCGGAAGGATTGTGACTTGTCAAGATAGAGATCAAGAGGCCACCACCACGTCAGCCACAACAACAACGTTGGACTCTAGGTAGGTTAATATACCTGTTCTTTTTCATTCATTAATTAGGAACCTACACTTTAGCTTGTACCTTTGTTACTAGACCCACTCTAGGGCTAGAGGGATTGTCTCTGTCTGCAGAGTGGATGTACCTGCATAACATGCACCTATAATGCTCCAATTTATTTGCAACCTACTCCATTGGATTCATAAGACTCAAAACCCCTAGGTAGCCTCTTCTGGCTCTACAAATGGTCTTCAGGTGATCTAGACATGGCCTCCTCTTTGGGTGGCCCTGGGCTTATTTAATCTTCAAAGTGGAAAAAAAACTTACATAAGTGCTCCTTTGCCTCTGCAACCTGAACCATCATGCTCAGAGAATCCAAATAATCTAGGATTGACTCTTTCTTAGCCTAATTTTATCGAAATATTCCAAAGTTATGGCTTCTTCAGTATTTCTTAGAAAAGCTCCCCCAAAACTAGAGCAACTCCAGTTAATCCCACTGATTTTGGAGTCCCGCCAAAAATGGAGGACTCTGCCAACTCCACTGCTGAATTAAGAGTGGATTAATTAGGATATAAGCACGTTTAATTATGTGATAAGTGGTGGTTTAAACGAAAATGGAGCGCGTTAAAATAATCCACATTAAAATGTGAATGGCTCATTGAACATTTCTTAAGGGTTAAATAAACCCATTTAAAACGTAAACTCCACCCATTAGACTTATCCCTCCACCAAGGTTGTAGCCACATGGTTGTATGCGATGGGGTTGGCCCCTAGATCATTCCACCTGAACCATTGTTTAAATTCAAATATAAATGGTTGTAATATATGGTTAAGACCGAATGTATAGGATACTTGATAAAGCTTGCGTGTTGTGTTGGGGAGGTCACGGGGTCGAGCCTCGACCTCCGCCTTTCCACCAAAATAAAAATTTTCACCATATACTATATGAAATTCAACCTACCAACATAATTTAAATTCAAACTTTGAGGAAGGGGGCACGTGGCGGCCTCTGGGCTTGCCACATGTCCTCTTCCCATTGGCTCATCCCCAAACCAGTAAAAACGTGACAAATCACCCAACCAACAACCAAACATGAATTGAAACTTGGCATAGTGTCATTGGGCGAAATGAAGGAATATTCCTAGAATATTATTTTTTTCCGATTAGGATACCATGTCAGCAATCTGTCCTTTTTGCAAAATTTGTAGCTATTTAGGAAAATGAACAGCAAGCTCTATCTCCCTCATACAGAGTCGGTTTATGATGAAACGAAGTGCGCTGGATTTCTGGCAATGAGACCTACCCAGTAGTTCTAGTTTGAAGCGATTCTGAACAATTTGAGTTTTAAGAAATTTTTTATCCCCAATTTAGATTCCGATCAGTGTATCTGCCATCTTATCAATTCCGATATTCATTACCTGGTATGTTTTCAATTGAAATACATGAGAAGCAAGATTTATACTGATTTAATTTTTCTGTTGGAAAAGTTTGGCACCAAAAAATTATTTCTAATAGAGTAATTTTGTGTTTGTTAGTGTATTTGTTATATATTATTTGCCACTATTTGGAAAACTGAAATAATGTAATGGGAAGTATAATTTAAAGTCGAATGGGAAAATAGTCATAATTGAATTTTCTTTATTTGCATCAATGAAATCACAAGAGTTAAAAATAATGCAAAATGTTTCACAAAAGAAAAGGGAAAATTTCAAGTTATGAAAGCAATAATTGGGGATCATCACGTTGTAGTCTCCACAAATTGTATCCAAGAGCCTGCTGCATAAAATAATTAGCATCTATAACAAACCCACAAATGGCATGCATGAATATTTGGGGGGAGTGTTGGGGCCTTTGTTTTGGACAAGACAATTTTGGAGTTGCGGAGAGGCAGAAGACAGGTGGCGGAGCGCAATCAAGGTAGGCAGGGAGCTGTCACGGCTGCGGAAAACATGGAGGTAGGTGGCGGGGCATAGATAGATAACAAAAAAAATGGTAGAGATGGGAGATGAGGAAAAAATAGTATAAATCCCAGTGATGAAGAAGAAACAGAAGGCAGCAGAGCGCAAGGGAACAAAGGAGCACAAAAGGGGCAAAGATTGATAATGTTAGTCGACAGGAACAAATAGGTAGGAAAGAAGTGACTCCGGAGTTAGTTATTCAGTTAGAGAGAGGGGATGATAGGAGAGTAGAGCATAGGGAAAGCTCTGTGGAGCCTTTTGTATTGAACTGAACTATAATAGACTCTGCGGAGTATGTTTATGCTGTTTTGAGCCAAGTCAATGGAATCAGATTGTTGCTGTGCTATATATTATGAATTGGTTGATGCTTGATTGATTATGGTGAATGTATGCCTATTTTAATTTTTTAATTCGGTACCCTGAACATGTAGTGATGAATGGTAGCTTACTTCTTAGAGTTGAGATACATATATGTCTTTTGTATGCTCATAAATATGATCTATGTTAGTAATCTTTCCTCGATGTCAATGATTTATCCTCTAATCTTAGTAAGGTTGTGGCATGCCTCAGGTGAGACTCCATGCTCCCACGAGCAGGGTGAAAATGTCGGCATTGTCCTAGACTACAGCGGAAACCTTGTTGGCCTCAAGCCTGAACCTAGGTCTTACCTAGAAAACTCCTTTTTCGCCAACAAATGGTTCCGTTGCCGGGACTTGAAAATTTATTTAGAAGATAGATAATGGTATCGAGGATCTATGAGGAGGAATTACGTAGCTGGTTGTACAATCACGTAGATCAGTTCATATCGCAACAAGCAGAGCTTCGGTAGTAGAGGGAAAAGACTGTCAAGGATCGAGTCCTATTTTCCGACTCTGCGAGTGACTTGTATGAAATTTTCTAGGGAAAATTTCCCGAAGAGATTTAAAATTGGTTGCAAAGACTCCAGATCAAATCACTCCCTGAAGGATTGTGTTGAGTTTGTCACAATTGGACGCACAGAGATCTAGCAGCGCTACATCGGCTAGATACAGATCTAACTCGAATAGTATATTTTTGGGTACAAACTACCTTGGAGGGGTACATTGTATATTTTTCAGCCGAGTGCTACCAATATTTTACAAAATCATAAGACATATTTAGATATGGGTTGCAGGGAGAATTGCTGAAAGAAATACCGTTGTGGATTAAAGTTCTAATGGTGGACGAGGGCCTAATGTCATTCCAAAATCCTAATATGGAGACCTAAACCTCCAGTAATGGGGGAAGGAGTTGAGGGAAATATGCTATGAGTAAGGAAAAAGGTGAAATAGGGATATGATTTCTGGAACCTTCAGTAGGTTGAGAGAGCGGAGAGCACATCGGAGGGCGTAGATTGCTGAGAAGTGATGGGAAAGGGAAATACGAGAATTTGAGAAGCAGGAGAAGAATAAAAAAGACAAGGAAAAGGCGTCGCAAATGACAGAGGAAAGAGAAGGTCAGATGGGACCCCAAGGAATGGAAGGGTCCATTAAGGAAGTTAGGCAAGTTTCTGGGAGCCCAACCCGAAGAGAAAAGGGAGAAAAGTCTAGTAAGGAGGACACACGCCCCGAGGAGGAGTCTGATGTGGAGCTACATGTTGTGATGGAGCAACTATTCCAAGAGAGGCCGACAACCATAACACAAGGTAATCATACTCCCCAAGTTTCAAGTAGCACTAGTCCTAACCTTCCCCTGGTACTCTATCATCCACCTAATAAGTTCTTTATCAGGTTACGGGAATTTAGAAAGTTGAGTAGTACTAAATCCACAGTAAATATATCTACTAGGAACAGTGCTGGTAGTGGAATCTGTAAGCCAGGAAGCAGAGGTTTTGTTTTAGTACCACCAACACAAGGAAAGATGGCAAAATCATTCACCCAATACCCAGAATTCTCTGGAAAAGGTAACGACGACGTAGAAAAACATTGGTATCTCTATGAGGCAATTTAGAGAGATCGACATACACTAGATGCAGTCAAGTTAATTGAGTTTCAAACCACATTAAGGGAAAGAGCTTTGTGATGGTTCATTAATTGATCAGAAGCACACTAGAGCCCAACAATAGATGATGTTGAGAATGAATTCGTCTAAGAATTCAAGCTACCTCATACGAATTAGCAAGGATTGTCTGAGCTATGGGAAATAAAACAACAAGAAGGAGAAATAGCATGGGATTTAATGAGAAGATTTAAAGATGTGATTGGAAAGCTAAGTTACCCAATCGATCCAAATCACCAACGGGATTGGTTCATGAAAGAAATCCTACCATTGACAAGGACACCGTTAACACAACAAAATATTGATACCCTTCAAGATGATCTCGAGCAAGAAATGAAAATAGAAGCAATGGCAGGATACTCGTAGGAGTTCAGAGGAGGGATAGTGGTACAAGATCCATCCATACTAGGACTACAACATCAAATAGCTATTTTGACAGAGAAACTGAAATATATTCAAACGGTATGACTTGCAAGGCCCAATGTGTGGTGCACACACTACTTGATGGAAGTATATGTAGTCACAGAATGTCCGAGGTTGCAGGGAGAAAACGTTGGAACTTCGGCGACTAGAACATAGGGGGTCCCACCAGTTGGTGGAGTTTTGCAGATAAATACTCAAGGGATATACCAACCGCAATCGTACTTCTCGGGGTTCCCCAATCAACAGAATCAAACAATAGAAAAATGCTGCGAAATATGTAAAGGTATTGGTCATCGTCCACGACTGTTTCCAAGTCTAAAAAAATACTCAAATGTTCCAAACAATGTTTACTGTGAATTTTGTGCCTCTACAACTCATAATAAGGAGCAATGCAGAGCCCTTGATGCATTGGAAAAACAATTAGATAGGCCGTCCTATAGAGTAAATGAGACTCCAAGGGGGTGAGGAGGAAGAATGAGAGGTAGCATAACTAGAGGAAGAGGAATAGTAAGGTGTTATTAAAGTGATCAACAAGGTCATGTTGTGAGAGAATTCCCACTACCCAGGAGACCATGGTTCTCTCAATGCAGAGTCAAAGCACATGCTATTGAATATTTCCCAGAGCTAATTAAGAGGTGGGAAGAGAGAGCCAGACGAAGGGGAGCTAACCTGGTTAATGCAGAACCAAGGATAGTAGAGACTCAACCTTTGAAAAGTGTATCTATAGTAATCCGAGGAGGGAAAAAGACATGAGAGGATGCACGAGACATGAACTCGATAAAGCTAATCAAACCTGCATCCCCAAATAAAGTTTTTAGCCCAGACCGACAGAAGCAGTACTTTAAAGAAGCACTAGAAACATTATCATAGATATGAAGACATCAAAATATGGAACTTCCACAACAATCTAGTGAGGGAGGAAAGATAATCCATACAAGCACACCTATAGAAGAGTGGTTCCGACTATTCCTAAAAATTGTAAACAATGGAAAAATGCTAGAAAAATTAAAGCAAAATATAGAAATGGTTTTGAAAGGAGGAGCGAGACCTGGAGACTCAGGTAACTCAACTGAAAAATATAGAAGAAGAGTAAAAAAAAATAAGAGAAGGACTAGAAAGGAGTTTTGTGTAAACACTCAAGTTGCAGGATTCCAAATCAAAGACACAATGCTAGATCTCAAAACATATGTCAACATTCTACCACGAAAGACATGGGAAGAACTATGAAAACCGAAGCTTCCATACTCAACAATACAACTCAGAATGGAAAATAAATACTGTATTGTACCAATAGGAAGGTTGGAAGAAGTTGAGGTTGATGTTGCGGGAGTAAAGACCTATATAGACTTTGAAGTAATAGATATCATGGGTTGCAAGGATCCCTATCCTGCCTTTCTAGGGATAGATTGGGCCTTTGAGAATTATGCAGTCATTGATTTAAAGAATGAATTAATGATATTCGAAGATGGTGAATTCAGAGTAGTTCAGCCATTGGACCCATATCAAGGACCACAATACATAGAGATTGTTGACAACAGAGAAGACGCACAGCTTCTAGATCAACTCTACCAAATAATAATAGGAATGAGAGAAGATTACATTAATCCTATAACAGGAGGAACATTAAGCTGGAGAAGTGTTCAAAGTTCTGAACTAGGATAAGAAGTAGCTTGGGATGATTGGTAGCATGGTGGATATGAAATCAACACTAGAATATGCGCCAACGTTCATGGAGTCAACTGGATTGGTACAGAGGTAAGAGAATACCCAACTCTTTCAAATATGCAAGCTGTGAATACATCTATTAACAAAGTGGATGGTAAAGTACCAATAGAACATAGAGTCCCTCTCATGGACGTAGCACTACAATCAACTTCGGCAAGGTGGTGGGAAACCCATCACAAATCTCTTTCACAATGGGAAGATATTTCCAGAGCATTAAGAACAAGATTTCATGCGGCTATAGGACCGCAACTGGGAGAACAATACCTAGGGAAGGATGATCCCCGAGCACTTCTAAATAGTTGAGAGTATAAGTGGAATAAAGAGGGATATCCAAAATATTTATGGGCACACAACTTCATACATTCATTGGACACCATTCCACGAGCTTGGTACTTGGCAGAAGAAAGGAAGAAAGGAACAGGCACCTGGGAAATAGTTGTAGAGAAATTTACGCAATGTTTTTCTTTCAAGGGAGACAAAGAAAAAGTTACATATACCCTTCAAGCAATTAAAATAATATTTTTCTTCCCATAGCTTCAGGAGAGTGAAGAAATATCTTTATCAGAGCATAAAATCAAGGATTCAGTAGCATGTAAAAGGATAGATCGGGAGATAGATGATGATGATTAATTTAGAGAATCTTCGACATCTATTCTTTGAAGAAAAGGAAGGGATACGTGAGATACAAGAAGAGCCAAATATTGAGGGATTGTACCTGTTACCCTTGAAGACAAAGAAGAAAAATATTGGAAGCACAGGGAAGCCCAAAATTGCATCCTTCAGAGAATATTGGGACACATAGATAGCAAAAGAAATCTTTGACCTGCTACAAGAGTATGAAGACTCATTCCCATCTTTAGTGGCATAGCTCAAAGGAATCAAAGGAGATCTAGGGGATATGCACATAGTACTAAAACTAGATGCGAGGCCAGTAAAACATAGACCTTACTGCCTAAATCTGAGAGTAAAATAAAAGGTTAAAGCAGGGATAGAAAAAATGTTGAATGCAGGCTTGGTTTTTCCGATTGAGGAAGCAAAATGGGTCATCCTAGTTGTGATATAAAATAAAAAGGAGAAATCAGAAATTAGAGTATGTGTGGACTACAAAAGTATAAATAATGCATGCATTCATGATCCATTTCCAACTCCATTTAGCGATGAATTTCTTGATAATGTAGCGGGAAATGAAGCATACTCGCTCACAGATGGCTTCTCAGGATATCATCAGGTGAGAATAGCATAAGAAGACAAAAGAAAAACTACTTTCACAACATAATGGGGATCATATGCCTATCATGTCATGCCTTTCGTGTTAAAGAATGCACTAGTTGTGTTTTCACGAATAGTAATCACAACACTCAGAGACTATATCCATAAGTTCCTAGAAGTATACATGGATGATTGGACAGTGTACAGTCTACTGAAGAAGCATGCAACTCTTCTCAGGATAATGTTTGATAGGTGTAGACAACTTCAAATTTCTCTTAATCTCAAAAAGTGCATCTTTGCAGTGTCTTTTGGAACGCTTTTCGGACATGTCATCTGCAAGAAAGGTGTATGTGTGGACCACGTGAAGGTGGTAGTAATTGTGAACATGGAACCACCAGAGAATGTAAAACAGCTGAGGTCACTACTGGGACACACCAGATACTACATGAGGTTCATCCACAACTACGCAAAAATCACACCATCATTAGAAAAGCTGGTGCAGAAGTTAGAACAATTCATATGGAATGATGAATGCACTAAGGCATTGGACACGTTGAAAGAGAAACTAGCAAGTGAACCCATATTGGCCCATCCCAATTGGGATAAATAGTTTCATGTCCAAATTTATGCTTCAAGTATTTCTTTGGGGGTGGTGCTATCTCAGCTAGGAGAAACCTCCATAGATCACCCAGTATAATTCGCAAGCAGGAAGTTGTCAATGACATAAAGGAATTACACAACAACTGGAACATAGGCTCTTGCTATGGTATAATCTCTACAGAAATTTCACCAATACTTATTGGGAGGCACATTCAAGTTCTTTACAGATCACTTGTCACTAAAATATTTGGTAAATGAACCTGCATTGGAAGGAAAAATCTACAGATGGCTCCTACTATTCCAGGAATTCACTTTCGAAGTAATAGTAAAACTGGGAAGGCTAAATCTTGGTCCTGACCATTTTTCAAGATTGGAAAACGGGGAAAATGGGGGACCCCTTGATGACCAGTTGTCGGAAACTGATATCTTCTTAGTAGAAGCCATCCCAGATTATCTAGAACAGATAGCAACATACTTGGCCATAGGAAAATTCCCATCATAATACAAAGCAACCCAAAAAAGACATCTAGTAGTTAAAGCGACCAAATATCAACTCATAGCAGGGCAGTTATATAAAATGGGCCTGGATCATATCCTACGAATATGTGTCTTAGATCACGAAAGAGAAGAAATCTTGTGGGAGTGTCACAGTGGAGTTGTGGGAGGCCATGTCGGCGCAAAAACCATCGCAAGGAAAATACTACATGCATGATTATGGTGGCCCACCGTGCACAAAGATAGCAAGGAATATGTGAATAAATGCAATGTCTGCCAAAAAACAAGATGACTGTCACATCGTGATGAGTTGCCCCTAAAACCCATGAGGTCTATGCAGGCATTTGAGAAATGGGCCGTCGAATTCATAGGACCAATTTCACCAACGACACGACACTCACATGCAAGATATATAATCACCGCAACTAACTACCTCACAAGATGGGCAGAGGCGGCACCAGTAAGGGATTGTACAACAGACAAAACAAACAGATTTATTTTGGAGAACATCATTAGTAGGTTTGGTTGTCCAAGGAGCCTAACAAGTGATCAAGGAACACATTTCATTAAGGCTACAACTAAATCAATGTTGGACAACTTTATGATACAACACCACAAGAGCAGCCTGTACCACCCTTAGGCGAATGGAACCGTCGAGGCTTCCAACAAAATATTGAAGAAAGGGCTAAAAAAGATATGAAACGCTGACTGTGATAGCTAGGATGAAAGAATACTAGCTACTCTGTGGGCATACAGGACAACCATAAAGATACTGCATAATCAAACTCCATTCCAATTGGTATACGAGAAAGAGGTAGTAATAACAAGACTATTAATTGCTTCAACAACACACATGATAGAGGAAGAATCAATCTCTGAACACCTTCATGAATTGCAGGAGTTGGAAGAAGATAGATTTTTTGTGGATTTCCATCAATCAGTCTAGAAACAACAACAAAAAGCCTGGCATTACTGCCACATCAAACATAAAACATTCACTATTGGTGGAAAAGTACTGCTCAATGACAAAAAATTCCAGCATTTCCCGGGGAAGCTCAAAATGCACTAGATGAGACCTTATTACATCATAGATATAAGAGAATCAGGCGTGGTCAGGCTAGCACAACTAGATGGAGAGATACTTCAAGGATGGGTGAATGGCGCACGCTTGAAACCCTATAATTAGTAAGCACCACAATCCTTTTAATTTTAATAACTTTCGCACCCGAGAGAAGTCAATAGATTAGAGTCAATAACTCTCTCGCAACCGAGACGAGCCATAGAATAATTTATCTTTTAATATTTTTAGTCCATTAGAGTAGGAATCCTCAATAAGAAACCCGTAAAGTCATGCAAAAAAAATCAATCACCCTGTTGCGATGTGGAGACCACATTGAAACCAATTGTGGTCAAGGGGAGAGTATACAATGTTACATAGCCTAAGCATGTCCACCATCATTCACTAATAATGACCCATCATACCGTTGTCAGTCTGTAAGATCATCTGAATTTGAAAAATAACTAATGTAATTAGTAACCCCCATACCATAATAAAGTTTCCATATTAAGCCATAATTATTACCCATCATGTCTACCTGAATTTCAAAGTGAGCATCAGCACTGTTAGAGTACACCTCACCCCAGTAATTAATCACACAATTATAGCCACGGGGAAAGAAAAAAAGAATTAATTAGTTATAGCGTCACATCAACATCATTCGTGCCAGTAATACTACTTAACCCGCATGAAGGAGGGAAATAACAGAATGTTAGAAAATTTTGAGTTATCAAAGAAATAAATGGCTATAACGATAATTCCAATTCCAACAACAGAAGTTCAGAGCAGTAGAATAGCAGCAACAATTTGAGTATACAACATAAGGAAGAAAATGACAAAGATGGCTACCTTAGTCGTTGAGCCCGAGATCGATGGAATAATTCAAAGGGTGGAGTCGCTGATAGGAAAATATGACAATGCCTCGCTGATATATACCAACTTCACAGACTCATACTAGTTCCCAGTAATGAAAAGGCAGGTGTACATTGAAAATCATGCGAAGGAGGGAGGAGGTGAAGCGGTTAAGGTGCACCCAGATTTCAGAGGCATCTAGAGGTCAACAATCCTGCACCTCAGAAGCCTTCCAGTATTCAGAACGTCAGGAGCAGTAATGCAGTGCACCAATTTCTTAATCAACCGAATTCAAAATGGATCATTATGGCTTGGGAGGGAGATCCCAATTCATGCAGAAGACATACACAGACTCACAGGGTTATCAACTGCAGGAAAAGATGTCTCTTCAGCCTTTCAAAATACATCCAAGAGAGCTAAGAAGATAGGAGATTGTGACTACTATGGAAAGTGTGAAACAGGGAGAGGGAGAAAGGGAGAAAAAAATGATCTCATAAAAAACCCAGCAGTAAAATTCACTTTCTACTTGATTGCTGGGAAAATGATGAGGCATTACACCAAGGGGAAATGCACCCTTGGCACAATCTTAGTTATGGAGCATTGCATTCAAGGAGCACAGTTGAATTGGTGCACATTCTTGTTACATGAGATGTTTGAGGCTTACAAGGACAACTAAAAGTGAGCCAAAATATTTATATATGGTTATATGATCATGGCTCTCACAATGTGGAAGTGGAGTCCACCAGGAATCAGACCACTTGTAGAGATTACCCAAGACCAACCGATGGCACTAAGGTTCACGCCATAGAAAATATCAAAAGACCCAAGCACCAAAGAGGTCAATGAAGAAGCTTTTGTAGCTTGGTACAAAAATATGGTCGACGTAGTTAGAAGTCAAAAAAGATTTCCAAGAAGCCTATTGGATCAATACTTCCTACAAATCTGGTTTGGGGTGACCCATAACTGAACCTATGTCTGACCAAGTTGCGTTGATGAAAATACCTTCCATAAGAAGCCATTGAAGTTTCAAATAATGGAAGAGGCCTTCCACATAGAAGTTTCTTCATGTCTAGGAGCATAAATGGAGATCAGAAGCGAGATCCTAGTTTACTTGTTTGATGAGATGCTCCCTAAAGCACTTCCGGGGGAGACACTAGAAGAAACTGTTACAGGATCTCCCAATTACAACTGCAGTCACTACTGGACCAGCTGGAAACACGGGTGAAAGGCTTCAATAAGGTCATAAAAACTCTCAACATCACATCTATTGTATTTCCCACTTTTTCTGAATTTCAGACGTTGAATGTTGCATCTCCGTCCACCACCACCCCCATCCTAACTGCACTACCATTTACTGCATTCCACTCCCCTTCGCAGCCCACTGTCACTGCACTCCGAAAAACCAAGCCAACTAAACCCCCAGTACCATCACCTAAAGGGAAAAGAGCCCGAACCATGTGACTTGAGCAAGTGGTTCACCTCACTGGAGAAGACCAACCCCAACCAATAGTGATGGAAATTTTAATTCAAGAAGAGCTAGAGGTCACCACCTAGACCACCTCTGCGTTACTAGTATTCGATCCATCATTAGCTCTTAACATTAAAATCTCATCGCCACTCCATACGCACAATTCATCACCGCACACCTCATTCACGGACAAGGACCACCCCATCCACACTTTTTCCACCTTTGCAACCATTTTAGATTTGATACCACCAAGGACTCTAACGAATGTTGATATCGAGGTAGAAGTTAACTCAGGTACAACTGGATTACCTAAGGTTGACCAAACCATAGGGGGACAGGGAGACTTTTTAGATTTATTAATCTAGGAAGGGTCCCTCATTTCAGATACAACACTCACCACACTAGAGTCAAACCCATTCCAATAATCCAATTTATTGTTGCAACAGTGCATGCCATCTACTAGTCTACACATTCCTAAACCCCAACCGTCATAGCAAAGTTAACCAAAATCCCCACAGGGATGTTCTGAGAGATCAATTTCCAGTGGGCAACCACTCAGGGAGAGACATCCAAGCCAAAAGATGTCAAGTAGTGGGAACATGAAAAGCCGAGAACCTAGCCAAATTTTCAGTTTCATCCAGACGACAGCACAAAAATCAGAAGGTCTACACAATGACCTCCTACAAATATTTGAGCAGCAACAACAACAAGTTATTGTGATTACTGATGAGAAAAATCAACTCCAATGCGAGAAGGATAGCCTAAAGTAACAACTAGACCAAGTAATTGAGGTCTTTCAAGACTTATGGATGATCGTCACTGCCCTGGATAGCATAACACCCGCAGATATTTCGTCATGCTCAATGGTCGAAAGATCCATTCGAGTCAAAATGGCATGTACGAGCTTGGACCAATCAAACCAGGAGCTGAAAGAGGTGCTTGCAGCAAGACCAACATTACCAGATCCCTCTATAGTATATGTCGAGAAAGTAGCAGAGAGGCAGAGAGAGATGCAGAACATAAAAGACACTCTAGAAACGATAGTCAAGGGAGCATACATCCTATTAGAGAAAATACATGAGTGCTCAAATTCACTAACAATGAAGGCATAACTGGTGTCAAAGAAACTGTAGAAGATTGTCCTTGAAATCAAGGGTACCACATGTTAGCTCCTCGTAATTTGATAGATTGATTGAGATACAAATTGACAAGGGTAACATCAAACCAAGCTTTGGAATCCAAGGAACTAGCCTTCCTGGATTCGGAGAGGGATCTCTCTAGTAGGTGCAAAGATGTGAACTTGTTTGCTGATTGGGGTTGCTTTTAGGCTAGATGTTAAGTGCAAGGTATTTTGATTGTTTTTTGGTTGGGTATGATACTTTGATAGATTTTAGATAGGAAACATGGAATATTGTTAAATCATTGGGCAATGGAGTCCAACAAGGTCTAGATAAGTTCGTCAATGGTGTTTAAGAGCATTTTTAGGGCAAGTTTACTTGGTTGGTGGATCTTTTAAGGTTATGAAGGATTTATGAAATGGACATAAAGATTGAGAACAACAAAATAATAAAGGGCTGAAACCGAATCCTTTATATAATTGTAAACTGAGGGAGTTAGAAAATTGATAAGAACAACAAGAGAATCAAAGGCATAATCAAAACCTAATCCATTTGATTTCAGACTGAAAACAGATAATTAACCAAGAAAAACATTCAGATAAAAACTTAGAAAGGTGAGAAACTTATCCAAATTTCAGAGCTTCTATCATCTAGAGCAGAAAAACATTTAAGATACACAAGTAACTATAACCATAGAAGGAGAGAAAACTCTAACATCCAAAGTTACAGCTATAAGGTTTCCTTAAAACAATTTTAGCTAAGTAAAGGCAAAAAGCATGATTTTAAACAGACTTCTTTGACAAACCTAGACAAAGCTGCTTTAAAGAGATGATTCCAAGAAAAGAATATTTCAGTGGCAACAATATGCAGGGCTAACCATAAATCATAATTGATGCTAACTGATTTACTTTATTCAAGAAATGGATGAGCTAAGAACTTGTTAGAGAGCAAGAAATGATTTCTCTAATGTATCTTAGCAGAAGAAAACATTAAGGCAGTGAAGGACAAACAGATTTAAGGTGCCATTAGAAAACATTTATTAATATAAATTCTTTGTCCTACTGCAACATAACAAGATGGAAAACATAATGGAAAACTAGAAAACATAAACAAAATAAAACTACACCATCAACCAAGCCTATGGATCCTGCAAACAATCCTTCTCCATCAACAAGCAAATCAGATCATGCATGAGTTCCAAGACATCAATTTCTCTTCAAGAGCTTCAAAGGACTATGTATTATTCCAGCATTAGTCATCAAAATCCAACGTTTACAATGAGTTCTAGTGTAGTATTTATGCTGAAAATGAGGAGGTGAAACTCTTCTAGGGTTAAAAATGTTATTAATTACAGAGTAAATGCATTCCTAGCCTTGAAAACCATGCAAGGCATAAGGCAAGAATATCTGCAGCTACTTCTCTATTAAATAACTTTGTCTTAATTTCTGAGATAAAGATAGGTGGAAAATATTGACTTTAAGGCTTTATATTATCTTTACAATAACTGTCCTGATAGTTTAAAATATATTATTTTGTGTAATAACTGCTTAATTGGCTTTATGGATAGAAAGTAGGCTCAATGTGCCAATTAGATATTTCTAAGTGAATAACTTCTCTTTGTTGATGTGCTTAGGGCTCCATGCCTTGTTGATATGTCCTTTAATCATCTTCAGCTTCATTCTTTGAACTATAGGTTAAGTATTTTGATCCTCAGGATTTGACTGTAACATTTAACCTTTATCTTAAACTCTGATGCTCTTCACTGTTTCTTCATTTAATATTTTATTGTTTGCTGATAGGTAATTTCTTTGTGTGCTAGAAGGTTTTTCTATGTAACCAATGCTCATGAAAAAATTGGTTAAAATGTGGAAATTAACCCTTTATGTCCCTTTCTTCCTTTGATCAGGCTTTTGAGAATCATCATCCTCGGCCTTGTGGTAACCTGGCTGTTACTGTGGGAAAGGCAACATATATGGCCGCCATGAAACTTGCAATAAAACAATAAAAAATTATATAAAACTGTGTTTTAGGATTCAACTGCTTACAGAGGCTAAGCGAGGGCGGAGGAGTGGTGCAGAGGCAAGGGAGGATGCAGAAGGAGATTCCATGGTTGAAACCATAAGAAATAGCGTTTAAACTTGATTTATGGCGTGAGATTGGAAAAGAAGTTTGTGGAAAACCAGCAGTGGTTTTCGCGTGGCCAGAAGGTGGTAAGAGGTAATGGGCTGGTGGAAACGCGATACGAGTTTAAGGACGACACATGTCCTATCAAAACTACCCATTCTGCATGCAAGATACACGGTGAGAAGGTTTGGTGAAGATGGGCGTGAAAATAGTTCTGGACCGTCAGATCTGGGAGATCGACGGCTGAGATCAAATGCGAAGGGAGAAAAGATGTGCAGGTGGGAAATAGGTGGGACCTAGTGCTGGCATTAGCTACTTTGTCGCGGAGCGAAATGTTCAATGCGTGGGGTGAAAATTGGTTGGGTGGAGTTAAAATGTGAGGATCAATGGGAGCCGTTGGATTGGGGAAATGGATGACTGTGATTGAATCGGGGGCGTGCACATCGGAGATCCAGACAGATGGGAGGAGGAAATGTGGAGGGATCGAATGCGAAAATGCGATGAAGCGAGGACCATAAGATATGGGAGAGATCAACGGCTAGGATTACATCGGCGGGGGATGATAATCAGTGGGGAGGGGAAGGCAGAAGAGAAGGGGCAAAGCCCGATGCAATGTGCGATGAAGCGTGGACCGTCCGATTTGGGGGAGATCGACAATTGAGATTTCATTGGCGGAGAATAGAAGTGGGAATGGGAATTTTCGAAGTGTGATGCACCGATGGAGGGAGGACCGTCAGATCTTAAACATGAACAATGGTGGATATTGGCTTGGGGCATCGGCCATCGACGAAGAAAAGGAGTGCAGGCATGACCCTTTGCGGTTTGCGATGGAGCATGGACCGTCTGATCTAAAACGAGATCAACGACAGAGATTTACTCGAGGGATCGACCATTAGCATAAGAAAATACAAGGGGAAAGAGGAAACGGGGAACTGCGATGGTCGATAGCCGATGGGCTTAGCGCTTGGTCGCATGGCGCGATCACATGGCGGAAAAGGGGATAGGGCTTAAGCGAAAGGGGCTTAAGGCCTGATGTTTGAAAAGAAGCAGAAAAAGCCAAAAAATGAGGTTTTTTAACCTTTTTTAGGGTTTCGATAAGGGGGAAAAAGAGTTTCAAGACCAGCAAAATATGATTTATAAGGTCTTGAGGGGTTTTGATGGGGAATGAAGGGTAAATGAATGAAAAATGAGGGAAAAATGAGGGGGAAATGAAGGACACATTTTGAAATGAAGAAATGATGAGGATTATGAGTTTGAAGGAATTTTTCTTTATGAATCAGCAGGGCTATTTGAATGAAGATATCAGTGAGATGGATTTTTGAAAGATAAAGGGCATGGCAAGACTTCAAGAACTCACATATTTGCAAAAAATTATTTCTTAAAGGCTAAAAGGATCTGTTTTAGCCATCTTTTAATATTTCAAAATTATGGATGGCGAACAGTGGCTCCACTTGGGGAAGACATCTATCTTTTAGGTGTCCAGAACCTCAAAAAATAATCTTTGAGTTTTAGACGACCAGTGCCTTTACATTGGGTAGATTTATTTTTCTCTTTTGCTGATTTTCTTTTGGATCTGATAATTTTTCAACAACCTGCAACATGTAATCTCTTTAAAACAACATCTCTACCTACCCAATCTTACTTGTCCTAACATTTTCTCTTCTTTTGAGTGCATTTGAACTAGAAAACTCTTTGACATTTTATTTTGAAAACCGAAATAAACTATCTAATCCTATGCTTATTTCTTCCAAGAGTCCAGATTAAACTGTTGAACTCTTTATTTCTCTACCTAACTATCTACTTGTCAAGATTAGGCTGTTTGACAGATTTTATTCTCTATTTCTAAGACATGAAATTTAAACACAGTCAAATCAGAATTAAACAGTCTGATTTTCTATGTAGGCTATGGAATTTATGTACAAGCTGCACATAGAATTTATTTGCAGAAAATTGAAAACAAAACTGTGAAGGCTTAAGATCTAAAAAATTATGAACATCCTCCTTCATTTCTTTGGTTTAGGTTTTGAGCTTGTTAGAACCATTTATTTTCTATCCTAATCTATTCTACTGATAAGCCAAGTCTGAAATAATCTCATTAATCAGTGCTTCTACTAACTTATCAACATAAATTTAAAGTATGTTCAGCCATGATTAGGCTAGATGACTGAACAATATATCATTTTTAATTAGCAGTGGCACTTAGACTTGCTCACTTTCAGAAATTCTGTTTTTTGGGTATGGGGCTGTACCTCTGTTTTTGAATCTGCCCTCTTTTTCCTTTTTCTATTGTTTTTGTGTTTTTCTGTCTTCTTGGTCAAAACAATCTAAAACTAAAGGTAAAAGGATGCTCATAGTGCTGAGCTTATTCTCTTGCCTATCTATCCTAATCTAACCTATACATGATATACATTTAGCTGGTGAAATCTCTTTTCCAATACATCCAATCAAGCAGATGATTCCATGAGGGATCTTAGTTTAGCTCTTTGAGGGTGCTGACAAAATTAAAAAGCCACTCCCATCTCACCTATTTTTAAACAGTAGTGCCTAAATTTTTTCTCACACTTTGCAACAGATTGTTCTTGGCAGAACACACTCCTTCTTTATATTTCTCAAGGAAAACAACAAATGGATCTTGGAATAATACCTAATCTAGAGGATTTGAGACATAAGCTTCATTCAGTACTACTCCTTCTTCCACTTGGCTATGCTTGGGACTCTTTTGGGAAAGAAACTCCACCTCTTCCTCATGATCATCTAAACTGGTAGACTCATCATATATTGCAATTTTATACTCTAGCAAACCTGATGTATTCTAAATGAATGGGCTAAATTCTGTGAGGAGGCCATCATGTTGATGAGTAGGAGCACTCCTTAGCAGTAAGTCTTCTTGTGAAGGCAATTCAACAACTCTTATGTGATTATCATTTTCCAAGTCTTTTTCTACAATTTGAATTTCAATGGGACTTGGTGGCTACAAATCTAAAGCTGAAGAAGTTTCCGTGTCCCAAATGATTTCATCAACCATTTCAGGAAAAGGTTTTTCACTTGCAACTCACTCAAGAAGTTCTTTTTATTTTCCAATTTCAACATAAAAACTGAAAGACTGATGATTCCCAATCACATGGAAGTTATTGCTGATGGGCTGATATGAAGTGGAACAAAGGGTTAGAGATCCTTTACTTACTTCTGAACTTTCAAGGTTTCCCTCATCAGTGGCATAGATGGCATGAATTGGCTTAATACTTTTTTGAAGTTGATGAAAATGATCTTCCTCCCACAAACCAATTACTAATTTCTCTGCAAAGTTAGTTTCTGTTTGGAGGATATCATCATCAGATTGATCAAACTTTGGAAACTCATCAAAATAAGTAGTGTCACCAATCAAACATATTGGATTATCAGTTTTGAATTGATCTACAAGTTCACTTTCTAATTTATGGTAGATGGATTTAGTAGGAGAAAGAATAGGATTGTTTTGTTTACATGTCAGCTTAGAGGGTGGTTGCATTTTTAATATCTGATTTATTTCCTCTTCAGTCAACAGAGGAGGAATTTTTCTCTTTTTTTGGATAGAAGTACAATAGTTATATTTTTCTTGTGAAGGCTAATTTTGAGGCTGAATTTTTTCTTGAGCCTTGCCTAGAAGAGATGGTGAATCATCACTTGTGCCTTCAGAGAGATCTTGTGGGTTTCCTTCTATACCTTGATTGATTTCTTCCTCAACTAACTCATCTAGGTTGTCATGATATCTATCTTGAGAATGAAATTCATGAATGGATGTTAAGAGGTCTTCAGGATGCAAATTTTCCAAATCTTCATCGCTATCTAAAAGGTTCTATATTATATCCTGAGATTGATCACAACAATTTTCAGCCAATGATAAAGATGGGGAATTTTTTTTATAATGCTCATAAAATGCCTTGTGTATATCCTTTAAGGAAAACAAGCTACCAGGTCTTATAGTCTCATACCATTCCCTTGCCTTCCCTTCTAATGTTAGCATGAAAATATTCATAAGGCAGTCCGCATGCCATTCAGCTTTTGACCACCATACATGGATATTAAACTTGATGAGGTGTAACAAAGGGTCATTGGAATTTTCATCTTGAAACCTAGGGAGGTTTTTGTCCCACTCTATCTGAGGAAATTTGTGTGGGAACCCAGGGATGTGATCTCTATTCATTGGAGCATATCTCCTTTGTATCCTTGGATCCATGTTTCTAAATCAGAAAGGGTCACTGAATCTTTTCAAGCAGTCTTAGAGTTCTCTACCAGTGGAGTCTCTAGGTCTATTGAGAGTTGTGGCAGGTGAAAGATTTTGAACTTTGCTGTCCACCATCAGCATGATTGGGATTTATCAATGCATTCCCAGGGGAGTTTATAAGGATTGGTAAAGTAATAGGCCTACTGGAGGCCAGTGGAGTCGCCAGGTGGAAATTTTTAGCTCTTTTGGAGGTAAAATATTCTATGGTCCATCACGAATGTTTATTATGAAACCAATCTGTCTTTGTTTTGGGGTTTTCTGAGTTTCTATGGTTATTGAAGGACTTAGTGAGTCTACAAGAGCTTGCTAGGCTATTATGTACTCAGAGGTCCCACCGTGATTGCCATTGTGTTAGCTCCCCATAATTTGCTAGATTGATTGAGATACAAATTGACAAGGGTAACATCAAACCAAGCTTTGGAATCCAAGGACCTATCCTTTCTGGATTTGGAGAGGGATCTCTCTAGTAGGTACAAAGATGTGAACTTTTTTGCTGATTGGGGTTGATTTTAGGCTAGATGTTAAGTGCAAGGTATTTTGATTTTTTTTTGGTTTTATGATACTTTGATAGATTTTAGATAGGAAACATGGAAGATTGTTAAGTCATTGGGCAATGGAGTCTAACAAGGTCCAAATAAGTTCGTCAACGGTGTTTAAGAGCGTTTGCAGGGCAAGTTTACTTGGTTGTTGGATCTTTTAAGGTTATGAAGGATTTATGAAATGGACATAAAGATTGAGAACAACAAACTAATAAAGGGATGAAACTGAATCCTTTATATACTTGTAAACTGAGGGAGTTAGAAAATTGATAAGAACAACAAGAGAATCAAAGGCATAAGCAGAACCTAATCCATTTGATTTCAGACCGAAAACAGATAATTAACCAAGAAAAACATTCAGATAAAAAATTAGAAAGGTAAGAAACTTATCCAACTTTCAGATCTTTTATCATCTAGAGCAGAAAAACATTTAAGATACACAAGTAACTATAACCATAGAAGGAGAGAAAACTCTAACATCCAAAATTACAACTATAAGGTTTCCTTAAAATAATTTTAGCTAAGTAAAGGCAAAGAGCATGATTTTAAATATACTTTTTTGACAAACCTAGACAAAGCTGCTTTAAAGAGATGATTCCAAGAACGGAATATTTCAGTGGCAACAATATGCAGAGCTAACCATAAATCATAATTGATGTTAACTGATCTAATTTATTCAAGAAATGGACGAGCTAAGAACTTGTTAGAGAGCAAGAAATGATTTCTCTAATGTATCTTAGCGGAAGAAAAAATTAAGGCAGTGAAGGACAAACAGATTTAAGGTGCCATTAGAAAACATTTCTTAATCGAAATTCTTTGTCCTACTGCAATATAGCAAGATGGAAAACATAATGGAAAACTAGAAAACATAAACAAAAGAAAACTTCACCATCAACCAAGCCTATGGATCCTGCAAACAATCCTTCTCCATCAACAAGCAAATCAGATCATGCATAAGTTCCAAGACATTAATTTCTCTTTAAGAGCTTCAAAGGACTATGTATTATTCTAGCATCAGTCATCAAAATCCAACATTTACAATGAGTTCCAATGCAGTATTTATGTTGCAAATGAGGAGGTGAAACTCTTATAGGGTTAAAAATGTTATTAATTACAGAGTAAATGCATTCCTAGCCTTGAAAACCACGCAGGGCATAAGGTAAGAATATCTGCAGCTACTTCTCTATTAAATAACTTTGTCTTAATTTCTGAGATAAAGATAGGTGGAAAAGGTTGACTTTAAGGCTTTATCTTATCTTTACAATAACTTTCCTGACAGTTTAAAATATATTCTTTTGTGTAATAACTGCTTAATTGGCTTTATGGATAGAAAGTAGGCTCAATGTAACAGTTAGATATTTCTAAGGGAATAACTTCTCTTTGTTGATGTGCTTGGGGCTCCATGCCTTGTTTATCTATCCTTTAATCATCTTCAGCTTCATTATTTGTACTGTAGGTTAAGTCTTTTGATCCTCAGGATTTGATTGTAACTTTTAACCTTTATCTTAAACTCTGATGCTCTTCACCGTTTCTTAATTTAATCTTTTATTGTTTGCTGACATATACTTTCTTTGTGTGCTGGAGGGTTTTTCTGTGTAACCAATGCTCATGAAAAAATTGGTTAAAACATGGAAATTAACCCTTTATGTCCCTTTCTTCCTTTGATCAAGCCTTTGAGAATTGTCATCCCCGACGAAGTGCGATGCACCGATGGAGCGAGGACCGTTAGATCTTAAACAGGATCAACAGTGGATATTGGCTCGAGGGATTGACCATCGACGGAGAAAAGGAGTGCGGGCGTGACCCTTTGCAATTTGCGATAGAGCGTGGACCGTCCGATCTAAAACGAGATCAACGGTGGAGATTACTCGGGGGATCAGCCATCGGCGAAAGAAAATACAAGGGGAAAGAGGAAACGGGGAACTGCGATGGCCGATAACCGATGGGCTTAGTGCTTGGTCGCAAGGTGCATTCGCATGGTGGAAAAGGAGCCAGGTCTTAAGAGAAAGGGGCTTAAGGCCTGATGTTTGAAAAGGAGCGGAAAAAGCCAAAAAATGAGGTTTTTAAACCTTTTTTAGGGGTTCCGATAAGGGGGAAAAAGAGTTTCAAGAGAAGAAAAAGATGATTTATAAGGTCTTGAGGGGTTTTGATGGGGAATGAAAGGTAAATGAGGGAAAAATGAGAGAAAAATGAGGGAGAAATGAATGGCACATTTTGAAATGGAGAAATGATGAGGATTATGAATTTGAAGGCCGTTTTCTTTATGAATCAACAGGGCTATTTGAATGAAGATATCAGTGAGATGGATTTTTGAAAGATAAAGGGCATGGAAAGACTTCAAGAACTCAAAAATTTTCTAAAATTTGTTTCTTGAAGGCTAAAAGGATCTGTTTTAGCCATCTTTGAATATGCCAAAATTATGGATGGCTAACACCATAGATCCGATCAACAAAACTCAACTGTATGACCAAGCAGACATAATTGAAACAAAAATCTAGGCCATCGAGGAAAACTCAGCAACAACAAAGAAACTTATTAGGGACCTATGGGAACTTGTGAAGCAAAAAGAAGAGGAAATTCAACAACTAGTGGTTGAAGCCGAACCCAAAATCTAGGAAGTGTTCAACAAACTGACGCAGGTAATGGATGTGACTCAAGATGAAAGAATTGTCACTAAAATGGAGCTTGTGATTAAGGCATGGCATCAAGCCATAATTGATTTCACAGAGCTTAGAATAGAAACAATGAGAAAGGTTCCTTAGTTGGGGCCTTTGTTGGAACATGGAAAACCGAAACAAGAAAAGACATAGATTGAAGAAACAAGAGAAACTAGGCCAGCATTAGAAGCCAAAAAACCACCAGAAGCCACAAAAATAGGAAAATATTGACTCAGGACGAGTCAATAGCATGTTGTCGAGCCCTGTTGGGGCCTTTGTTTTGGATAATATGGTTTTGGAGTTGCGGAGAGCCGGAAGATAGGTGGCAGAGCGTAATCAAGGTAGGTAGGGAGCTGTCACAGTTGCGGAAAACCTGGAGGCAGGTGGTGGGGCATAAACAGATAATGAAACAAATGGTAGATATGGGAGACAAGGAACAAATAGTAGAACTCCCAGTGATGAAGAATAAATAGAAGGCGATGAAGCGCAAGGGAATATAGGAGCGCAAAAGGAGCAAAGACTGACAGAGTCAGTCGGCAAGAACAAATAGGCAGGAAAGAAGTGACTCTGGAGTTAGTTAGTTAGTCAGAGAGAGGGGATGATAGGAGAGTAGAGACTAGGGAGAGCTCTGCGAAGCCTTTTGTATTGAACTGAACTATAATAGACTTTGCGGAGTATGTTTATGCTGTTTTGAGCCAAGTTAATGGAATCAGACTGTTGCTGTGCTGTATTTTATGATTTGGTCGATACTTGATTGATTATGGTGAATGTATGCCTATTTTAAATTTTTAATTCATTACCCTGAACATATAGTGATGAATGATAGCTTACTTCTTAGAGTTTAGATACATATATGTCTTTTGTATGCTCATAAATATGATCTGTCTTAGTAACCTTTCCTTGATGTCAATGATCTAGCCTCTAATCTCAGTAAGGTCGTAGCATGCCTCGGGTGAGACTCGCTGCTCCCTCGAGCAGGGTGAAAATTCTAGCGTTGTCCTAGAATACAACGAAAACCTTGTGGCCTCAAGCCTAAACCCGGGTCTTGCCCAGAGACCTCCTTTTTCACCAACATGGAAGGAAGTCACATAAGAAATTATCCCCATGCTTGTAAAAGTACAAAAAGCTTCAAAAAGTATAAATATCGCAGTGAAGTGAAATTTATTTCAAAATAAAGGTTCTATTTAGCATCAATTCAAAAGTGGTGATTTACTACAGGGTTCAACCCACCTTGTCTTATAACCACACAAACAAGGATTAAATTCACTTAACATTTCTAAACAATATTTTTGTAACTCTTTTGGTTGGGCCAAGATTCCTAAGATTGGCTACATGATTCTATAAGCATGATGAATCCAAAACGAAAGGAAAAAAAATAGAGAAGTTAGATGTCAAAGTAGGCTTACCAAATAGATATTGTGCATCAAAATAATTTATATGAAAAAAAAATTGCCATGTGTTGAGACTCGGGAGAAACTAAACCTTGAAAGAAATGTTGCATCACTTTGAAAACTATAACATCATCAGCAACTCAAGTCTTCATACTTTCCAATAATTGTTCAGAATTCCAAAATAGTTTTCTGCCCCTAGAGTCATCACTTCCATGAACTATCCTCAGAACACAATCAAATTCCTTGATGAGGACTTCCCTATCCCAATCATTGTCACAATGCTAAAACACATCCTTCACCCATCCTAATAGTTCTAATGCCCTCTTAGAAGCCCTAAACTTGAAAATAATTTTAGATTACCCTGTAACACCCTTAAGACTGGAACCCATGCTTATTTGTCTGGCACAAATTGCACAATCTTTGTGTGTCCAACGGGAACAAGTATCAAAACCCACCCATCAGAAATAATTCACTTCAAAGTAAAATTTGCTGCAAATAACATACATGAAAAGGCTACAAAATCAACTCTTGGTGCTACAAGTTACACATCTACAACCATCCGCTGGAAGTTGACTTTGACATGACATATTTCTACACCGTTTGTGGGAAAATATATTAATGAGGACCATTTGAGTGACACTGATATATGGATGCAAAAATACTTGAATCCCTATTTTAATAGCAAAAAATACTTCTAGATGAACTCTGTGTTCCCTAGAGATTGACTAAGGTGTAAGATAACTCCTTCCTTGTACAAGATTTTGCAAAAGGGAAAATTTTTCCATGTTGAATACCTCTTGTGCCTTCAAGGATCATCCAAAGCTCCCTTTCAGATCTTCCAGAATTTCCTCTAGTTGTTCACGCATTCTCTTTGCAATTACATCAAGCCCTCCCCCTGATACATCTCAAAGAAAGATTCGATATGAATTGGCTACTCTATGTACCACTATCTACTCTAGCCGTTCACTTTCTCCCTTTGTTTATTCCTCTCAATTTACTTCTTGTAACAATAATGTTATGCTACCACCTCTATGCATGTCTACTCAGTAGGCCATGTTTCCTGTGATATTTCACTCTCTAAGGGAGACTCACACACATTGTGAAAATGGGAAATAGACCCTCGTAGGTCTTTTTATCCACATGCTTCAGATGGTGCATGATAGAGAGGTTTTTAGGCCAGGAGTCATAAATGGTTGTCGAGGTGGAGGCATTTTCTATTGTTGATGTTGAAAGGATGCTCCAGAGGAGGTCACCATGAAATCAATATAATCCTATTTTAGTCTTGGTGTAGCTATGCTTTTTTTTGTGCTATAACAATGCAGTCAGTTGTCTGTTTCATCAAAAGCAGTTGTAAATTCAAAACCTGCTTAAACCTATTCTTAACACATAGACCTGTTTGACCTGTTGAATACCCCTCATCAGCCTCGAATCCATTGACTAGACCAGAGTTTCTCCAGTTGATCAAAACATATATTTTCCCCTATGGACCTCTTCCTGCAAAATTACAAACACATCATATATTTGCTGATATAAACCTTCAAACATATCGATCCTTTTACTGTGGTTCTCAATCTCTTTCATCAACTCGAAAATCCATTTTATAACATGTTAAACTAGGAGGTCAATGGTAAATCCACTAAAATGTTACTTGATCAAATACAAAGACTTCTACCTTCACTGATGGATCCACTTCAATGGATTATGATTATTTCATTTCCGACCAAGCAAAACCCTACCTCATAGTCAGATGTTGGGCACATGTAGAATCACAAGTTCACGACCGATTTCAAATGGAGGCCCCAAAATACATGTAGAATCACAAGTTCATGGCTGATTTCAAATGAAGGCACCAAAATTCAACCTTATACCTTTCAAGTTGCCTCTTCAATATGACAAAATTTTAGTTAGAGCTAGGGAGTTGGGCTCAAAAGTATTGATTGGGTACTCTATAAATCCACAACCCAACATATCCAAGATAATCCATTAGATATATTTTTATTGGACAAATGTTGCAAAGGATAAAGTGAAAATCTCCCATTTTTAATGTGGGTTTAAAATTTCCATTTGAGAATGGTAAAAATAAGGTCATAATCTTGAAAGGAGTTCCTTGATTTTACGAAAACTCAATGTCAATGCTTAACCCATGGTGTGATTCATTTATCTATATTTTGGTCTAGTTATCAATTTGTCATTTCATTTATGCATTGAGAAGGTTTTAAGGGTTATATGGGATAAGATGGTTATTTTCCAATACCCCTCCCTTGAAACCCTATAAAGAGATTGTGCACCCCATTTTGTTGTCATAATATTTCAACCACCTCCTCCAATGAGGATGCCCTTGAAGGGAGGGTATGTGAAGGAGGTGGAAGAAAAAAAAAATTCACATTGATTCGAAGGAGGGGTATAGATTGCAAATGTATCTAAAAGTGTTGACAAAGGTGAATGGAAATGGAGTTTACCTCCTATTGCAATGCCTTCTATTCCACCATTTGAGGTGCTAAAGGGTGTTGAATTTAAGGGTTATAGGTGAAATCTCACTAAAATCTTAAAAATGAGAAGGTAGGTGTGATTTAGTGTAAGATTGATTCTTCAACAATTGAATTTCTGGGTGAGATTTCCCAATAAATGGAAAATTTGAAGCCCTACCACCTATAGATTAAGTAGAGTATGAGAAAATATTTCCTAAGATTCAAAGAGTATATCCACATTTTTTCCATGAGATCCATGGAAAGTATGTTCAAGTGTCGATAACTCATGTTAAGTTATCATCAAACAATGCTTTCCATCTGGAAAATTTCGCTTCACTAGGCTTCTTGATATTCTTGGAAAGGACCTTTTATAAGGCTGAAGCATCGGTCCTTAATAGGAAAAACTTATTTACAAGATGAATAGAAAATTTATCTATACAATTTCAAGAAGCTTTTACCTCTTTTTCTATGGTAGAATAATTCTTTAATGCTTTAATCCATGTTCCAGAGGAAAACTGGACTACTTGTTCATATTTATCTTTCTCATATTTTTTCTGCTTCAGCACACCTCCCCAACCTATGTCACTGGCATCTGATTCTACCACTTTGAAGAAATCTTCATCAACAACATGAAGGATAGGAAGATTTCTCACCTTGGATTTTATCTGTCTGACAGCTTCTGTGTGTTTCTCAGTCCATGGTGAGGGATTTTTCCTTAGTCTTTGATTTAGTAGAGATCTGTCTGTAGCACAATCTTGATGAAAGTTAGCCACATAATTTAAGCATCCCAGAAATCTTTACAATTGGGTCTTATCTAAAATAACATCTGGGAATTTATCAGCAAATTCCATTGCATGGCTCTGTAGGGCAATGTGCCCGTTTTGGATTGTGTGCCCAAGAAATTCTATGGCGGTCTGGAAGATCTTCATCTTCTTCTTGCTGAGTACTAGACCATTCTTTTTGACCAGTTTTACAAAAATCTTCAGATGTCTGAAGTAGTCTTGCAAATTCTTTGAAAAAATTAGAATGTCATCAATATAAACTAACAACCAATCAGAATACGGCTTGAATATAGAATCCATCACTTTCTGAAACTTTGATGGCGCATGCTTAAGGCCAAAAGGCATGAAATTCCACTCATAATGTCCGACTGGGATACTGAAAGCAGTTTTGAATTTATCTTTTTCTGCAATGGCTACCTGCCAGAAATTGGACTTCAAATCAAACTTAGAAAAGATCTTAGCACCTGATATCCTTCCCATCAAATCACTTTTATGGGGAATAGGATAGGTGTCATCTACTAGAACTGAGTTCAGAGGTTTATAGTTTATAACTAATCTTGGGATACCTCTGATTTGTTCAGATCTCTTATTTACATAGAACCCATAGCAGTTCCAAGGGCTGCCAGATTCTCTTATCAGCTTTCGATCTAGAAGCTGATTTATCTCTTTTTCACAGAGCTCTCTGTATTCTCGGCTCATAGGAATGGCTCTGGATTTGCATGGTTTGCCAGTATATTTAATTTTATATGGAAACTCAACACTATGCTGCTTTCTATGCCAAAAGGCATTTGGCTCTTCGGAGCAGCATTCATTCTCAATAATTGTTTTTAGTTCAGAGATTTTTTTCTGAACTTCTGGAGACTTGAGCTATTCTTCAATATGAATTGTAGACTTTAAGTCTTTTAGCTCAGTCAACTTATTCTCAGCCTTTCTGAGTTCCTACATTGCCTGTACCATATTAGAAACTCTAGGATTTGAGACATATGGCATATCTATTCTTTTATATTTGCCATCAGAAGTAGGTACAGTAATGAAATAGCCCGCTTTATTGTTCTTTAATCTAATGGAACCATGGGGCTCTATTGCTGCTAAAAATACATTCCCTAATATACAGTCAACAGGGATGTCACCTACTACAAATTTCAGCTTTATACAGTGGGTTTCAAAACACACAACAACTTTAGGAACTTCACATTGAAGGGTTGTTTTTCCTAACCGTATGATTTTGCGGGAGGCTGAAACCCAAAATTTTGAGGGGATTAATTTTTTGTTAAATATTTTTACATCTGCACTTGAATCAAGAAGTGCAGTCAGAGAAAACATCTCACCTTTGATGTAGACATTTATCTTCACAAGATGTTGTTGGTACTTTATGGCTAGTACCCACATTTCTCTGAATCCCATTTAGGGATATTTTCTCCCTTCTGAAATTTCAACATCTGAATCTTCAGATAGTGGTCTGTGCAGAGTGTAATTTGTGACATGGCCTGAAACAGGTGGTGCTGTTTCTTGTTTCCTTTTTTCAAGCTTGGAAACTTGAGACTTTAAAGCATAAATTTCTGATTTAAGCAAATATATCTGTCTACTCACCTCCCCCAAAGTGAGTGCACAAACTTTGCTCTGCTGGTGGTCTCGCTGATAGGCCTTTGTATTGCGTTCGTAAGAAGCTTCAAGAAATAGTGGCTTCTTACCTGCACCTTTGCTGGAAGATTTTTGGGACATGAAAGTCTCCAGCAATATATTTTTAAGGTCACCTTCCTCCATTGCTCGTATCTGTGCAAATATTTTCAGCTCATCTTCATCTGTAGCAACCATCAAAACTTTGAGTTTCTTAGAAAAATATTTTGCAAGAGAACTATCAGATGAATAATTAGATTCATTACTGGAAGAACAAACACATTTGCAATTTTCTGAATTTGAATAGTAATAATGAGAGTGAATTTCTTCAATTTCAGAACTAGAAGAAGTGACACAAGAAGAATCAGAAGAATATTCTTCTTCTGCTTGTTGTATAAAGAGACGTGGGAAGTTATCTTCTTTGTGGAATGTGGATCCACATCTGTTTCATTTTTCTTCGGCTTTTACAACTGCCTTTGCTTTATTTTGCGGCTGAGATTTCTTGCCGTGATTCTTTTTGCTTTCTTCACCATCAGGACACCTATTAGCAGTATGACCTGGCTTGCCACATAACCAGCATACAAGTTGTTGATTCATCCTTTCAACTTTCTGTGATCTTGGATGAATGTTTGATGGTTGATAGTAGTGAGTCTTAGGGACATATTTATAATATCCCTTTCTCCTGGATGGTCTTGAGGAGGGTTTGGAAAATCTCCTCTTATTGCTTTTTCTGATGAACTTTTCTCTTCTTTGTGATTTCTTTGCCTTTCTTTTTGTTTTTCTATGTTTCACCAGGGGATCATCAACTGTGACGCCATATTTACTGCAGAAAGATTTAGTACCAGGAAATCTGTGCATATTTTCTATTGATCTATCGATCTTAGAACTAGTACATAAAGTTATCAAAACTTTAGTAATAATTGCATATATTTCGCCCCAAGTGTATACTTCAAATGGCATCTGAAAGGATTCTTGTAATTTAATGATGTATACCAATTTTGAGGCTAGAGCTGCAAGATATACCTGCTTCCACAGGAGATTCTTAGGATCTTTGACCAAATAGATCCTTTCCATCCAGTCTCTGTGGAAATATTCATACTGATTTTTTTTCAAGCATTTCAAGTTCATCAAAACAATTTCATTTTTGTCAAAGACAATGGTCTCTATTCCACACCAGTGTTCCATTATCATGGAAGTCACTGCTCCTATCATATTATTTATTAGTGTTCCATCAGGATGGATCATAATATCTCCATTCTCTTCTTTGAGAAATTCTTCTTCCATTTTCTTAATTAGAGTTGGAGAAGACTCTAACTCCCACCATCTTGCTCAAGTGCCAGTGAAGCATTGTATGATAGTTTTACATGCTTCAACTTCTGTTTTGCTACCAACACACATCAATTTGTATTAGACCATCATTTGGTCGATCATCTATTTGATCTGTCCCATAGTAATATTATCAATGTTCCATTCTTTATGGCTATTGGGATAGAACAAGTGAGATGCAGGAAGTTTACCCATACCATTTAGATCTGGGGGTGAATATCTGGTAAACTGGGCTTATAAAGACTCATAGACAGGGAGGACTTGTGTGTCTGAATCTGGTTCTTTAAATAAATAGGAAATGGTGATTTTTTTCGAGGATCCTTTTTCTTCTGAAGGCTTGGTAGAGGACTAACCAAATTATTTAGGAAGGAGGTGTGGAAATATGTCAACTGGCTTGACAGGTTGCTGAATATGAACACTCTTTGGGATAGGCTTATCTGACACCGAGGGGTTAAGCTTATAAAACTTTTTAGACAAGTCAGAAATGAGTCCTCTGGTGGAACTAGCTTTAGAAACAATCTTATCTTCCATATCAACAATCCTTGTTAAGGATTCTTTAGAATAAGATTTAACTAAAGAAGAATCATGCTGTACAGAATTCAAAGAATTATTTACATCATTTAATGAGACTTGGACTTGATCCAATTTCTCCTTCACAAAAACTATTTTGGCCACATTCCTTTCTAGACTAGTAATGGCTGTATTGGTCCAGTTCAACTATTCACTGGCTTTCTGGATCCTTCCATCAATGCCAAGTGCATTGTCATCTTTCAGAACCAAAGGAATGGCTTTGGCTGTGCTCTGTGCTTCTCCCAACACAATACTTTTGAAAGGAGGAGATGTAGTAGATGTCTCAATTATACTACCATCAAGTGCAGACCAAGAATGCTGTGTGGATGATGATGAATCAGTCATCAAAACTTGTTCAGACTGTTTTAACTTCTTCCATGAATAGAATGAAATCCAAATGTTAGTTCTATTCATGTGCTCTTTCCATTCTTTAGACAATCTGATCTTTTATTCACACGTGTGTGTGAGGCCAAAAGAACCCGCCTCAGGATGTGTATAAAGATCCCAATTCAACATCCATTTCATCCATTGGGTATCTACTTGATGATTTTTACATCCATCCATAAGTGTGAAGAACTTATGCATCTCATTGACTGAAGGTTTCTTGATATCAGATGGTAGATATTTGAATCTACATTCAGGAATCAAATGATTCATTTGTTCAAGGAAACCTAGACCATATCTGGGCATATTTGAAGGTCTCATCCTATCAAACATCTCTTTTAACCTGGGGTCTTCATTCTAAAAACTGGGTAATTCATGGATCATAAGGACATGGTCTGACTCGTGTGGAAATGGGATGTTAGAACACTTTGGATTAGGACATGGGTTTACAGAGGTAGAAGCTAGGGCTTCTCCTGTCCTTGGATTATGATTCTCATGAATGACCAGGTAAGCAAGACTACTGAGGTTTACCAAGATTTTGCATTCAGGGCATGATACTTCAAGAGAAGTAAAATTAATCAACTGTGCAAACTCAAATAACGAAATATGTTTACAGGAAAAAGAAACAATACTGGAACTAGTAGTATCTATAACATCTGGATGTCTGTACAAGGGAGATATTTTACAAGCTTCTTCAATCCGATGTCTGTCTATGGTTGACCTTCTGGGAAATGACAGAGTAGTTGAGGATTGATTCTCACTGATATTAGCAGAATTTATGGCTTTGGTAGAGATAGGCTTGGGATTTGCAACAACCCAATGCTCAAGGAAGTTCTGATCTTCCCACTTGATAGCTTGGTGTTCGAATTTCTGATTTTTAGAATCAGTCAGAATAACAACGCTCATTTTGGAATCTCTGTTGGGTGCATGGCGGACTGCAGGATATAGGGTGTTGGTATGTCTGAAACACCCTCTGGTCTGAATGGAAATTTTATTTCTTTTCTTCTTCATATCAAACCCTGAGGTTTGGATCTGAAGCTGAAGGATGTCTGCTATCGTTTCATCAAAAACATAAATAGGGAAGTTTGGATAGCAATCAAACCAGACAGGACCATTTGATAAAGGAGAAACTATTCCTCCGATTAATGAATCAGTGTATTTATTGTGCGTGAGGTCTCGCACAGTGGCTACGACATATGTGTCTACCCCTTGATGTGTGAGGGCATTGATTCCTACTCTTATGCAGCCCAAATGAAGATAATTGGTATCTAATCTTCTAGCTTTTGCTTGAAGCTATTTTGGATCTAAAAGAGGGATAAACTGTACACAATCAGAGTTTTCTTGAATGGAGTTGATCGAATCCTTGATAGAGATCCTAGTGGCTACTTTAAGGTTAAAGGTAGACACATCAGAATAAAATTCAGAGGCTTGGATCTTGGGGAGTTTCCATCTAGAGGATGGATCAACTTCTTCATATAACATCTGTGATGAATTTAACACTCTACTGGAAGCACTAGCAAACATATCCCTGAGGGGATCCTGTTAGCTTTTTCTCTCTCTTCTACTTCTCTAAATGAGACTGAATTTTTGAAAGAGTCCATTTTACTGATAATAAAGAGAATGATATGATTACTGACCTTTTTCTCGAACCAGATAACCTTTCTGGCTCTGATACCAATTTTACGCAGAGGCTTCAAAAAGCTTGCGCAGCAACAACAGGCTGACTCTACAACAGCAACTACAGGCTGACTAGCCTTGTTAAGTATATTTTTTGTCTTTTGTCTCTCAAACTCCTTTACGCGAACCCATACACGAACCCCTACATGAACCTACTTCCAGTGTCTCGCACTGAAGACCTTCACACGACTTCCCTTGCCTTCAACAACCTTGGTGTCCCTGGGTGGTTTGGCGAACCTCTGGCGAACCTCAAGTCAATTTGAGAGAGACAAATACTACCTTAAAAAACATTAAAATAGCTGAGATTGACAAGTACTCAAGATGCAGAACATAAAACTTCTCTTTATTGATTTTTAGAAATAGATTACATATATCTTCTGGACTTAGAAATTCTTTCTAGAGATAGACTGTCTCAGCATTTACCAGACTTGGCTTCTCAATAAATGAGAGAGCTTACTGGAGGCTTCCTGGCTAATAAAAGACTCTGTCTAAGAAATATATCACACAACACTTATCACACACTCGATCTAAATATCCCACCACTTTAGATTCTCACCAGTGCCGAGCACACTGATGCGCATGCTAGCCAGACCATACTTCTAAGACTTGGAAAATGATATTCGTGATGCAAGCAGATCAAGAATAATCTCGCAGATGCAGATCAGGAAGAGCTCAGACTCCGACTCCAAACACACAAAAACTCAAAATGACTCTTAGACCCGATGCCGAAAGAATAAGCCATACTTTCTTTATATAGGATGAGAGGGGGGACAAGAAATCAATTCGGATCGCTAAAGAACTATGACGTGGAAGAGGAATCATTGTTTTCGGGTAACATCGAAGTGACATCCACACAGAGATTCCTTCATCCAGACTCTAACATGTGAAAGTGTGTGAGTACAAAGTGAATACATTTTAGTACAAAGGCCCATGAGGAAACATTCATAATTATTTACATTGAGGATGATTTTTAACTGGGAAAAGCCCTCGGGAAAATCTAGTCACATTATTCCCGTGACTAGGAGACAAAAAAAAGTGGAGGCTTTTAATTAGTGGAGCCCACGGGAGCCACTAACACTACTTTCTGCTGGATCTTCGAGGATTTTTATTCCAGGGAATCTATACCGCTGATAAGTGGTATCATTCCATGCCTTAGTAATCCTTCTTACAATCATTGGATTATTCATGACACATCTACTTCTTCAACTAGTGGTGGAGAGTCCAACCAATGAGTAGGCAAGGTTGGCATCAATCAAGTATTCTTCCTCTCTTCCAAAATCTAAGATGAGGAGTGTGCATAGTGAACTTAATATTGTAAACAGTTGAAAATATTGGATTATATTTAAGTTTAAGGACTTGATTTGGTTGCCTCAAGCTACAAATATTTAAAGGAACTATGTGTTTTTCAACTATACCCTTATGGTCAAGGAGCTGCAAAAGAGGAATGTTTTATGGCTATTTTTAAGGGGTTGGCATAGGCTCACCTATGCACTAACTTATTTTATCAAATAACAAATGTGAATTTTTTTATTGTTCTGAGAAACTAAATTGTTCTTTATCACTTTTTTATGCTTGTGTATTATTGATCCCAAAAAATTAGATGATCTGATAAGTAACCTCTACTTGAAGAGTTTGGAGCAATTTTTCACTATTGTAAAAGTTTACAATGTTTATCTTTGACTAACTTTCTCATGAACAAGGCATTTAATGTATTATAAAGCAAATACCTAGAAAAATCATTGCCAATGTTGTGTTTACCCTCTTTATTGACATCCATGGATGATGAATGTTATTGTTGATAACAAAAACAAGTCGCATTGAGTAAGTATATTTGAGCTCTCCAGATGGATTGACACCACGGTCTACCATTGAAAGCATAAGATTATAGAGAAACAAATGATCCATAAAACACTATTGAAGTGATGGGATAACACCAAATTCATTCAAGGAATTTATCTAAGGGCGGTACTCCAGTTAGATTTTAAGGTTGATAGTTTAAGATTCCATGGTCCTAATGATCATATCATATAGAGAGGAAGACATAATCCATTTCTACAAGAATTGGATCATTGTTCTCTAGGGCCTTATGAATACAAAACCATCTTCAATGAGTTGTAGATCATCTCCAACAATGTGGTCCATGTATGAGGTAAGTTAAATAATAATTTGCTTCGTTAATGTTTCAAATTATTAGTATGTCCTTCTACCTATTAAATTGTTAAGTATGTTCTTTTAACACATTACCTAACATGTCCTTTGGGTTGGATCTACAATTTACCTTGAAATCAAAATATTTTCCAATATATTTATAATTTGAAGCATATTCACTAATATCCTAGGATTTGTAATGAATTTATTACCCCACTCTATAACTTATCGTTGAGAAGGAGTGCCTCGCGTTCTCCCCCACAATTTTGGATTCCTTGGAGTTGATTGGTAAAATATATATAACTAAGAACGGAATCTACATAAATTAATATGGAGCTACTAAGCCTCACTATTCCTTTCAAATCATGCTTTAAATATGATCTTTCTAAAACAAATAACCTACCGAACTACTTTATATGGCCTCAACATTACCAGGAAGGTTAGGGTGAATAGATAATGTCCTCGTTATCCTATTTTTTAGGTGCACACTCCTTCCACGATTTTGGTCACATCATAATTTTGGTTAGAGAGAAAAAATGGTATCATCTAGATGTAGAACCATCCACAATGCACGACCTATTCTTGTATCTATTTATATTTTTATTTAAATGTTAATGATGTTTCTTACATGAATTTGTTGAAATGTTGACATCATTATAAAAAAATTGAATGGGTAGAAAATTATTTTGTGTCTCTTGCATATGAAACAAAGGAGGATGCCATTGCAATAGTTTTGGGGCCTAAGAGGAGGGGTTGTGTATGTGGGGTTGGATTTGGAGTCACTCCAACTGAATTATTAAAAAACGGGCATGCTTACAAGAAGCAATTGCATAATATAGAAGAAAATTTGAGAGAAAAAGGCAAGGAACAAGGAAGACCGAGAGAGATTATTGAAGAATTAATGGAATGGAAAGCTATCGTTGATGGGGGAAAAGAAAATGGTTAATTTGATTCAAAGACATCCAACAATGTAAGAATTTCATGTGTAGATTATTTAATTTTTGATGTATGCCATATTTAGAGATTGGGATTTTAAAAGCACAACGCCAATATGAACATGATTGTATTATTCTAGGATGTGTAATTAATGAAACATTGTTTTTGTAGCTTAACTCTTCATCTTCTAATTTCATGGTATTCATGAAAACAATTTATTTTTTAGCAGAGTTCCCTGTGTCCTAGTCAAGCTTCACCAAAACAAACTCCATTGACTTCAGGACAAGATATTCATGACCCAATTGGTGACTCAATAACATAGGTAAGTTCTATGCTTGTTTAATATTATATTCTTCATATTATGTGGAATCTCACAAGAATTAATTTATTGGTAGGATCGACCACAATTACTACCTTCAAATATAGGATTGAAGGGAAAAAATGTCTACTTACAAATTTTAATGGTCAAGTGAAGGTTGTAAAGGGTTACATAAAAAACCGTTGTACCAAACTTTGTGTCGGGCTAGGAAGTAACTCCACAAAACTAAATTTGATTTGAATTCAAGTGTGCATACAAATATATACATGGAGATGAGACTCTTGGGATTCATCTCCCGGTGTCTCTTCAGCTTCCTTATTTTGTATTTACAACATTTTTACAATTTCACCCAATCTCTACGATTAGGTGTCAAAATTCCCTCGCTTAATCTGAACGGATGTTGGTGAGTCCAAGCATCATTCTGAATGTTTCAAAATTTTCTCTTCCAAGTGCTTTGGTGAAGATGTCTGCAATCTGCTCATTTGTGGAACAATGTTATAGATGGATTGTCTTTGCCTCAACACAATGTTGAATCATATGGCATTTTGTATTGATTTGTTTTGTTCAAACATGGAACTTTGGTTTCTTGGCCAACTTTATTGCATAAATGTTGTCGATCATGAGTGGAGTTGAATGCATTTGTTTCATTTGAAAATATTCCAGAATTTTCCCGAGCCACACAATTTCCTTTATTGCTTTAGTTGTTGCCACATATTCCACTTTAGTTGTGGAATATACTAGAAATGATTGTTTGCATGATATCTAGGAGACAACTATTGATCCAAGACTTACAGTATAACATGAAGTAGATGCCCTAGTTTCTTTGTCTCCATCAAAGTTTAAATTAGAGTATCCAATTAAGCTGAAGTTGCCCACCTATGTATACTTGAGTCCAAAGTATTGAGTCCCTTTCAAGTACTTTAGAACTCTTTTTGCAACAGACCAATGTTGATCAGGAGATCAAGTCCCTTGTAGAAAAATGCTCAAAAATGAAGTTGCTCAGAATTGTTCCAAACCAAAACAACAGGAAAGAGCTCGCCAAAACGATCCTGTAGCCGTGAACAACACTCAAATCCGTTACCGTATGGAGGAGATATTGCATTTTGAAATTGCCCAATAACCTTCAATTTTGAAAGGAAATTTTTTTAATACTATGTGTTGGAATAATTTTATTTATTTTTATTAAGGTTTAATAAATTAATTAAACTATATAGTTTTTAATATTTTATATGGTTTAATTTAATCATATATTATATTAATTAATTATATTTTTTAATTAATTTTAAATTTTAATTAAACCTTATTAAAAAAAATTTAAATGTTAAACCATACCATATATTAAAACAAAATTCAAAATATGCAAAAGGTTTTAAAATGAAGGAGTCTTTCGTTCGATGAATCGCGAGCTGATGTGACAGCTCCCGATCCGCCCCTTCGGTGACCATTCTGTTCTCCGGCCCGATGGTGGACCCCGCGACTCCAACCTCCGATGGTAGCAAACGACAAACGATAGAACGACAATGAGCGCCTCCTCCACCATGGCTCATCTGGCGCAGCTCCTCCCGGCAATGCGCCACCCCCACGAGTCCGGCCACCTATGCAATTCAGATGGTGGAAAAGATGTGAATTTAAATGCATTCAATGCTGGGCTCCTCCCAAAATATTTCAAAATTAGTCTTTGCGCGCATTTCAGTTTACCTTCTGCTGTTTTTTCTGGCAAGCTGTGAGTGACCCTGTTTCATTATTTTTTCTGAGTGCGGCCTCTACCTTCTGGTGTTTCTTCATGGAAAGATGTGAGTGACTGCTCCTACCATCGGGGGTTTGGCATCATCACATATTGGGTTTCAACTCCCCTGCAAAAGGAGTGAGTGACTGCTTCCTTTTAGAAACTGATTGAAAAATGTCTGTTGAGAGAAACTGTGCATATAGATTACTCATTTTCCATAAATATTAGTTGTTTTATGTTAAAATTATATGTTAAAATTTATTTATTTAAAATTATATATTTGAGTAGATAATACTGTATTTTTTTCAAATTTCTCAAAAAAAAATTATATTTTTATATGCTCCATAACAATCAGTTGACAGTGATTCTCGTGGTATATATTTTCCCATAAAATTCTCTTTGTGAGAGAAATATATCCTTGATTTGGTTACAATCGCTCGATTTCTTCAATTTGGTTACAATCGCTCGATTTTCCTAGTTTGCAAGTTGGATTTGGTTGAAATCCCCCTATTTCCCGGTTTGCAATCGAGGGTAGGGTTGAATTCGAGAGGGCTGGGTTGATTTCGGGGATTCAGATGTATAAATCCATTTGGGCATTTTACATGAAATGCAAGTTGTTTTCGAGCAAGAGACTTTGGTGGATGTTTTACATAAAACATGTCTTTTTCAAGTAAGATGCTTTGGATATATCACAGAGTAGAGCAGCCATATAAATTAATTCAATGAATACAAGTATTTTTCTCAGGATCTTCGGTAAGGTCTCCAGTCTTCGCGATGTAGTATCAACATTCAGTAAGTAGAGAAGTTGAAGAAGGTTGAAATCATATTTCAGGAGTTCGAGAGAGATCAATGACATCGATTCAGGGTATACAACCCCTGGGGAAAATGGATAGAAATCAAGCTTGAAAAGCATGATCAGACAACTATATGATAACACCTCAGGTGCGGTTAATGCCCCTTATTTCCCACGATTTCATTGGTTTTTTTTATCAGATTGGATAAGCTAAACCCAACTAGGTGTTCTTGAAAGCACATTCAAAATTCGGGGGATTAAGGGAAAGAAACTTATTTATATATTTGAGTAGATAATACTGTATTTTTTTCAAATTTCTAAAAAAAAAATTATATTTTTATATGCTCCATAACAATCCGTTGACAGTGATTCTCGAGGTATATATTTTCCCATAAAATTCTCTTTGTGAGGGAAAGATAAGTAGTCGAGTTTTGTTAGTGATAAGTACTCCAAAGAAATCTCTAATTATTTTTGAAAAAATCTATTTATTTTTTAAAAAATAACCTAATTATTTTAAAGAAAAGAAATATTTACCTCTTAGAAAAATAAGAATAAGAATAATGGTAAGAGAAAATATTTTTAAAATCAGAATTATAATGTTTAAAATTTATAATTAAAAAAAATCCAACTTCCAAAAATGATGATGTAGCATTTAGACTTTAAATTGCCTTTAAATGCTGATGATTTTTTTTGATCTCAATCTTTTACAGGTCGTTAAATTCTGCTTGCTCGAGACTACTAAGGATGTTGTTCCAGACATGTGGTCTCTAGAAATGAAAACAGCCTGGGATGAAGCCTATACCCAATTGGCTGAAGCTATCAAAAGCGAAATGAAGATTGTGTAACCATGAGTGCCCTGATTTTGTTGCTGAGTATTGACGAAGTCTGGGCAACTAATACCTCAGAGGTATTTAAGATATTTTTGATAAAACCCCTGCAGATTGTAAAGGGTTTTACTGAACGGTTTTTGTTAATAATCATATTGTAAATAATTACAATTCTTTGAACAATCATTTCATGGAATATTGGGCTAATAATGCTATTGTTTTGAACGATTTTCCTTCTTATGAGTTTATTTTCCATTCCATCCCATGAAGCTATATGCAATTTAGTAAAAGAGAAAATTTAGAAAGATTGTAGTGTAATTTTTTAGTTAGTTACATACCCATTAGCATACATTTCATAATCCATATATATTTATTAAAAATAGAAATTTATTGCATATGTGTAACATACCCATGAGCATATAGTTCATAATCCATATATATTTATCAAAAATAGAAATTTATATGTGTATGTTTAATAATATCAATTGATTTTTTTCTATCCATCTTAATCATAGAAATTTTTACCATTTATAGGTGAAACTTTCACTTAAGATATTAATCAATTTTAAGCTTGCAATCTAATGTGAATACTATGCTTAATAGTTATACAGATTATAAGGTGTACAATGGTGGAAATGTAAACTCACTTATTTTTTTTATTAATGTTTTTATATTTTTACATTTCAGCTTTATCAATTTTATAGAGAGTTGGACTTAGTATGTGCTTTGAAAATGATTATTGCATTTGTAAGAAAATAATGTTTAAAATAGGATTTAAATGGTTTAAATTATAAACAATTTGGAAAAAAAAACTATTTTAAAGTTCCATAATTAAACAAAAGCATTAGTATTTATACTAATTTTTTACTTATTGATTATATAAATGCATGGTTTTTAAGCAAATATTAAAACATGAGAATATTGTGTAAAACATTATCTAATTTGTTTATACTATAAATAATTTGAAAATATTATCTTAAAGTTCCATCATTATTATTTTTTACATGTATATGAACGAGTAGTTCTTAAAACAAATGTTAATAATTATATTTGTGTGGGTATGATGTAAAAAAGTATAGTTAATCCTAGATTGTATTTTTAAATATTTAAAAATGATATTTTCACATTAATATATGTATATATGAAATAAATAATTATAAATAAATAAACATAAATGAGATTACATAAAAAGATGCAAAGAATCAAGCTATGTAATTATATATATTTTTAATATATTGATTGTTTAATAATTGAATGTTTTTATAAATTGGCAAATTATTAATTATATAAGCAAGTTAACATATATTTCACAGTATTTTATAGTTTTAAAACACAAATAAAACTTTGAAATAAAATATAATATCACTCATATATTTAGCATTTTAGATATTTTGGTTTTTAAGGGTTTCTAGGTTTTGGATGCTATTGATAGACTAGTAACTTATTATGATTTCTTCTTTTAACAATAACTATTTCAAACTTATTTTCTAGTTTTTTTTTTAATTTACATATAAAAAAATGTTATTTCTCAAATCTACATAAAAATTAAAGTTACAAGCAATATTTTAGTAATCAAATTTCCATTTCATAAGATATAATTTGAGTATTGACGAAGTCTGGGCAACTAATACCTTGGAGGTATTTAAGATATTTTTGATAAAACCCCTGCAGATTATAAAGGGTTTTACTGAACCGTTTTTGTTAATAATCATATTGTACATAATTACAATTCTTTGAACAATCATTTCATGGAATATTGGGCTAATCATGCTATTGTTTTGAACAATTTTCCTTCTTATGAGTTTATTTTCCATTCCATCCCATGAAGCTATATGCAATTTAGTAAAAGTTGATATCTTAGTGCACTTAAAACCTGGTTATCAACCATTTTAATAAGTAATTTAATATCTATTTTAACCGCAAGTAATATACTTGAGAATTAATAATTTATCATTTAACTAAATCAACTCATATATATCATGGCCAATATTCAAACCTACTATTATTATTGATAATTAATAATCAATAATAATAAATATTCATGTTTAATTTTATTTTTTTAATATATAAAGCTAAATTTTAATACTTTTAATTACATTATATATATTTTGTTTCTAAATATTAAAATTATATCTCTGCCATTAAAATATTCATACTTAAAAAACTTATAAAAAATACAATTTTTTAATTTAAAAAAAATAAGGATCTTATAATTATTTTTTTCCAACAAAAGAGGGAGAAAGCATTAACCATGAAAATGTCCCATACATGCTTTTATTACAATGCTCTGAGAAACTAGAATGTCTTCTACATGCTGAGAAGAAATGACCAATAACCAACAAAAATGAATTACATATTGAGAAGAAATGACCAATAATCAACAAAAACAAATTAGGGACCGAAGGCTATATTGAAAGAGCTGTGATTAAATTAGGGACCTGATATTATGTTGGAAGAGCCGAAACATGTTTCTAAAAGCATTGTAAAAGTTTACCATGCAAACCGATTTGGATTTGTTAGCTATAAATGGTATAAATGGTCTCCTAGGCTTTTATATTTCTACTATTGCTGAATTTCTTATTGCTATGTTGCACGAGTTATTTTGTACCCGCATACTTTGGTTATGGAGTTTTTCTCCACAATCAAGCCTACTTAACTTGCTACCCCATTTGTAAAACCTTAGCAAGTATTGTGTCTCGTGAACCGTTCAAGTAGAGCTCGCTTTACCTCAAGGAATTTTTCTCCAATTTTGTTCAATAGATGATGAAGCTTGGCAATGTTAGAGGGAATATTTGTTCCAAAATGTTAAACACTTTGGACAATGCACCACATTCAATCATTCTCCTTTACATTGGCTTGACCCTCTTAACATTTGTTTTCATTTATTCAATATCTCCTTATAAGATGGAAATATTTTCTTTATTAAATCATTATTAAATATGGCTATTCCAATAATTGAAACTATATGAAAGAACTAAGGTTGGATTTGAATCATTATACGTTTTAAGCTCTCATTTTTTGTTGGGATAATAAATTGATTAATCTATATATATTTTTAAAATTTCAAATTTTGTATATGAATTATTGATTTAATTTTATTGTACATATATTGAGGTAGAGTGAAACAATTTTATTTACGATTTCAATAATATTAATTGAAATATTAATTTTTGTTAATCTATTTAATTTTAAAGGATTGTGTTTTATTTATCAAATATGCTAACCAAAAGAAAAAAATTAATTTCTTACCAAGGGGAAAAGACTTTAATAAATTTTGATGGATAGTAACTACTAAAAAGTCATCACATTTATATTTTTTGCTCCTACTTAATAAAGTGCTGAAGAAAACATAAATAATGGTGGGTAGTAACAACTGTGGTAAGTGTTATACAAATATTTTCTTAAAATATGATGGGTAGTAATTGATAGTAAATATGTTATTTATGTTACACCATTTTTTGGTCATCTAACCTATCATCATTAGATGGACCCAAGTACACCATGTAAGACCAATTTTACCCTAAGTAAAATTGCCTTCACTATGTTAAATAACTTAATAAACCATATTTATTAGGTTGTTTATGGTCTAAACAGGAAACCCCAAAAGGAAATATTAAACAAACCTATATTTGTTTGATTTTCCTCATGGAATAATTAATTAAACCATAATTTAATTATTATTCCTACTCATGTTTAACCCAAAACAAAGAAATTAATTAGATAAACCTTTATTTATCTTATTATTTTCTAGGAATAATTATTTAAATCTTATTTAGATAATATTCCTTGTTAAATATGACCAAATCACCCACAAATAATTAAATAAATAATTATTTATTTGATTATCTTCCAACCACTTCCTTTAAAAGATAAATAAATCATTTATTTATTTATTTTTGACTAATCAAGGGATTTGACCCAAGTCAAATACCTTTTCCCTCCAACAAATATAATAAAATATTCCATAAAAGGTGATCTAGATTTGGTTAACATTATTTTAATCATGCACCAAGATCTAGAATGACCCAATATTTTGTTATAAATAGGAGGGTTTTTCCCATCATTCTTCACCTTTTGTTGCCTATTAGATCACTCTGGATCTATACACTTGGTCACATTTTTCCATCATTTACTGTGTGAGCTCCCATTGAGCTCTATTCTTTGCATTGGGTTTTCTACACCAACAAGAGAGAGAAATCTTAGATCTGAAGTGCTGAGGACTTCCAAGAACCCATCCCACCGAGGAGAATTGGATACGCCTTCTTGTTTTCCTCCCAGGTGCCCAATTAATATAAAAATTCTTTCAAAAATTGTTCTTGTCTTGTCTATTGGTATATGGAGCACACCCTTTTTTTTACTGCTTAATGTCTTTCCATGCATAGATCTGGTTTTTTGCAGCTCTTTTCTTGTTCAACTAACCGCAGATCTGAAGATATTGGCAACCACTTTTGTTGTTAGGGCTATTAGTTATGCGTAGCTAAAGTGGTCATTTTTCGTACACTTCGACAAAGGATTCATACTAACAAATGGCGACTCCACACAGGTTTTAAATTACGACCGCTGTCGTTTTTCATATTCCTGCATATCCAGCTACTTCAGACCCTAGGGTTTCTTTTCAGCTGTTTATTTTTCCTATTTTTATGTTGTTTTTCTCACATAAAACCCTAAAACATTAAAATTTTTAACTTTCGTGTGTTTCTGGCCCTATTTCCCGTGACCGACATCGGCTCGCAAATCGAGACGAAACTTTTCCGGAAACTGCCGCCGAGACAACCCAGTGGGGGTCACACTCACCAAAAAACTACGACGGACCTCTAGCCCACGCCTATTTTCGCGACTCCGCATCCGAAAACAGTCGAACCCTCGTGACTGGCCAGCTTTTCACTTATTTTTATGCAATGTTTCTCAGTTTTTCAAGCTTTTGTCGTGTTTTCCCACCGTCTCACCAAAGGAACTCGTTCCCGGATCCTGCTTGCTCTCACCTATGTGGGAACCCAGCCCCCCAGGGCTTCGTACCCTCCACCGCCGGTGGAAGAGTTTTGCGCTCTTCGTGTGTCCTGTTTTTTCAGAGTTTCAGCCTCCCCTTTTCCAGATCTGATACCTCCTTTTCAGATCCTTTTAAATCAGCCTTTCTTCCTTTCAAATCACCTCTTGTCGTTTTGTTTGGACCTCTCTTTAGGACCTCCTCCCTATCCTTTCCGCTTTTTGCTGATTTCCCCCCTTTTTCCAGCCACCTTGCCTCTGTCTCTTGGCTGTGATCTGCACCTCTTTTCAGCAGCTTTATCCTTTAGATCCCTGTCCCTATTGACCTTAGATCTATTGGCCTCTTTTCCTGTGTTTGCCTAGATTTTTCCCCTTTTTTAGATTATTTTTGAGAGACCCACCTTCTTGGGTTAAATAGATGCACAAGTAGCTGTTAATTTTTTGTTATTTCAGCATTATATACTGTTCTCTGCAGATTTATTTTCAGTTACGAAGCACACTTTTTTCTTGCTCTCAAAATGGAAAGGGTTTAAAAATTAAAATTAACGCACCACACACTGACTCTAAGTGAAGAAGCGCCTGGTTAACACCGCCTGGCAAAGACTCTAAAATCAATTTTCACTACACCTTTTCTGCCCTTGACCTCACTTGATTCTGTCCCTTTCTTCCCCTGTCGGTTGCCTTCTTCCCGTCATCATTGCGCCCCCAAGGTGCCTTTCCCGGAGACTTCTTGGCCTTCACCCTCAGTTTCCGGTCGATCGACTTGCTCCGCCCCGCCGTCGTCGAGCCAGTCCTCCTCCGAGTCCACACTCAGACTCCTCTCCTGATTCAACGAGTCCTCCTTCTCCTCCTGGATCTCCCCCTGTCACCTTCACTATGTCTAGTCCAGGGCCTAACGCTGGTGGTGCTCCAGGCCCTAATGCCGGACCTAATACTAGCGGAACCGCCACAGGAACTACCTCAGCCATACCCTTGCTACCGTACATTGCAGGCCTCAGCCTCCCCGATTTCAATCAGTTGATCAATGACCCTATCTGCCATGATGTTGGTTGGCCTGCTATGCCAACCAAGCTCCCCTCTGACATCCCTAAGTTCGAAGGCCTTGCTGGAGAAGATCCAATCAATCATGTCCGATCTTTCCACATGTGGTGTTCCTCCAATTCCATTACCGATGACTCCATCCGTCTTCGTTTTTTGCAACGCACGCTTACCGGCGAAGCTTCTAAATGGTATGTAGACCAAGCCACCTCTTCCCATACCACCTTTGTGACCATTGCCCAAGCATTTTTATCTTACTTCCAGCTTCCTCTCCGATATGATACCGGTACGGAGCTCTTGACCTCCTTTAAGCAAACATCTTCGACTCGCTTTTCTACCCATGTTCAGGAATGGCAACGGAGACGCAGCTTATGTCAAGTTCCCCCCTTCGAAGATCGGATCTATATGGACTGGTTCCTTCGCTCTCTCTTAGCTCCCATTGGCAAAGATGTCGCCTCCCATTTCCCTCAAACCGAAGAAGCCGCCCTCCAAATAGCCTTGAAATATGACCTGATCTACGCCTAGTCTGGTTATGTTTATACCGTCCTTCCTGCCCTTCCCAGGCCCAGTGGCGCTAACGCCCCAGGGGCATCTCATTCCGCCGACCGTATCGTTGGAGCCCTTTCTCATCCGTATGCTCAACCTCCTATTGGCTACGGCCTCCCTCCCGGAGGGGCCAGCACCTCTAGCACTCTTCCCCCTCCCGGTAGCATGTACCTAGGATACGACATGCCTCCTCCTTTTGCCCAACCTATTGCTTAACTCAATGTTGCCCAACCTAACCATTATCCTTATCCATAGCCTGGTATGCCAGCTCCTCCAGCATATGCGCTTCCACCTCCTTTGCCTCCTCAACCCCCGCAACCGCACCTACAGCCCCCTCTAGGGCAAGTATTTGCACAGCAGGGAACGACTAGTCCCCCTTCTTCCCAAAGAAGGCGGAGAGGAAATCCAAACCAATCTGCCCCTGGTACTCGTGGACCCAATCCTCAAGGTTTTGACCCTAACACTGCTAACCAGCAACAGGGCACTCAGCCCAAGCCGGACAGGCCTCTTCTTACCAACAAGCCTTGTTCGTGTTGCGGTGTTTACGGTCATTACACCCACGATTGTCCCCTTTTACCACAGATGCGGAAGATGTGGGAGTCTCAAGCCACATTGCGAGGACAACATGCCTCCCCCCATGCTCCCCCTAATGTGGCCACTATTCAACCAGCTGTGTTTACTGATCCTTTCCCTCAACAAGGATTCGTGGCTACCCAACCACCTGACGGGCGGGTCTCCACTCCCCCTTCCATTTCTGGTTCCTCCGACTACCAGATCCTCATGATGAATTTCGATTCATCCCCCACTGTCGGCCTTCACCTTCAAACTTAGTCTCGCCAGTACCCCAAGCCTCCTGCTCAGTCTGCCCCCAAGCCTCCTTCTTTAGGTTCTACAGAGCCTCTTTCGACATCCATTGGCCCCTTACATATCCCTCAACCCAAAGTTGAGGTTCATGCCAAGATTCCTAAGGGACCATTACGCCGAAATGCTGCTTCCGATCGAGCTTCTCATTCGTATAGCATAGTAGATGATTTGGCGCAATCTCCTGTTGCCATTTCCACACTGGAACTCCTCCAGTCGTGCCCTTCCCAAAAGAAGGCTTTACTATCTGCCATGGGCGCTGTAGATCCTGCTGATGACCAAATGATTTTTTTCGACGCCACTCAATCGAACCATCCTCCTCTTCCTCCTTCCATCGCCTTCCAAATCCCAGTCAAAATTTGGAACGCCAACGTTTCCTGGTGTATAATTGATGAGGGGGCATCCACCTGCGTGATGTCCGCTTCGGTTTGGAAGAAACTCGGATCCCCTGAGCTGGCCCCTTCCATGATCACCCTTCGAGCGTGGGACGGTCATGCCTCCCAGCCCATTGGCCTGTTTCGTAATTGCCCTATCACCCTCGTCGGTAAGACTATTTGCGTTGACGTCAAAGTCATAGACGCCCCGCTAGACTACAACATTCTATTTGGGCGAAGCTACACCTATGCTATGTCTACTGTCCCATCCGCAGTTTTCCGCAAGATGTCTTTCCCCCATAACGGAAAGATAGTCACAATCGACCAGTTGACATACCATGAGCCAAAATTCTAGACCTCCCCTGAGACGACCATCTCTTTTATAGCCAACAATCAAACCGTCAATTCCTTGACCAGTGTCTCCCCCGGCATTTAAAAAGATTCCTCCCTGCTTGGAACTTTTCCTAGTCTCCCCCCTCCTCCTATCACTGATCCTAGCTTATCGAATGTTTGCATGATGCAATCGTCTCAGGCTGCCCTTAAGCGGCTTGCTTCGGCTAGTCAGCAACCTCCCCCTCGCCCTCCGCAACCCGCTCCTAGCCATTCATCTCAACCAGCCGGACCTCCTCCTTCTGGACCTCCCCCTATAGCTGGTATCCCTGAACCCCTTTATCCTCCTGGATCGGTTCCCCCAGGCCTTAACCATCTCGGAGCCATCCCTCCTGGTCATTACCCTGCTGGGCAGATCCCTTTCCTGGCTCCCCCTCCCGGAGTATATTCTGTCCCCGTCATGGCCACCCTCTCTCTCCCTAACCTGACCTTAGGCATACCGGTCTGGTACCTTGATCCTCCAGTCGCCACCCCTCCTGGTCACCCCAAACCCTACATGGCTTTGACACCGGTCCAACCGGTCCCCCTTGCTTCCTCCGTTGCCACTGTGCCCCCAGCACCTCCACAGGACCCTTCTCCTATCATGACGACTCCCAGGAAGAAAGGCAAAGCCCGTAAGGGGGCACCCAAAGACAAAACCACCACGACTGACCCGGCCCCTCCTCCACCCGCAAAGCCCTGTGCCTTGTGTGATGTCGCCGGTCATGCCACCCATGCTTGTCCCGAGTTGCCCCATATTCAGCCCATGGTTAAAGTCACGTTCCCCGAGTCTACGGTCCCTAAAGCCTTTGTTCCTTCTTCGTCTGTCACCAAGAACCCCAAGACTCTCCGCACCAACAAACCCTGTGCTTTGTGCGGTGTTCATGGCCATTACTCCCACCATTGTCCTCACCTGACACACTACCGCGCCTCTTTAGAGGTTGCCCGAGAGTATGAGGTTGAACAAAATCAATCCGCCTCTCCCATCCTCGCTCTGTATGCTTCGGGCCAGCCTGAGGATCCCCCTGCTCCCATCGACATTCCCCCCCCCCCCGATGTTCAGATGACGGAGTCTACCATGACCATTCTTTACCTATCCTCCTCTGCGAGACACTTGGAGCCCAGTCCCCCTGCATCCTCTCCTGTCGTTTCGCTTGACCACCTCTTTTCTACCCATACACGAGATCACTCCACCTGTATCTCTGTTGACCTCCCCAGCCCGAGTTCTCGCCATACTTTAGATAGCCCTCATATACCACCCTCTAGTTTGTATATGAGTCCTAGTCATCCTGCTCCTTGCACTCCCTCCCGCAATTGCCGCTCGATGTCTTCTGTACACTCACGTTGCCGTCATTGTCTCTCTTCCCCTCATTTGTTGTCTTGTAACACCATTCCGCAGGACCCCCCGTCCACACCCTTTATCGGTTACGCCGATGGTGCAAGTCGTTACTCCAGGAGTCTAGCTGCGGCAGGTTGGGCCATTTTCACCCCCTTGCATGCCCTTGTTCTCTCAAACGGGGTCTACATTGGTTCTGCCACCAACAATCAGGCCGAATATGATGCAGTGCGTGGTCTCTTAGCCGATGCCCTCTTTCATCACATCCTCCATCTGCACGTTCATTTGGATTCCCTACTTCTTGTCATGCAACTAAATGGTGTTTATCGTGTGCATAATCCTGTGCTGTTTAGACGCTATTTATGAGTGAAACTCTTGATACGTGCATTTGAAACCATAAATTTCAATCATGTACCTCGAGAACAGAATCACTATGTAGATAGTATTGCAAACCATGTTTTAGATTGGAATTTATCACATGCATTTCATACAAGACAATAACATTCATAATCATTAAAAACGATGCATATCCATAATATGTGTCGCAAAAACATGTGTTTAGAGTCCATCTACTCTGATACATATGACATGCCCATAGCATGTTACAAAAAACTCAAAACTGGGGGCACCACCTGCCCCTACACACACACTAGGGGGCACCACATGCCCCACACCTAATCACTATCTGGCGGATCCCGAGCCAAAGGCTCTACCCCTGCAACCTGTAGATCACGTATTCCCTGATCGGCCATCGCCATGCGCCGCATGACCCCTCGCCATTTTGAGGGTAGACCAATACATGGCTCTATGTATTGGTCGTCTAAGTCCTGCCACCCGCGCTCTGATACTCCGGTCAGCAACCTTTCGCATCTACGGCGGATGTCCTCCAGAAGGGCGGCTGCATCCTCATTTTGCGCTGCTCTCGACCCACTCGGACCTGCAGCTCCAGCTGCTGCCGGTCGTCCCATATATCCGGCCGGTTTTACCGGCGCTATATCTGCATACCAACAGTACATGAATCAGTACCCTAGCTACTATTCAAAAAACTGTAACATGCCCATACAAGAATAGCAATCTGTCACTTACCATTGGGCCCCCAGACTCGACCAGGCGGAAGTGGCAGGTCCGGATCTCCACAATAACTCATCCCACTATAGGGATAGTCGTTTATGTATAACGGCATCTGATCCCAATGGGCAAATAACTTAGGTCGAAACACTCGCCCGACCGCACCTCCTCCTCCTCTGCACATTAGCCGCCCCCACCGGCGCATCCTGGGCTCTCTCGGGCCCCCATATGGAAGCTGTACACGAGGCCGCAAGGTCGAGATCTTCTCAAAGAAGAAGGCGCACAATAAAGTCCCATACGAGAAATCGTGGTTCACTTGCCACTTGCAGAGCGACAAATGTTGTTTTAACGACACCAGCATCATTTGGGCCCACCCATAGTAGGTCCCACTCAACACTCCCTCTACCAGCATCATCTGCCCCCCGGTGATGTGATGGAACGCCTGGTTTCCCAGGATACGCAACACAGCTGCGGCCACTTCATGGGTTTCTAGCCTCTCTAGATCCCCGATCGGTATCCGAGTCCCCTTGACTTGGAGACCCGGTCGACAATGTCGTTCCACAAACTCCATGATATGCCGCCCCCGCGGTAATACTGGCTGTGTGTTTCCCACCATCCCCAGTGGTGGGAGACCCGTCAGGAAATACACATCCTGGACGGTCAGTTCGATCCTGTGCCCCTGCACTACAAAGACCTCATGCTCTGGATCCCAATAACTGATAATCCGGGCCAACAAGGGCTCTCCGGCTCTCATCAACGGGTTCTCCAAAAACTTTAGAACCCAAAACCTGGCCAACACACGACGGACACCCTAATCCGCCTGGATCTCTGCCCGTAATGTACCCAGGTCTCTCTCTCTCCAGTTAACCCATAAATCTGCCATAACTGCACAAAAACATCATCTTTGTCAGCATACAAATCGAGAATACCATAACCAAACACAAAAATCCAACTCTCAGCCATAAAACAACACCAAAACCCCCTCATCTCCCAGGTCGCAGTTTTCTGCCCAGTTCTGGACCAGGTCGCAGGTTTTGCCCTGAAACCTGCGTCCCAGGTCGCACTTTTTGGCCCAAAAAGTGCGACCCAGCCGTAGAGAAGAAGGAGGGTCTGTTTCTGGGATTTTGGGCCCTAAACTGAACTTTCAATCCATCAAAATGAAAGAGTAAGGTTAGGCCTCTTACCTGCAACTGACGGATCTCGATTCCAACGGTCGGTTTGTCTGCTACGCTCACCGCAAGATTTAGGGCCTTCTCTCCTCTCTACATTCACCACAGCAACAATAGCAAATGAGTGAATTTGGAGGGAAAACTGCCTTATTAAAAGAGAACCCCTGTTTCTTCTTTCGACTACTGCGACCATACCATAGCCCAGTTTGACAAACCGTCTACACCGTTGGAAAGCTCTCACCGAGCCCTCAAATGGGTATCTGTTAGTTTTTTGTGATTTGATACCTCACCACGACACATTTTTTCCAAGAAGGGTCACTTCACCTCTCCCTAAAATTGAATTTCCTCACTTACAACACTTGTACTTGGGGCACCATTTTGCCTCCTTACTTGTCTTTGTTCGTGTCAATTTTCGTCATGAGTTACCATCTTGTACTCATGTTTTCATGGTCCCCCATTGGGCCTTTACTGTGTGGCAGCACCATCAAGTCGCCCTTGTTTAAAGCATCCAAGTTGAGTCATCATCGCATTCATGGAGTCTATCCCGAGTCCCTTTGTACCCCACTATAGCCCTCCATCCTTCATTGCTTGGTCTCTCTCTTGTGTCGCACATTATGACCTTCAGTCCCACTGTCCCCTATCCCTTATTATATTGTGTCAGTCGCTGCCATGTCATTCATGCCCTTTATGCTCTAACAAGGGAAGTCGTCCATTCGCCACTCAATCCTTTCCATTTCACTATCATCATCAGTGTCAGTCTGTCCGTCGCTCCACTATTTTCTCTCGTGCCTTAGTTGAGGGTATCTCATTTCCTCACCTATGGCGGACCTCCTTCTGTCGACATCAGCTCATTCATTCCAGAAGCCAGGTCTAGAGGGCGGTGTACCTTGGTTCTAGCTTCCACTCTTGATCGGTGCCTCGGATCAGGCAAAGGGATCTCTCATTTCCCTTTGACTTGATTGTTTCTCCACTCCAGCTCCTTTCAGCATGACCGAGATCCGTATACTTGATGGTTTAGTGATACAGCAGCGGCTTTTGATGATCCCCAGGTGTGTGTGAGATGTCTCAACCCTCATGAGGGGGTGGCCCTGCAGGTAGCCCCCCACATGCCCGGATGACCTCCTCCTTGCAGCCTTCGATGCAGCTCCAGATATTTGATGATGTTGGCCTTAGCCACTTGCAGCGCCTCTTTGATTTGCATGTATCAGTCAGATTTTGTGAGCCCTTCCCCATTTACAAGGGGCATTTGGGTTGTATTTGTATCTCATGTACTCAGATATTATTGTACAAGTCCTGGCTGTTATCCCAGGCACAGCATGTATATGGGATTCCTCATTGTATTTTTATCTGGCTCATGATTATGCCAGCTGTACTTTATGGTTCGGTCCCTTTTTTACTGGACACACTATTCTTTTGTACTTTGTCTCGGCGGGCATAGGTATGCCTCCCCCGCCGCCTTCAGCACAAGTACCCTCTCATAAAAAGAGACTTGTTGCACCTGCGAGTCTCGTCTCCTCAGGGTCTAGTTCTTCAGCACACTATCTACCTTGCATTTATCTCTCTGACTTCCCTTTTGTTGTCTAGTGATTGTGTTCTTACAACGTACTTCGGTCATATGATTTGCTCCTGACACTCGCACGCTGGGGGGCAATCTGTTACACCATTTTTTGGTCATCTAACCTATTATCATTAGATGGACCCAAGTACACCATGTAAGACCAATTTTACCCGAAGTAAAATTGCCTTCACTATGTTAAATAACTTAATAAACCACATTTATTAGGTTGTTTATGGTCTAAACAGGAAACCCCAAAAGGAAATATTAAACAAACCTATATTTGTTTTATTTTCCTCATGGAATAATTAATTAAACCATAATTTAATTATTATTCCCAGTCATGTTTAACCCAAAAACAAAGAAATTAATTAGATAAACCTTTATTTATCTTATTATTTTCTAGGAATAATTATTTAAATCTTATTTAGATAATATTCCTTGTTAAATATGGCCAAATCACCCACAAATAATTAAATAAATCATTATTTATTTAATTATCCTTCAACCACTTCCTTAAAAAGATAAATAAATCATTTATTTATTTATTATTAACAAATAAAGGGATTTGACCCAAGTCAAATACTTTTTCCCTCCAACAAATATAATAAAATATTCCATAGAAGGTGGATCTAGATTTGGTTAACATTATTTTAATCATGCACCAAGATCTAGAATGACCCAATATTTTGTTATAAATAGGAGGGTTTTTCCCATCATTCTTCACCTTTTGTTGCCTATTAGATCACTCTGGATCTATACACTTGGTCCCATTTTTCCATCATTTTCTGTGTGAGCTCCCATTGAGCTCTATTCTGTGTATTGGGTTTTCTACACCAACAAGAGAGAGAAATCTTAGATCTGAAGTGCTGAGGACTTCCAAGAACCCATCCCACTAAGGAAAATTGGATACGCCTTCTTGTTTTCCTCCCAGGTGCCCAATTAATATAAAAATTCTTTCAAAAACTGTTCTTGTCTTGTCTATTGGTATATGGAGAAAACCCTTGTTTTTATTATTTAATGTCTTTCCATGCATAGATCTGGTGTTTTGCAGCTCTTTTCTAGTTTAACTAACCGCAGATCTGAAGATATTGGCAGCCACTTTTATTGTTAGGGCTATTAGTTATGCGTAGCTAAAGTGGTCCTTTTTCGTACACTTCAACAAAGGATTCATACTAACAATTTACATGAATATGAACTATTTCAAAGGATTTCATTTTTTGATAGTTTCCTATGAAGCCTAACAATGAAAACTCCAAAAGTATCTAAAAATCGTGGCATAAATATTATAACTGCATCAAAAAATTATGGAAAAAAATATGAGACAGTTATCCACATGGCATTGTGTTGTGCAAAGGCTTATGACATTATTAGATTTTTTTTTTAGAATAATTTCTATATAACCAATTAGAAAAAACCAATTTACATTTAAAAAAACGAGTCGTCTTTAAGTTTGCAATAGATTTCAAATTAATCTTCTCCACCATCTAATGTTTCATTCTCCTCAAACACATTTGACCAAAGGATGGAGATAAAAATGTTGCAGTGAAATTTGAAATCACAAAACAGTTTGAGGCATTTAAAGAAAGCACGCCAATTCTTCTACTGAATGAAAATGTGCCTATGTATTACAGTACTATCAAGCAAATTTACTGTTTTCCAACATAAAATTTAAAAGTAAACTACAAATATCCATTAACTGCATCATCGAATTCCTGATGTTCTCTTTTCATTTATATAGAAAAAATGAAGTACATGTACACACTTGCAGCTTATCAGAAGATGGAATAATTTTAAGCTCTTCTAACCCTAGCTAGGGAAACCAATATAACCATAACAACAAAATGCTCCACACTAGGAATCACATGTAACCAAATTTGGCCACTCCATCATGAATCGGTAGGTCAGACAATAAACAAAAGAATGCAGTTTCTATCACAACTTTTTTCTGAAGTCAATTTCTGTGTTGTCTCCAAGTTCTGTGATATCAATGACCCAATCATCTTCAGATAGAGGGGGACCCATTGAAGAATTTGTTGTGTCTGTAACATGACAATGCATTTTTCATCAGAGAAGAGAATAAGATGTCAAGTAATAAATGCATCAAAATACAAAGAAGATCAATTAAAAGTCTCATCCTAAGCACCTTGACTCATTTGATAAAAATAGTTATAGGGTGTCTTTGAACATCCTTCATCTGAAATCACATTGATTGGGCGTTCCAGCCCTGCAAACATTCCAGCACTACATTAACAACATGAACAACAACCAGTGCTAAATGTAAGGAGCGAAGTCAATGAAAAAAAACATGGAAATTCACCAATTTCCGTGATGTCAGTGGCCCAATCATGTTCTGGTCGAGGGGGGCCTAATGACGAACCAGCTGTGTTTGTAAGATGACAACACAGTTTCCATCAGAGAAAAAAATAAAATGTCAAATAATAGATGCATCAGAATACATAGTAGATCAATCAGCAATCTCGTCAAATGTACCTTGACTCATGTGATCAAAAGGTTGATTGTGGGTCTGTGTACATCCTTCATCTGTAATCACATTATTCGGATGTCGCGGCCCTGCAAAAATTAAAACACTACATTAAGCTAAAAGAAATAGAAAATATCAAAGACATTGCAACAAAATTGAAAAATCAACAAAGCGATCTAAACATAGCAACAAACTTGGAAGATCACGAATTTGATTTAAACAAACTAATATCGTCTCCCTATAGAACTTACTTGGAACAGTAGAGGAAGCATTGTTGGAGGGAGGACGACCACACCTGTTGAGGTGTGGAAATTCAAATGGTTCATATTTGGATGTAGAGACATTCAAATAAATATTTAAGATGACATTCCTTTTCCTTTTTTTTTTTTTTCGGACTAAGGAAAATCTTCTTCCTCTTCAAGGATGACTCATAAGCACCCAAACCACGGACGAAGTCATAATCCATAATATTAAGATTATTAGCATCATCCACAAATTTTTTAGCTAGATCAATCAACTGTTTTGTCTTGTTCACAGTAGAAGGAGGACTATTCCGAAGCAGGTCTAGATAACCAAACAACTCCTCTCGCAACACACCAAGTTCTTCAACATTGTCATCTTCAATATTGGTTGGGATAGTATCTACAGGAAGGTTTAGCACCTCTGTACTTATCTCAAAAGGGGCATTCAACTGATTGGGTGTGGTATGAAGATCCAACAAAGGGTCTAAATCTATCAAGGAGGAATGAAACCAATCTACCTTTATAGAATGCTTGCAAATGTTGCCCTGAATAGACCATGGACAATTGCAAGTGATAAATTTTTTGTGATGAAAAATGATATGATATTCCTTTTCAGCTTTGCTTTGACTCCTTACCCAATAAGTATGAGATATGCTCTCATGAGGCCTGCAATCACTGTCTGGAATTCTTCTAGCCTTTTCCATTGATGATTCAAGTTGCATCTCTTTCTTGTGGTTGTTATAATATCCTTATTTTTTCAAAATTGCCTTGAATCGATAACTTGGCTCAACATCTTTTAGGAGAGTGTAGAATAGCCAATCCATTCTACGAGAACATTTCTTTTGCTTATCACATAGAAATGTTGACTTCAGGTAACCGTGGTATGATTCCATAGCATTATTTGTCTCCTGGTTTGCATGAGGAAAATCTCTACAGCCTTTAACCCACATGCCTACATGGAAAGACTCAATTAGTAAATATAAGTTGTCCAACATAAATGAAAAACATACCACACAGAAAGAATATTATGAAAACTTACGAATCTTGTCACCGAAAATCCAAGTCTTGTAGAAATAGTCCAAAAACTTCTACTCAGTTTCATATTTGATGAAAAAAGCATTGATTGCATTATCCACTTCATCAGTACAACAATCTTTCATGATATGGCCAAGTTCATTGAACATTTCATTTGCTTTATCTGAGCTTCTAACCAACCAATTAATATTCTTGAGCCATGCCCTCCTTACGTGCCAAATACACAAAATCACTTCACATTTCATGATTCTCATGTGACATTTAATTCTTTTTGAGAAATTCTTCAAATGAATGCAATTTGAAATTTCAAATAAGAATATTGATGTTACCTCAAAGCAATGATTTCAGCCATAGCATCATCAACCATGAAGGCGTTGACCCTCCAATCGGGACGAGTCCGAAAACACCTAAGCATGAGGCTATCCAACCATACTTGTATATCGTGTGATGTATTACGTGACATCACCACCCAGATAATTGGTACCCCACTTTTTTTCTCATCAAAGACCACAAGCGTGTACAACTGATACTGTCATTTTAAATGAAATGAAGTTAATTTTAACATAAATGATTTTATTGAAGCAATCATTGGAAAAAAACTCACCCCATATTTGTTTGTACTGAATGTTGAGTCCATGGCTATCAAACTATTGTGGGATAACTAGACCATAGTTTCCAACATCCATTTTGTTTGTATTCCATCTATAAAAGGGATGTCTGTGCCATTGGGCTAGAAAGGATGATTTCTTCTTCTACCAGAAGCCCAATGGAGTGGCCAACTTTGGTTACATGTGATTCCTAGTGTGGAGCACTTTTTTGTTATGGTTATATTGGTTTCCCTAGCTAGGGTTAGAAGAGCCTAAAATTATTCCAGCTTCTGATAAGCTGCAAGTGTGTACATGTACTTCATTTTTTCTATATAAATGAAAAGTGAACATCAGGAATTCGATGATGCAGTTAATGGATATTTGTGGTTTACTTTTAAATGTTATGTTGGAAAACAGTAAATTTGCTTGATAGTACTGTAATACATAGGCACATTTTAATTCAGTAGAAAAATTGGCGTGCTTTCTTTAAATGCCTCAAACTGTTTTGTGATTTCAAATTTCACTACAACATTTTAATCTCCATCCTTTGGTCAAATGTGTTTGAGGAGAATGAAACATTAGATGGTGGAGAAGATTAATTTGAAATCCATTGCAAACTTAAAGACGACTCATTTTTTTAAATGTAAATTGGTTTTTTCTAATTGGTTATATAGAAATTATTCTAAAAAAAAAAAATCTAATAATGTCATAAGCCTTTGCACAACACAATGCCATGTGGATAACTGTCTCATATTTTTTGCCATAATTTTTTGATGTAGTTATAATATTTATGCCTCGATTTTTAGATACTTTTGGAGTTTTCATTGTTAAGCTTCATAGGAAACTATCAAAAAATGAAATCCTTTGAAATAGTTCATATTTATGTAAATAACATATTTAATATCAATTACTACCCATCATATTTTAAGAAAATATTTGTATAACACTTACCACAGTTGTTACTACCCACCATTATTTATGTTTTCTTCAACACTTTATTAAGTAGGAGCAAAAAATATAAATGTGATGACTTTTTAGTAGTTACTATCCATCAAAATTTATTAAAGTCTTTGCCCCTTGGTAAGCAATTAATTTTTTTCTTTTGGTTAGCATATTTGATAAATAAAACACAATCCTTTAAAATTAAATAGATTAACAAAAATTAATATTTCAATTAATATTATTGAAATCATAAATAAAATTGTTTCACTCTACCTCAATATATGTACAATAAAATTAAATCAATAATTCATATAACAAAAGTTGAAATTTTAAAAATATATATATAGATTAATCAATTTATTATCCCATCAAAAAATGAGAGCTTAAAACGTATAATGATTCAAATCCAACCTTAGTTCTTTCATATAGTTTCAATTATTGGAATAGCCATATTTGAATAATGATTTAATAAAGAAAATATTTCCATCTTATAAGCAGATATTGAATAAATGAAAAAAAATGTTAAGAGGATCAAGCCAATGTAAAGGAGAATGATTGAATGTGGTGCATTGTCCAAAGTGTTTCACTTTTTGGAACAAATATTCCCTCTAACATTGCCAAGCTTCATCATCTATTGAACAAAATTGGAGAAAAATTCCTTGAGGTAAAGGGAGCTCTACTTGAACGGTTCACGAGGCACAATACTTGCTAAGGTTTTACAAATGGGGTAGCAAGTTAAGTAGGCTTGATTGTGGAGAAAAAATCCATACCCAAAGTATGAGGGTACAAAAGAACTCGTGCAACATAGCAATAAGAAATTCAGCAATAGTAGAAATATAAAAGCCTAGGAGACCATTTATACCATTTATAGCTAACAAATCCAAATCGGTTTGCATGGTAAACTTTTACAATGCTTTTAGAAACATGTTTCGGCTCTTCCAACATAATATCAGGTCCCTAATTTAATCATAGCTCTTTCAATATAGCCTTCGGTCCCTAATTCGTTTTTGTTGATTATTGGTCATTTCTTCTGAATATGTAATTCTTTTTTGTTGCTTATTGGTCATTTCTTCTCAGCATGTAGAAGACATTCTAGTTTCTTAGAGCATTGTAATAAAAGCATGTATGGGACATTTTCATGGTTAATGCTTTCTCCCTCTTTTGTTGGAAAAAAATAATTGTAAGATCCTTATTTTTTTAAAATTAAAAAATTGTATTTTTTATAAGCTTTTTAAGTATGAATATTTTAATGGCAGAGATATAATTTTAATATTTAGAAACAAAATATATATAATGTAATTAAAAGTATTAAAATTTAGCTTTATATATTAAAAATAAATAAATTTAAACATGAATATTTATTATTATTGATTATTAATTATCAATAATAATAGTAGGTTTGAATATTGGCCATGATATATATGAGTTGATTTAGTTAAATGATAAATTATTAATTCTCAAGTATATTACTTGCGGTTAAAATATATATTAAATTACTTATTAAAATGGTTGATAACCAGGTTTTAAGTGCACTAAGATATCAACTTTTACTAAATTGCATATAGCTTCATGGGATGGAATGGAAAATAAACTCATAAGAAGGAAAATAGTTCAAAACAATAGCATTATTAGCCCAATATTCCATGAAATGATTGTTCAAAGAATTGTAATTATGTACAATATGATTATTGACAAAAACCGTTCAGTAAAACCCTTTACAATCTGCAGGGGTTTTATCAAAAATATCTTAAATACCTCCGAGGTATTAGTTGCCCAGACTTAGTCAATACTCAAATTATATCTTACTTATGAAATGGAAATTTGATTACTAAAATATTGCTTGTAACTTTAAGTTTTATGTAGATTTGAGAAATATCATTTTTTTATATGTAAATTAAAAACAAAAAAAAATTAGAAAATAAGTTTGAAATAGTTATTGTTAAAAGAAGAAATCATAATAAGTTACTAGTCTATCAATAGCATCCAAAACCTAGAAACCGTTAAAAACCAAAATATCTAAAACGCTAAATATATGAGTGATATTATATTTTATTTCAAAGTTTTATTTGTGTTTAAAAACTATAAAATACTGTGAAATATATGTTAACTTGCTTATATAATTAATAATTTGCCAATTTATAAAAACATTCAATTATTAAACAATCAATATATTAAAAATATATATAATTACATAGCTTGATTCTTTGCATCTTTTTATGTAATCTCATTTATGTTTATTTATTTCATATATACATATATTAATGTGAAAATATCATTTTTAAATATTTAAAAATATGATCTAGGATTAACTATACTTTTTTAGATCATACCCACACAAATATAATTATTAACATTTGTGTTAAAAACTACTCGTTCATATACATGTAAAAAATAATAATGATGGAACTTTAAAGTAATATTTTCAAATTATTTATAGTATAAAAAAATTAGATAATGTTTTACACAATATTCTCATGTTTTAATATTTGCTTAAAAACCATGCATTTTTATAATCAATAAGTAAAAAATTAGTATAAATACTAATGCTTTTGTTTAATGATGGAACTTTAAAATAGTTTTTTTTTTTTTTTTTTTCAAATTGTCTATAATTTAAACCATTTAAATCCTATTTTAAACATTATTTTCTTACAAATGCAATAATCATTTTCAAAGCACATACTAAGTCCAACTCTCTATAAAATTGATAAAGCTGAAATGTAAAAATATAAAAACATTAATAAAAAAAATAAGTGAGTTTACATTTCCACCATTGTACACCTTATAATCTGTATAGCTATTAAGCATAGTATTCACATTAGATTGCAAGCTTAAAATTGATTAATATCTTAAGTGAAAGTTTCACTTATAAATGGTAAAAATTTCTATGATGAAGATGGATAGAAAAAAATCAATTGATATTATTAAACATACACATATAAATTTCTATTTTTGATAAATATATATGGATTATGAAGTATATGCTCATGGGTATGTTACACATATGCAATAAATTTCTATTTTTAATAAATATATATGGATTATGAAATGTATGCTAATGGGTATGTAACTAACTAAAAAATTACACTACAATCTTTCGCAATTTTCTCTTTTACTAAATTGAATATAACTTCATGGGATGGAATGGAAAATAAACTCATAAGAAGGAAAATCGTTCAAAACAATAGCATTATTAGCCCAATATTCCATGAAATGATTGTTCAAAGAATTGTAATTATTTACAATATGATTATTAACAAAAACTGTTGAGTAAAACCCTTTACAATCTGCAGGGGTTTTATCAAAAATATCTTAAATACCTCTGAGGTATTAGTTTCCCAGACTTCGTCAATACTCAGCAACAAAATTAGGGCACTCATGGTTACACGGTCTTCATTTCGCTTTTGATAGCTTCAGCCAATTGGGTATAGGCTTCATCCCAGGCTGTTTTTATTTCTAGAGACCACATGTCTGGAACAACATCCTTAGTAGTCTCGAGCAAGCAGAATTTAACGACCTGCAAAAGATTGAGATCAAAACAAATCATCAGCATTTAAAGGAAATTTAAAGTCTAAATGCTACATCATCATTTTTGGAAGTTGGATTTTTTTTAATTATAAATTTTAAAAATTATAATTCTGATTTTAAAAATATTTTCTCTTACCATTATTCTTATTCTTATTTTTCTAAGAGGTAATTTTTTTTTTCTTTAAAACAATTAGGTTATTTTTTAAAAAATAAATAGATTTTTTCAAAAATAATTAGAGACTTCTTTGGAGTACTTATCACTAACAAAACTCGACTACTTATCTTTCTCTCACAAAGAAAATTTTATGGGAAAATATATACCTCGAGAATCACTGTCAACTGATTGTTATGGAGCATATAAAAATATAATTTTTTTTTGAGAAATTTGAAAAAAATATAGTATTATCTACTCAAATATATAAATAAGTTTCTTTCCCTTAATGCCCTGAATTTTGAATGTGCTTTCAAGAACACCTATTTGGGTTTAGCTTATCCGATCTGATAAAAAAAACCAATGAAATCGTGGGAAATAAGGGGCATTAACTGCACCTGAGGTGTTACCATATAGTTGTCTGATCATGCTTTTCAAGCTTGATTTCTATCCATTTTCCCCAGGGGTTGTATACCCTGAATCAATGTCATTGATCTCTCTCGAACTCCTGAAATATGATTTCAACCTTCTCGAACTTCTCTACTTACTGAATGTTGATACTACATTGTGAAGACTGGAGACCTTACCGAAGATCCTAAGAAAAATACTTGTATTCATTGAATTAATTTATATGGCTGCTCTGCTCTGTGATATATCCAAAGCCTCTTACTTGAAAAAGACATGTTTTATGTAAAACATCCACCAAAGTCTCTTTCTCGAAAACAACTTGTGTTTCATGTAAAATGCCCAAATGGATTTATACAGCCGAATCCCCGAAATCAACCCAGCCCTCTCGAATTCAACCCTGCCCTCGATTGCAAACCAGGAAATAGGGGGATTTCAACCAAATCCAACTTGCAAACTAGGAAAATCGAGCGATTGTAACCAAATTGAAGAAATTGAGCGATTGTAACCAAATCGAGGATATCTTTCTCTCACAAAGAGAATTTTATGGGAAAATATATACCACGAGAATCACTGTCATTGATTTTTATGGAGCATATAAAAATATAATTTTTTTTTGAGAAATTTGAAAAAAATACAGTATTATCTACTCAAATATATAATTTTAAATAAATAAATTTTAACATAAAACAACTAATATTTATGGAAAATGAGTAATCTATACGCACAGTTTCTCTCAACAGAGATTTTTCAATCAGTTTCTAAAAGGAAGCAGTCACTCACTCCTTTTGCAGGGGAGTTGAAACCCAATATGCGATGATGCCAAACCCCCGATGGTAGGAGCATTCACTCACAGCTTGCCACGAAGAAACACCAAAAGGTAGAGGCTGCGCTCAGAAAAAATAATGAAACAAGGTCACTCACAGCTTGCCAGAAAAAACAGCAGAAGGTAAACTGAAACGCGCGCAAAGACTAATTTTGAAATATTTTGGGAGGATCCCAGCATTGAATGCATTTAAATTCACGTCTTTTCCACCATCTGCATTGCATAGGTGGTTGGAGTCGTGGGGGTGGCACATTGCGGGGAGGAGCTGCACCAGATGAGCCATGGTGGAGGAGGCGCTCATTGCCGTTCTACCGTTTGCCGTTTGCTGCCATCGGAGGTTGGAGTCGCGGGGTCCACCATCGGGCCGGAGAACAGAATGGTCACCGGAGGGGCGGATCGGGAGCTGTCACATCAGCTCCCGATTCGTTGAACGAAAGACCCCTCCTTTTAAAATGCACATTTCTAAGAATTAAAGGAATTCAACGTATGTTTTAAAAGGTCAAAGCCACGTGGGTAACGTGATTCAAATTGGCGGAGTGGAGTTTAAAAATTTTGTTTGGTCGCGGTGTGGTTTGACCCCGGGTCGGGGCAGACACAACGCATAGGCCCAACCAACGGGCTACGATGATTGGTTTGGTAAACCATTGCCATGAAAATGTTTTTTAAAAGTTTGAAATTTCGTTTGGGCGCGCAGGTGGCGGAGTCTTGGTCACTAGGGCCCACCGCTTGGAGCGGAGTGCTATTAATGATATGGTTATATATTAAAGTTTTCAACACATGATTCCAAGGTTTACGCCACGAATAGCGCCCAAGACGTGGTCTTATGGATAAGGCCCTATAATTTAGCCCCCTCCCACTGGCGGTTAGACTGGCGGTTCCTCTAATTTAGCGTCGACCTCCATATTTGTCAGAGCTATCTAGCAGTTAGCCAGACTTAGCTGGAGAGAATCTAGGCAAACTTCAGTTAGCCATAACTTTGGCTAGGGAAGTCCATTTGGTACAATTTTTTTTTGATTTTGGGGTATTGAAGCATTCTGGAGCTGTTGGGAGTGTTTGCAGAGCCATAAGGGTGCTCTATCAGTGATTTTACCAGCGATTTTGGCTGTGGAGCCACTAGGGCCTAATGAAAGATCAGCTGTGTTGGGCTATACTCATCCAATGGAGGTGAATGAATAGTCGATTTATACTGATTTCAGCCTTTTGTTTCTGAATTTGCAGCTTATTTTTCCTTTTGAGGCTTTCTACACAATGTAATTCATATTTTGAGCATTAATGAAAAAGGGAAAAGCCTAATTAGAAGCTTTTGGACCCAGCAGAGGTAGCCCAAGAGAGGGGTGAACTGCTTAAAAAAATGCTTACTGTCATGCTGTGTATTTTTTCTGTATTATTTCAGATTCTGCTACATTAAACAGTAACTTTTCATAAGTACACTTTTCCAAAGCAGCATTATACAGTGAACAAAACTCATTAGTTCAACTTCAAACCACATTACTTCATTTGCAGAATACTTAAACTTGCTTATTCACACATAAAATTTGGATTAATGAATACTTTGCACATAAACAAATACTTTCATTGATCGGATCTATTTCAGTGTTTACATTTTATTTCTTTAGGCAGAGCCAGTTTGTGGGCCAGAAGCTTCTGGTTTCATCCTTTCTAGTAAAGGTGAAATAACCAGTAAAAGCCCCTTACTGTCAATCTCTGTATGAAAAATACTTTTTTCTCACAATTTCAGATCAGATTGGTATCAAAGCTCTAGGTTTTGCTTAAGAATTTGTGAAATTTGTGCAAGAAGATTGTGTTATTCTGCAAAGTTTGATGCTTACTAGGCTGAAATTGCAAAGAGGGGAAGGTCAATTGGTTAGAGAACAATTTAATCCTCAACCAAGGAGGGCTAGAGTGCCATTATATCCACCTTCCATTTCATCCTCATTAGCCTTAGAATCAGCCACAAACATGTCTTCCAGAGAAGGAGAAGTACATGAGGAAATGGATCCCAAGGAAGAAGAAAGAGTCTTTAGAAAAGATTTCTTGGATATGACTGAGATGGTTAGGATCCTATACCAGGAGAGAAATGATAAAATTGCTGGAGAAGGGTCTAGAAACCAAAAAGAAGAAGGAGACTCTTCAGGAGGGAAGAAAGACAAAGATGAGTCTAAGAAAGGGAATGGAGGAAATGGTGATCCTTCATCTCCATCGTCATTCTCTTCCTCCACATCATCCTCTTTAACTTCTGATAATCAGTCACACAAAACAAATACATCTCTTAAAAATCATTTGTTAAAGCTTGATGTGAAGTTTGAGTTGTCGATGTTTAATGGTGATGTGAATGCAAAAAAAATGGATAACTGAATTAGACAGCTGGAAGTCTATCTCAGAATTCAGAATTTGCATGATGATGACACAAAAATCCAATTAGCCTCTTTGAGAATGGATGGAGCAGCTTTGGTTTGGTGGGAAGCCAAGACCAAGGAGGAAATAAAAAAGCATGGTAAGATAGCTCTAACTTGGAATGAGTTTATTACAACTATTAAGAAACAATTTTATCCTCTTGCTCATATTCAGAAAGAAATCATGAATTGGAAAAATTTTAGGCAACTTAAGGGTCAAAATGTGCAAGATTATACCCAAGAGTTTAGAAGGAGAGCACTTCTACTTGGGGTAGACTTACAAAGTCAGGACACCTTGTTGAAATACATAGGAGGTTTTCACAATTATCTGCAACATACTATTCTAAAGTTCAATCCTACCAGCTTAGATGAAGTCTGTGTCCAGGATACACATTTAGAAGCTAGAGGAAAGAATACTTTTGATGAGGATAGTAATTTCAAAAACAAAGGAAAGAAAAGAGTTGCAAATTCAAGAAAAGAAAAAGGAAAGTTCTTTTGCAAGAACTGTTCAAAGACAAGTCATGATGAAGATCATTGTTGGAAGCTTCATCCTGAACTGAAACCAAAAAAATTCAAGAACAAAAACAAGACCAAAGAAAAGGAGAAAACTGTAGCAACAACTGAGCAAGACTTAGGGTCAGACTCAGGAGATGAGACAAAAAGCATAGCCATGGTTTTAAAGAACATTAAGGGGAAAGAAGTGGTGCAAGACACAATTCCTTGTTCTAGCTCTTTGAATTGTCACAAAGATACTCATGAAGAAAAGAGGAGGATAGAGCTTTTCCATGTGAGGGTAATTTCAAAACATACCAAAATTGACACACTGTTTGATAGTGGGTCACAAGCGAATATCATATCTGAAGACTTGGTCAAGCAGCTTAAACTTGAGACCATTCCACATTAGAAGCCTTATCCACTTGGATGGATATGCAAGGATGCTAATTTGCAAGTCTCAAGAAAGTACATATTACGCTTTGCAATAACTGCACACTTTATTGACACAGTGGAACTTGATGTGGTGTCGCTTGATATCTCAGGTATTGTTTTAGGAAGTCCTTATTTATTTGATAGGAAGGCCATATTTCATTGCCATGAAAACAAGTATCACTTGTTCACATATGGTAAAGAGTACATTGTGAGAGCTCACAAGAAGAAGTTGGAATCTTCGTTACTCCATGCAAGTCAATTGAAAAGACTGGTTAATGCAAGTCAAAGTCTAACTTTGTTAATGTTGAAACGACCAGATTTTGAGCATTCGCTTTTTTATGATGTTGCTAATGATTTGTCTTAGTTTGATAACAATTTGTCTTTGAAAGAAGATGATGTTGTGTTGCACAAATTACCTTTTGGGTCAGCCAATGCAGTGAATGAAGTGTCAAAGCAAAGCAGTGCAAGCAAGAAGGACACACAATTCAACATGGGAAAAATTTGGTTTCAGAATGGTAGAATTCGCCATGGGAACAATTTGCAAGGTGGAAGTTATTTTAAGTATTCTGGGAAGTTTGATCAGTGTAGAATTTTTTTTTTTCTGCAGATTACAATTGTTGTTCTGCAAATTTTAATCATTTGCATCATGACTCTGTCAATCTTAGCAATGGTCGATCAGTTGATTCCAGAGATAGATTATCATTTTCTCAAAAGCTTCATTTGATGAAATCAGGTAGATTTAAATTTTTCAAGGGTGGAAGAGTGGAGAATCATTCTCCACATCATCATTTTCAGTAATCAGAGAGCTTTTGGGGTCCAAAATATTCCCATTTGGGAGGTGTGATCAGGAGATCAAGTCCCTTGTAGAAAAATGCTCAAAAATGAAGTTTCTCAGAATTGTTCCAAACCAAAACGACAGGAAAGAGCTCGCCAAAATGATCCTGTAGCTGCGAATGGCACTCAAATCCGTTACCGTATGGAGGAGATATTGCATTTTGAAATCGCCCAATAACCTTCAATTTTGAAAGGAAATTTTTTTAATACTATGTGTTGGAATAATTTTATTTATTTTTATTAAGGTTTAATAAATTAATTAAACTATATATTTTTTAATATTTTATATGGTTTAATTTAATCATATATTATATTAATTAATTATATGTTTTAATTAATTTTAAATTTTAATTAAGCCTTATTAAAAAAAATTTAAATGTTAAACCATACCATATATTAAAACAAAATTCAAAATATGAAAAAGGTTTTAAAATGCATAGTTCTAAGGATTAAAGGCATTCAACGTATGTTTTAAAAGGTCAAAGCCATGTGGGTAACGTGATTCAAATTGGTGGAGCGGAGTTTAAAACTTTTGTTTGGTCGCAGTGTGGTTCGACCCCGGGTCGGGGCGGACACAACGCATAGGCCCGACCAACGGGCTACGGTGGTTGGTTTGTTAAACCATTGCCGCGAAAATATTTTTTAAAAGTTTGAAATTTCGTTTGGGCGCGCAGGTGGCGGGCTCTTGGTCACGCGGGCCCAATGCTTGGAGCGGAGTGCTATTAATGATATGGTTATATATTAAAGTTTTCAACGCATGATTCCAAGGTTTATGCCACGAATAGCGCCCAAGACGTGGTCTTATGGATAAGACCCTATACTTTAGCCCCCTCCCACTGGCGGTTAGACTGGAGGTTCCTCTAATTTAGCACCGACCTCCATATTTGTCGGAGCTATCTGGTAGTTAGCCAGACTTAGTTGGAGTGAATCTAAGCAAACTTCAGTTAGCCATAACTTTGGCTAGGGAAGTCATTTTGGGGACGAATTTTTTTTTTGATTTTGGGGTATTGAAGCATTTTGGAGCTGTTGGGAGTGTTTTCAGAGCCATCAGGGCACTTTATTAGTGATTTTACCAACGATTTTGGTTGTGGAGCCACTAGGGCCTAATGAAAGAACAACTGTTTTGGACTATACTCATCCAATGGAGGTGAATGAATAGTCGTTTTATACTGATTTCAGCCTTTTGTATATGAATTTGCAGCTTATTTTTCCTTTTGAGGCTTTCTATACAGTGTAATTCATATTTTGAGCATTTAATGAAAGAGGGAAAAGCCTAAGTAGAGGCTTTTGGACCCAGCAGAGGTAGCCCAAGAGAGGGGTGAACTGCTTGAACAAATTCTTACTGTCATGTTGTGTATTTTTGCTGTATTATTTCATTTTTTGCTACATTAAACAATAAATTTTCATAAGTACACTTTTCCCAAGCAGACTTATACAGTGAACAAAACTTATTAGTTCATCTTCAAACCACATTACTTCATTTGCAGAATACTTGAACTTGCTTATTCACACATAAAATTTGGATTAATGAAAACTTTGCACATAAACAAATACTTTCATTGATCGGATCTATTTTAGTGATTACATTTTATTTCTTTAGGCAGAGCCAGTTTGTGGGCCAGAAGCTTCTAGTTTCATCCTTTCTAGTAAAGGTGAAATAACCAGTAAAAGCCCCTTACTGTCAATCTCTGTATGAGAAATAATTTGTTCTCACAATTTCAGATCAAATGTCCCTCACAAGGCTTTTGCATAAAATTGGAGAGGATACAAACAACAAATGAGATGTTTGGTCTAGTAGTAGTCAGGTATTTGAGACTTCCTACAAGTTGTCTATACTTTGTTGCATCCTCAAATTGTTTTCCTTCAATGCATATGAGCTTTAGGTTTTTTTCCATTGGAGTGGTCAAATTATTGCACTCAGCCATGCCAAATTTTTTCAATATATCTCCAATGTACTTCTTTTAAGAGAGGAATATAAAATTAGGATGTTGAGTTACTTCAATACTAAGATAGTAGTGAACATTGCCCAAATCAGTCATTTCAAAAGCTTTCCTCAATTCCTTCTTTGTGGATGCAATATATCTTTCATTGTTCCTTGTCATCAAAAGATCATCTACATAAACCACAAGATATACAACTGTTTTTCCAATTTTCTTGACAAAAAATGTTACAACATTAAGATCATAATGTTTGAAGTTAAGTTTCAAAATATGCTTAGTTAACTTCTCATACCAGGCTCCCGATGCTTGCATGAGGCCATACAAGTATTTTACAAGCTTGCATACTTCGTGTTCTTGGCCCTTCACAACAAATCCTTCTACCTGGGACATAAAAACATTCTCCTTTAGATATTTATTCAAGAAAGCAATTTTTACATCCATATGATAGACTTTTCAACCATTCTGAGCTGCCAAGGCAAAGAGTGTCTGGATGGTAGCCCATTTTGATGTGGGGGAAAATGTCTCCTCATAATCGACCCCTTCTTTCTGTGCAAAACATTTTTCCACAAGCATGGCTTTGTGTTTTTCAAGTGAGCCATAAGCTTTGTACTTGTTCTTGTAGACCCACTTGCAACTAATTGGTTTGGTTCCCAATGGAGGATCAACAACCTTGGAAATGCCATTCTTTATCAAGGAATCATATTCCATCTACCTTGCTTCATTCCATTCATCATAAGAAGCGGCTTATTTTAAGGAAGTTGGTTCAAAATCTATAGACAAATTTAATTCACAATTATAAGAAACATCCATATCAACAGGTGGATAAAAATCATCTACATCACCTCCATTTTTCCTGGTGGAACTTCTTGTTCCTATCTTTCCAACCTCATTAGAATGAACATTTTCAAGTGTCTTTGTCAGTCATTTTGGAGGAAGTTTATGAGATGGCCCAGGCTGCTCATTTGATTGAGTTGGGGCTGAATCAAGATTCCGTCTCACAATTATGTCAATCACATCACTCATAGTGTCATCCGTGGTTGGATCTTCATGGGGGGGAGAGAGTACATCGAAAGACGATTCTGCATATTGATTTAGTATAAGAACCCCCCTTCAATATGTTGAATCTAATTTTTCAAATTCTTGAAATGACTTTGCATGCTTGAATTTATCCAAGCGATGAAGTTGACACTCAATAACATTGTCAGACTTGGAATATTCAAGAAATATGACATCTCTAGATACTACAAACTTCTTATTAACTTCACCATAGAGACAATATGCTTGGAAGGATTTGAATACCCCAAGAATATAAACATACGACTCCTTGTACCAAGTTTGCTTCTTTGTTTCTTAGGTATAAAGGCATAACAGGTAGAACCAAAGACCTTGAGATGCTTTACCAAAGGAATGTGGCCATGCCACAATTCATAAGGAGTCTTGTTTCTAATTGCATTACAAGGACACCTATTATTTGTATACACAACACATAGAACTGCATTATCCCAAAACATCCATTTTACATTATTGAAAAACATAATGGAACGTACCATATTTAAAATTGTCATGTTCATTCTTTCAGTTACACCATTATGTTGGGGATTGTAAGGCACGATTGTTTGAGGTTTGATCCCATGTTGGAGAAGATAGTTTTCAAATTCATTTGAAGTGTATTCTTTTCCATTATTAGTTCGAATAGATCCAATATGAGTTTGTGCATCATTTTCAATACATGGATGAAAGTTCTTGAATGTTTGGAAAGCATCATATTTTTTCTTAAATAAGTAAACCCAACACATTCTGGTGTAGTAATCATTAAATGTCATCATATATTTATTTCCATTTGTAGAAGGAACATGCATGGGGCCACATAAATCTTAATGAATAAGCTCAAGTTTTCTATGTGCTCTGGAATTTGAATCATGAAACGATTGTCTAGGCTATGATTTCCTAGAATACAAGCATCACATTGCTTAAGATTCATAGGAATTGTAGGCAGACCAGTAACACCATTTTTCTTCAACAATTGAAGGTTGTCATAGTTCAAGTGTCCAAATTAAGCATGACATAAAATAATTGATTTAAACATACCTTCATCATAGTGAGAATTGAATGCAAAGTTTTGTGCATGAACAAAGGTACCTTGCACCTTTAGAAGTATTTCTTATTCTATCCCCGTCATGACAAGTGAGCGATCTGATGCTTTTCTGACCTCAAACTTGCCATCAAAAATATGAATGGAGTGTCCTTGTTGGAAGAAGTGGACAAAATACAACAAGTTTCTCCTCAACTTTGGGAGGTATAGAACCTCATGTAGAAGAAATTCTGGAAGACCAGGTAGTTTAAGCCTGATTGTGACAAGCCCTGATGGCTTGAGTTTTTATTTGTCTATAATTATATTGCTCCATTAACCTTCTCAGTAAATTCTTCTAAAAAATATTTTCTAAAAGTCATGTGGTAGGTTGCTCCCGAATCAAGCAACTAATAATTTTCCCAAGAAGCAGGTGAGGCATTAAACAAGTCTTCAGTTAGTCCAATATTACAATGTGCCATAATGAGCAGATTCAGGTCCTTTACCTTTGTCTTTGTAATTATTTTTACCATTGGCTTCATTTATTTCCTGCTTAGTTCTCTCCCAAGGCAACTTACATGTGGATGCATCATGTCTATCTCTAGTGCACTGTGTGCAATGGAGATCATATTTTTCTCCCTGAAATTGTCTATCCCCCCTACCTATGAAATTTATTCTTCCTCTTCCTCTTTGGATACCTCTCCCTATAGAAGAATATTGAGCATGATTCTTCTCTCTATGTGCAAGACATACAAATTCTTCATAACACTGAGTAGTTGTATTCTTCCCAGAATCATTTTATCTCTCTGCAAGCTTCTTCTCAAGGGAGCCAAAGGTAATTTTATTGAGGTTTCCACTTTCTTGCAATGACTCAAGATAATGTGAGTAAGTGGGATACAATGCCCTGACATAAGGTATGTGAGGTATGTTTATTTCAATGACAATTTTTTTAATGTATTACTTCTGATGCTAAAGAAAGAGGGTAATCATATCTCAATTCAAGACTGAATAGTTTAATCATCAATTAAACAACTTTAAGTTCAAAGTGTGAGTGATACAGTTCTTTCAAATTATTCAAGGCTTCATAAGAATTTGAGAATGTTCATGTAATGTGGAAACTCACCTATTCATTTACAAATGATGCAATCAAGGCATAGGCCTTGTTGTTCTTGTTGTCCCAAATGGCGATCTCCTTGTTTGATGTATGATTTATAGGTAAATTTTATCTGTCTCCTTCACAGATTCCTTTCCAAAACCCATTAAAAGGAAGAGTGTGCTTGATTTTCTGGAACCACTTAGGATAGTTCTCCTTTCCAGAGAGAACCACTCCCACAATAGATATGAGTGAATGCATTCTAATATGTATTGTAAAAAAATTACTATTTGTTGCCAAAAAAATGCAATTCTGGGGGAGGGCGTAATGGGGGAGGTAATATCCGGGGAAGGTACTGCATAATGGGAGGGCATAATGGTGAGTGTGGACAACATGGAGGGGAGACATGGTGGAGGTAACACAGGTCAAGTATAAATATAGCTCTCGACACCAAGCTATAAGGATAACAGGATTGTTGTGACCAGGAGCCACAATGTGAGGGAGACTACGTATATGGAGGAGCGGAAGGCTGATGTGGAGAGGTTTCATATGGATACCATAGGTGTATTGAGGCCGCATATTGAGAGTGAATATGGATAGGTCACATATTGGGAGAGTAGTATAGATGGGGAGTGTTTTAGTGTATGCCGACTGCGTGGATGGAGAAAAGAGACTACCAAGCTATAGGATCATCGAGGTTGAGCACTGACAGAGACTTTGAGGCTGAGCGAGCAGTGGGCAGTACAGTCATATACAAGTCCTCCTATGCATGTCATATTACTACTATTTGTATATGGTGGGAGGGGACTGGTGGAAGGTAGTGTAAAGCATTGAGTTGAAATGGTCAATCAACATGAGCGTGGATCATAAAGGAGGCTTGGACAAAGACCAACTTGTGGCAGGAGGACCAGTGTTATGGAATCATGCAATATCGATGGTATAACACAGTCTCTCTGTGGTATAATGTAGGGATATACGATGTGAACTAGTACTACAGGTGGAGAGGCCACGGGAGCCGAGAGGCCACAAGAGAGGTATGAGGCTATGTTTGGAGGTGGAGAGTCCATGCGACCCGAGAGGGCATGGGAGAGGTATGAACCAGCGTGCGCAGATAAGGGAGTGCGATGGTGTAGGATAAGAGAGGAGTTTGCGTTTGGAAAAACTTAGGACTATGCAACGAAACTTATGAAAATCATATGACTGGGAGAGCAAAAATGTTGCAGTAATGTCCGAGAATATGGAAGGAATATGGAAGAGGCAGTTTTGTAGAATGGAGGAGGAATTTACAAGGGCAGGGAAGTGAAAAATGGAGCTGGCTTTGATACCATGTCTGACCAGGAGGTAACTCCACAAAACTGAATTTGATTTGCATTCAAGGGTGCTTACAAATATGTACATGGAGGTGAGACTCTTGGGATTCATCTCCTAGTGTCTCTTTAGATTCCTTATTTTGTATTTACAATATTTTTAAAATTTCACCCAATCCCTAGGATTAGGTGTCACTACTTTTTCATGCCCAATGGAGAAGAATTAAGAGAAGGATATGTTTTTTTTTCCCACAATAAATTTTGGTTGATCTTGAATACGAAATCAAGCTTTAGCGTATAAGTAATCGATGTGAGTATTTAGTAGATGAACTCAACACTTTTATATGTTTGAAGAGTAATGAAATTGAATTTTTCAATGATTAAAATCAAAGACTTGGGAAATTACTATCCCAACCGTTGATTATGAAATTAATAACTCTTGTTTAAGAGGAATAAGGGATGATAAGTTCTCAAGTTGAGTTTCAGTATTATTATTAACTATGGGTTTATTTCATTTGTAACTTTGATTGAATTGATAGAGTTCATTTCAAACTATAAAATTGAATCTATATGCAACATTGAGACTTTGAAAATAATTTCAAGTGTTGAAATATGTTATTTGTCAAAATTACAAGCTTAAGTATATTATTTGCCTTGTCATTTTGCCCTTAATTTGCTTGATTTTTTCTTGTGCCAATTGTATAACCTCATACAACTTCTTGAGGACTGTAAATCACATTGAATTTTTTTATTAGGTTTCATTTGTAACAAACCCCACCTGAATTATACTAGTAACTTGGGTAGTTACTATGTTAACCTAATTCTCAAGGTTTGGTTATGAGATTGGGGTAGCATAATTGTTTTTTTTGTATGTATAAATTTACATGCATATTCCGGGTGAAACCTTGGCAACACTATAAATAACATTGAAATTTGGGATTGATGCCTGCTATAGGGTAAAATTCTTGGGTTGTTGGTTATCGAATATCCCTCTTAGGGCTTTCCGGTGCCCGAGGCAGACAGTAATATTAGCTGTATAGTTCACAAAGAAGGCACATACATGTTCATATTAACTTAAAAAAACTTGATGGAATAAGATGGAATATTACCTCTTTAACGATCTTGAAGTCCCTTGGAGAGCACTAGGCAGCGAAGCAGGAGTTCTCCTTCACCAGCTCCAAATCTTGGCCCTGCAATCAATTAAAGCACCTGTGTAATATCTACCATAACATATATTTCCTATCAATTAAGTCAATATATAATAAACATTTAAACTATGCACATATAAGCCATTCATCTCATTCTATGTAAATAATAAAATAATAATGAAAATATCAACGCATGAATGGAAAAAACAGATACAGTTCTATTGATTTATAAAAAGGAGGATTACAACCATCGGTTGTACCAAGCCCTCCTCAACCTTCCAATCTCTCTATCTCTCAAAGTGGTGATGTCTTGATCAACAAGTTCTCAATGAACCTCTTTGACTCTTGACCTTCACACTACAACAATTATCTCTACTTCACAAGTATTCAAAACTTTGACAATCCTTCGACCTTGAACCAAGAGCCTTCAACTCCATTTTATAGGAGATGGAGAGAGAAATCATTGCCTTTCTCTTTCCACCAGTTTTGAATAGAAAAAACCAAGATGTTTCCTCAACCTCCATGCTTTTGCCTTCTTTGAGAGTTCAGTTGTTTATGGCAAGGCCCAATAAGAGATTAGTGCTTTGCAATTTCCTTTTTGTACTGACTCTCTTGTGAGAAAAAGCTGGAAATTCAAATCATTCTCTGCGGGTTTTTCCCGTTCCAAACTCAAAACATGGGTAACGCTGCTCTCTAGTGTAAACAGAGCGTTGCCCTAGCCACTAACGCGTCCTATTCATTGATCAGGTGCATTATAACGCTCTTGTGTTGTTATAGTGAGGCGTTACCTTGGCAGAAATGGGTTTAGTTTAGGTCTTTGTATCCCTTCCATATTTATCTTCTCCTCTGAGCCGATGAGGAGGTATTTTGACCTATAACAATGCCTTAGGGTTTTCTTATGACTTAGACCAAATTGATTTCAAGTTCTTTAATATAGGTTTTGATGGTTTACTCGTAGACATTGGTACTCCATTAAACTGTGTATATGCATTGTAAGGGTGGTGCAAGTTAATGATGAAAGGTAGGTTATTTCTCCAATGTGGACAAAGACCTCTAAGGTTTTGACCAATTTTCTTAATTATATAATACCCTAACCATAATTAACATTTTTTTCAATCATAGCCTAACCTTAGCTTCCATGTATGGGTAAAATATAAGATGTTTGGGTGTGTTATACACTAGAAGAACCATGAACTAAATGTTAATGCATCAAACCTAATCATTGGTAATTTCGTGGATCATGAGAAACTTGTTTGCCCTAGTTTTTGTATACATTTCATATATGAAATAGCCTGATGTTATAGTAACACAAATGGATGAATTTCAGTACAATGTTAAGGATAATATTGTTGCATGCCTGAAAGTGCCTTGGATAAATATGAAGACTCTTATATGATTTATCTATTACTTCTATGCTCAATGCATTTATGATTGAAACTCCTTTTCTCATTATTTATGAGCATATGGGTTAAGGGATTATGACTTTGGGGTTAATGGGACAGGGAATTTAGTGGTTATGGGTTGTGATAATGGGTTCCCTAGTCCGCTTATCACAACTATTGGGGGTTCCCCTATCAATTTCTCTTTTTTCAATCCCTCTAGGCCCATTAGCCCCTATTCCATGATGTCCTAATGCCCCTTCTCATTCTTTAATGATAGGATTATAGATATCAGTAAACCAAGCTTGAAACTATCACTTCTACCCATCCATGCTACCCTTATGTCCCCTTTCCCCATTCAATACACCAAAATATCCCCCTCCCCTCAAATTCATGAGAATTGAACATTTGGAGGCGACCATTTAACAAATGCCTCTAAAAGTTAAATTCTAATGACTTTTGGTGGGTGAGGGGTTATCTAAAACTGCCTCCAAAAGTTACACTATCATGAATTTTAAGGGTGGTTCATGGATTCTAAGTTAGGGTTTAGTGGATTATGTTTTAATGGATCAAGGGGTTAATGAGTTATGCATTATGAGTGTAGGGGTTAAGGGATTAAGGCTTGGGGGTTAAGGGGATAGGGAATTTAGTGGTTATGGGTTAGGGGATTATGGGTTGTGATTATGGGGCATATAATCCCCTTATCACAATGATTGTGGGTTCCCATATCAATATATCTTGTTTTATTTCCTCTAGGACCCCTAGCCCTTATTCCATGAGGTCCTAAGGCTCCTTCTCATTCTATAATGCTAGGATTATAGATCTTAGTAAGCCATGTTTGAACTTGTCACTTCTACCCATCCATGCTACCCTTATGTACCCTTTCCTCAATTAATACACCAAAAGATACCCCTCCCCAAAAATTCATGAGAATTGAACATTTGGAGACTGTCATTTAACAACCACCTATAAAAGTTTAATTCTAATGACTTGTTTTTGGGGGGTTGGAGGGTGTCCAAAAATTCCTTCAAAAGTTAGATTGCCATGACTTTTAAGGGGGGTTTTTAATTTAAAAATTGAAATAATTGAACTTTTGGAGGTAGTTTTGAACACCCCACCCAAAAAATAAAAGTCATGAGAGTTAAAATTTTAGAGGAAATTGTTAAATGATTGCCTCCAAATGTCCAATTCTCGTGACTTTTTATGAAGGGGATTTTCAAAAACTGCCTCCAAAATTCAAATTCTCATGAATTTTAGGGGGTGAAAAAATGCATTTTAGGGTATTAATTTAAACCCCCTGGCCCCCCCTTCCCCCCCTCCCCGCCCCTCAAAAAAAAAAAAGTCACGAGAAAACACTTATAGAGGCGGTTGCTAGAAACCCCTCACCATAAAAAAAGGTTCATTTTTCATGACTTTTGGGGCGATTCAAATCAGAAGTGGAATCCACCCATGTTATTGTAACTCATTAAAGCTATAAATAACGAGTATCACTTTGTAAAAGGATAGAGGGATCTACCAAAATGTAGTTGTAACTGTTTTTCTTTATTTTAATAAAGAGTTTCTCTATTTGTTTTCTTCTTCTTTCTTCGTGTTCAAGTTTCTCAATCTTGACCCCAACATCTACATCAATGGTATCAAAGTAATTCTTTCTTGGTATTCATTATGTCTCATCCTCAACCATGATGAGATCTCAAGTAAATATACAAAAAATTCATTTATCACTTAGGTGGATAATGGGTTTTGGAATCCATTGTTGTGTGAACCCCTCTTTCATAAGACCATGATAAAAAAAAACCCTAGTTTTTTGTGATTACACTATATCACATGAAATATCCCAACACATGATATCTATGCAGGTCAAAAAAATACATTCCCCTCTCCCCTTAGTGGAAACTTCCAAAGATCAAGCGAATAAATCTGCGGCAACTACAGGGGATCCACTTCATAATTTCAAATTTTCACATGGAAATCATAAACATTTCATGGAAGTGAATGAATATAAGGGACGCATGCCAAAGACTAATGTGAATGAGTGCTAGATGTCATGCCAAGGAGGGAGTGACAAGGTATCTTAGGCACTTGTAAGGCATGCTATGGAATTCAAGGCATGTCAGAAAGTACCAAAGTGTGCTAGGGAGTTTTAGGGTGTGCTAATATGTGCCAAATAGTGCCAAGGTATGGCAAGACATTCTAGGTGCTAAGGCATGCTAGGATGTGCAGGGTGCCAGGGTATGTGAATATGTTTCAAGGAGTGTCAAGGAAAGAAAAGGAAGAACCAAGCTAAAATGCAAGGAAATGAACACACAAGAGGGTTAATAAGTCGAGACTTTATATTTTTCAAAAGGGGCATGCTAGGAACTCTAATAATAGTTCCCAATACATGCCAATTGCCAATGTGTGCCAAGTGCTAATGTATGTCAATGCATGCAACCAAGGTGTTCCATGGCATGCTAGGGACTATAGGCATGCCAACACATGCTAGGAGAGTGCTATGTTGTGCTATGACATGCCAACATGTGCTTGGGCATCCGAGTCATGGCAAGATGTTCTAGGTACAAAGATGTTCCAAGACATGGGAGGTGCTAAGAAATGTTAGTGTGTGTGTTGGGCCTTGAAATTGTCATTTACTTCCATTACATTTTCAATTATATTTCCATATTATCACCTTCACTCCACCTCCATTTCATTACATTTACCTTAAAATTACCACTATTGGGTTACATTATGTTTCTCCAAACTTTATTAATTCCTAATATTTTTAAGTGAATTTATGGTTAAAAATTAGAAAATAGTATGCACATACTTATACCTAACAAGTGGAATGAGTTTTTTGCCATGTGTAGGTCAAAAAGAAGCTTCCAGAAGACCCTTATGTGGCCTCCTAAGGCCAAATTCGAATTTGGATGGAGGTTATCATGCGATCATGAGGATATGTGTCTCATTTCCTATTTGTATTGTAACTCTAAGAAAACATGTGCCCTATAACTTCCTATTTGGATTGTAACTCTAGATATATAGGGAGAGATTCATGGACTCTTATTAATGAGATAGCTTCTCATATTTTTGTATAAATATGGGAAACTTTCTCCTATCAAACCATGTGTAAAATTGGAATTATGCTCAAGATTTGAATACAAAATTAGATTGTGGTACCTTACTCATGAATGTTCCTTCATTTTGACTTGGTTTTTCTTACATATGGAGCATCTTGATTTACCATCTCTCATACTTTTAGATCAACAACCTAAAATGTGTGAGGTTTACTTGCTTTTATAGATTAAATTTTATTTGCTTTCTTCGTATTAGTTTTAGAATGGCTGTGTAATCTTTGATTTTCTAAAAACATTTCAAAAGGATAAATTTATCTATTTTCCAATTGGATTAAGTTTGAGGCAATAGAGCTCACAGTTATTTAGTTTCCTTTCTTGTTCTGTTATTTACTTTCCTAGATCAAACTATCAATTCATTGTATAATTGAATGTTCCTAAAAGATATGTATAAGAGGATGACTTGTCATATTTCCAAGTTGAGTGATTGAATGTTCAACCTATAAAATCATTGAGCTTTAGTAACTTTTACATGCTTTACATTGCTTTTTATATTCTCATTAAATTTTAATATTGGGTGTTCTTAAAGATCATTTCAAGAAGGTGATTTTATCATATTTCCAAATGCTTGAATACCTAATGCAATTATTGAGTTTTCCCTTTGCATGCTTTAATTGTTTTCCTAGATTTAAAGACTAAAGTATAATCGGTTGCTTGTACATCATCTCAAGAGGGTGATTCTTTCATATTGGATGCTGAAGTGATTGAACGTACCTTAGATGTTTTCCTTTACATGCTTTGAAATGCTTTCTTAGATTAAAATTTTAATTCCTGCAAGTGTGATTGCGCGTTACATTTTATTTTGAATTTGTTTTCTTTCTTTTCATTACTTTATTTCATAGGATACTTGAATTTCATTTTCATTAATTTATTTCATAGATTAGATGAATTGGTTTTCATTATTTTGTAGTTAGATTGATCTAAACTGAAAGAAAATTTCTAGCACAAACACTGTACGCATGCTTCACAAGTTTACGAAACCCCTGGGTTAACAAATTAAATGACAGGCAATCACTTTGCCCCAACATTTTGGCGCCGTTGCCGGGGAAGTGTGCATAGGAGCTAGATTTCAATCTAGAGTGTATTTTATTTATTTAATTTTAAGTTTTTACTAACCATTTATGGACAGAGGATCTTGAATGCATCAAAAAGACTACATTGAGGAATGTTATCAGAAAGCGATTGTGCCACAACATTCATCAATTCTTCAAGGGATCATTGCGGTAGATCGAAAGATCAAGACGATTTTTCATATCCTTACAAACAATCAGGTACATTTTTCAAGTTTGGATATCAGCATTTCAAAAATTCTAATCCATAAATGGCTTCATTGGAAGCATTCATATACTTAAAAATAAAAAAAATTAGTTTTTAGATAGATAGGAAAAATAAAAATAAAACCAAGTTTGGCTAGAATTTTAGAATTTTTAATTTTGTTTTCAAAAAAATAATAATCAACGTTGATTAATTCATTTTGAATAAATTTCAATGACACAGTAAGAATCACTTCGTTTTTTTATCACCATCAGAAATAAAATTTGTGTGTGAAAATATGAATTTATTTGACGACACTGACTAGTATGCTCTCTTCGTAAGTCTTGTTGTGACCTGGAAGATCAGAAAATCAGATCAGTCAATTTAAAAATTAAAATTCAAAGATTTGTTAAAAATTTAGTTGGAAATTGACCTAAAATTCTATTGAAAATCGTCGTTTGGGTCATGATCCCTTTTTTTTTCTCGATTCTGCAAATTTTAATATTATTCACCCTCTCAATCGTTTTTTGGTTTATTGAATTGTATGTGCACAATTTTTATTTAAATATATATATATATATATATATATGAATATATATATATATATATATATATATATATATATATATATATATATATATATATATATATATATATATATATATATATATATATATATATATATATATATATATATATATATATATATATATATATATATATTATACGGATATCAAAACAACGAATGGCCCATGGAAAGGAGGGCATATGTGTGAGGCCAGCCTTTGGCTTGGCCTTACGCATATGAACAGGCCTCCAATCCATCCAAAGACCCATGCACTGCAATAAAAAAGGAACCTTCTCTTTTCCATATTCGGTCTTCCTCAAGCAGTAGTTATTAGAAATCAATTTTAAAAGTTGCAGAGACACACAATGAAGGTGTATCAGATGAAGAAAATGATGATGAAGAGAAGATTGCAAACTGCTGATGAAGAGAAGATTGCAGATTCAATTGTAAAGACAAACAATGAAAGTGTATCAGATGAAGAAACTGCTGATGAAGAGAAGATTGCAGATTCCATTGCAGGCAATTGGAATAAGGGTGATTGATCTGAAATTCTCTGTGAGAGACAATTCATTACACAAAAAAACCTACAAATAAAAAAATCAAACCACAACAATTTTATTTTTTTGCAAAAGTAATTGCCAAAAAATGAATTTTCCATAGATGCGTAACTATTAAAAACATCCTAATTTAAAATGAATTTTTTGAGCAAACTAAGGCGAATTAGGAAAAAATAAAACATGGGTTTTTTCAGGAACGGGGTGAATTAGGTAAATTATGAGTGATTTGCTGGATTTCACAGCCATTTGGAAGAAATTTATGGTTCTTTGGAGCTCCATTTTGCAAATTGTGTGAGGGAAAAACAATTTGTTTTGAACTGTTTAAACATGACAAGTTGAAAGCAGAAGAATCCAAGTTAATAACAAACTCTTCTCCACATGGCATGTGGTCTAAGAGTCCATTTTGATTTAATAAATTTGATTTTAGACACATATGTGTCTCATTCCGTATGTGTCTCATCATTGAAAATATAGATGATAATAAAAAAAAATAAAAAAAAAATAAAAAAATAAACTATATATCTATATATAATAATAATAATAAAATAAAAAACGAGAAACAAAAAAATTTGCATATACATTCGATTTATTAAAGCAATTTATAAGGCGATAAATACTTGCAAAATTTGATTGAAATAATTTTTCGTGCAAGTACTTTTTTTTTTACCGCTTCAAATATTTTTGACAACATGCTTCTGCAGCAGAGATGACAATTCAATTTGACAGTGACTTGCAGAACAATTGGAAGAATATTTAGATGATTTTTGAATATTTGTCATTAAAAATTTATTGTTGTTGTGTATTTTTCTATGAAGCTTTAACTTGCAGGATACAACGAATCTTTGTGATGTCAATCATATTACTGAGCACATTGCATGAAGTCATATGGAAATAGGGAGTTAATTTATTTTTCATGGTTATTTAAAAAAATGGATTGTTATCGATATGATGAATTGGACTGAATATAACACTTTTGATTTTCCTTAATCTGTTTTATTTTGACATTCAAATTTTGCGTCAGGAAAGAATTGGCCATTTCTTTCTTAACACACTTATGTTCTTTATGCCAAGTTTTTGCAGGTTTGAGATGATCGAATGATTATTGACGGAAACCAATTGTGTGCACAATTGGTTTTCAAAGGACCGAATTCATGAGAAACATAAGAACAAGTCCATGTCCATATCCATCAAGACCATTACCTTTCCTCCATTTTGAATTATAAATCCAACTAAGCAATTCAAAGCAAGCCACTGTTATTTTCCCAACAAGAGTCAGTTGTTCATTTTCATTTATTCACATACACTTTCCATTACTTTTTGTCTACTCTTAACCCACAAATAAAAGCAAGAAGCTCAATTACATGCTTATTTCCCATTGTCATTTTCCATTATCATCTTCCATTTCCATTTTCCTTCTCCTATCCTTTTCATTTCGCAAATAAACCTTGTTTTAATGAAAATTATTGAGTCCATAGACTTTTGAGTCTAAAATCCTTGCAAAAACACCTTGAGGCTTGCATGCCTTAATGTCAAGTCTTCTTACTAACGAACAATGGGAATACATTAATGTACCTTGTTCATCGGATCTTCTAGGTACTCGACAACAACAAAATTATTCATACCTAGCAAGATGTGTTTGGGCATCTTGACTCTCATTGTCATCAATGGTGAGAGTTCTCGTGTTGACTAGTGGCATCCATTACTGGCCACTAAGTCAAAAAATTCCTACTTTGTTCAACATCAGAACATCTATTCACATAGCAGGAATTATGCCAACGAGTTTTGAAGACATGAAGACTATCATTTTTATCATTTTGAAGCAAATGAAGAAGATATGCAGCTACAACAGATCAGCACCATTCTGCAGCTGCAGAATCAGATGACAGCGATATAATCAAATGACAACAAAAGAATCAGATGACAACCATAATCAGAGGGCAACAATGAATTACATCGCAAATTTCGTAGAATCGTAGAAAATCAAGTAGAATCAACATCATTTCACAAAGAAATTTAGTAGTTTTAGTAGAAGCAATAAAAAATCATCTTCGACTTTTTATCCATAACTTGCACAACTATTGAAGAAGATTATGATCAGAATTTGTAGCCACCACACATGCAGCTCATCCGTTTTCAAAGGGTGTTGGTATAGTGGTATATCATTTTCTAACTTTTTACCATAGAATTCCTTGAAAAGCTAGAATGATAATTTTTGGAAAAAACAGTTCTTTTCCTCATTTCATAAAATTTCTTATACCGTCAGTTGGGGGGGGGGGGGGGGGGTACATTCATATTTACATTTTTCCACATTCATGTCACATTAAAAAACCCACATACTTTCAAAAGATATTAACTATTACATTATTATTATGAGCATACAATGGCTTTTCAAAAGTACTTAAAAGATAATTGGATGCAAATACAATCATGGTTGTCACACAAGAACCAACCATAATGCAATCCAATAAATATATACTTTGAAAAAATAATCAAATTATCATTATGCAAAGTTCAATGATAAAAATTGAATGCAACAAAAAAATATGGTTGAAACACAAGAACCAACCATGTTGCAATTCAACTAAAAAGACTTTGCAGAGGTATGAAGTTATCAAATGATATCATGCAAAGTTAAGCCAAAACTCAAGGATAAAAAAGAATTAATGTAATAGATTGGATGAGGAAATGCAATAGCTTTAGTTGGGGGGTATGTTGGGCCTTGAAATTGTCATTTAATTTCATTACATTTTCACTTATATTTCCATATTATCACCTTCACTCCACATCCATTTCATTACATTTACCTTACCATTACCACTATTGGGTTACATTATGTTTTTCCAAACTTTATTAATTCATAGTATTTTTAAGTGAATTTATGGTTAAAAATTATAAAATAGTATGCATATAATTATACCTAACAAGTGGAATGAGTTTGTTGCCATGTGTAGGTAAAAAAGAAGCTTCTAGAAGACCCTTATGTGGCCTCCTAAGGCCAAATTCGAATTTGGATGGAGAAGATAATGGGATCATGAGGATATGTGTCTCATTTACTATTTGTATTGTAACTCTAAAAAGACATGTGCCCTATCACTTCATATTTGGATTGTAACTCTAGAGATATAGGGAGAGATTGATGGACTCTCATGAATGAGATAACTTCTCATCTTTTTGTATAAATAGGGGAAACTTTCTCCTATCAAATCATGTGTAAAATTGGAGTTATGCTCAAGCTTTGAATACAGAATTAGATTGTGGCACCTTACTCATGAATGTTCCTTCATTTTGACTTGGTTTTGCTTACATATGGAGCATCTTGATTTACCATCTCTCATACTTTTAGACCAGCTACCTAAAATGTGTGAGATTTACTTTCTTTTATAGATTAAAGTTTATTTGATTTATTAGTATTAGTTTTAGAATGACTGTGTAATATTTTATTTTCTAAAAACATTTCAAAAGGATATATTTATCTATTTTCCAATTGGATTAAGTTTGAGGCAACAGAGCTCACATTTGTTTAGTTTCCTTTCATGTTCTGTTATTTACTTTCTTAGATCAAACTATCAATTCGTTGTATAATTGAATGTTCCTAAAAGATATGGCTAAGAGGATGACTTGTCATACTTCCAAGTTGGGTGATTGAACGTTCAACCTATACAATCATTGAGCTTTGATTTTACATGATTTTACATTGCTTTTTAGATCCTCATTCAATTGTAATATTGGGTGTTCTTAAAGATCATTTCAAAAAGGTGATTTTATCATATTTCCAAATGTTTGAATACCTAACTTATGCAATTATTGAGTTTTACCTTTGCATGCTTTAATTGATTTCCTAAATTTAAAAACTAAAGTATAATCAGTTGCTTGTACATCATCTCAAGAGGGTGATTCTATCATATTGGATGCTGGAGTGATTAAACATACCTTAGTTTGTTTCCTTTACATGCTTTGAAACGATTTCTTAGATTAAAATTTCAATTCCTGCAAGTGTGATTGCGTGTTATATTTTATTTTGAATTTTTTTTCCTTCTTTTCGTTACTTGATTTCATAGGTTACTTGAATTTCATTTTCATTAATTGATTTCATAGATTACAGTGAATTGGTTTTCGTTATTTTGTAGTTAGATTGATCTAAATTGAAAAACAATTTCTAGCACATACAATGCATGCATGCTTCACAAGTTTACAAAACCCCCAGGTTGACAAATTAAATGACACACAATCACTTTGCCCCAACAGTGTGCCAAAGAATTAATTTAAGGTGTGCCCAGATGGTTGAGGAGTGTTAGGTCTCTCTCATTAATATAATTGACAGAGCTTGATTATGTATTAAATCATATATTTCCTACACACACTAGTGGAACTTTATCTAAAGGGAATTTGCTAGATAATAAACCTAATAGATATGAATCGTGTGTTGGCTCATAGAAAAAATCTATTCGAATTACTTGAGGGAAATGATACACACTAATTACTTCTTAACAAATTGACTAACTCTAATCACTATGGCCTTGGACACATAATGAAAAAGACTCCACAATAATGGTCTTAGACTGTTATCTTTTGATAAAAAACATAGTAACATGAACATATCATCATCAAAAAATTGTTGGAATGATCAATGACGATGAACATTTTTTGACCATCACCAAGATTAGACAAAAAGAGCATTGGTGAGGGTCAATAAAATATCGTCACTAGAAGTTTCACCAAAGAGAGAATTAGTGATGGGCCTTTAACAACCCTCACCAAAAGTGTCATTGAAAATGGCTTTGGTGAAAAACCTTAAAGGACCATCACTATATACACTTGCAACAACATTTTTTTAAGGACCGTTACCTTATGTGACATTGGTGACGAACCTTAAAGGTCTGTCACAAGCATGACCCTCACCAATGTCCTTTTTTCTTGTAGTGAAGCATGGATGCCAGCAGATTTTTCCACCTACATTGTGAGGAATTTTATTATCTCCTAGTATCTAGGCTTTAGCGCAATCCACAATTTGATCCAGGGATCACTAGCCCATAATTGAGACACCACCCTCCATGATTTACCATATAACCGTCCATTCACCAATAAGTATTCCTAGACCTAATCAAGGGAAACCATCTCTAGGCTTTACCGTATATCCTGCCATTCACCAGTCGAGGATTCCTAGGCCCGTCGAGGCACATAATACCTAGTTTTACCACAATCTAAAATTCCGTTTAGGGGTCACTAGGCCATTAGATTTATCGCAATACACATTCTGATTTAGGGACTACTAGGCCATGTGTTTTTTCATTTAGAGATCCACCTCACTCAGTTTCAAATCCATTTGACAGTCCAAATCAACCAAAAAATGAGAACCCCATCACACCATGGCTATTCGGAAATGGCAAGGCAAGAATGAAGAACACTATCACACGTGGAAAACCCATGCCAATGACAACAAGAGAACCAAGAACACACATGCATAACCATGCATGAAAAAACTAGCAAGGAAATCACACATGAAAATCGATACCAACAAAGTAAACTCGTTGTAGCTACTTGATCCCGCTCTTCCTTGCTTTATCTCTACTTCCTCTTTGCCTTATTTTCCTTTCTTCATCCAAAGTTGAAATGCTCCAAGAAAAATCTAAGTGGCCAAGAGTGTGTGAGAGAGAGAGCTCCAAAATTGAATTGACCAAAAGCCATGAAATGATCCTTGGAAGCCTTTTTATTACCGGGGCCTCCATTTTCTTCATTTTCCATTATTTTCCTTTTTTTCCTCCTCACATGAAATTTGTGACCTTTCACCTTCATTTTATCCTAATTTCCATTATTTTCATAAATAAATTGCCAAAAATTCCATTTTTCCTTTCCAAATCCTTTACCATTTCCTTAGCCATAATAACTGAAATGAACACCCACATTAGGATGTTTTGTCCAACATTCAAATTGGAACAAGTGTCCCATAACGTTGGCTATTATTTTGCCTTTATTAACTTTTATTACATGGAATTTTCACTAGGGCTATTACAGAACCCTCCCCCTTGGGGGAATACCATCCTCGATGTTCAATGACACCTATAACCAACAAGACTACTGAAATCAAAACATACTTCCCATGGAGCTTTATAATTTAGCTCATTGCGGTATTTACAATGATCAACCTGTCGAGAAGAAAACCAACATAACAACATGAGAACCATAATGACATGACACCCATACCTCTTATTGGAGCTTTATAACACAAATCATGGTGGTATTTACATCCATATAAATATGTACATATACCAAAAACATCACATCGGACATATGCCAAAACATCTATCAAGGACATTCGCTCAACCAACAAATAGATAAGGATACATAGCCTGCTTCTAATCCTACATCTCCCATGTAGCTTCATTGGGCCCAAATTACTTCCAATTCACTTTAACCTACTTAATTGCTCAGTTTTGGAATTATGAGCACCTTTCTCTGCAATATACACCGAGGTTCCGATTGGAATTCTCCATCTGGCTCCACTTGTAATACAAACTAGTCAATCACATGATCAACATATTTAACATACTTCTTAAGCAATGACACATGGAAAATATCATGGAAATTCATTGTCGGAGGTAGTAAAAGTTGATAGAATACTGTCCAATTCCTTTCAAGAATATTGAAAGGTCCACAAAAATGAGGTGCCAACTTGGCACACGATCAAATTCACAAGGATCTCTTCTTTGGCTTGATGCACAAGTACACTTGTTCGCTAATCTGAAACTCCTTAAACAACTTGTTTCAATCTACATAAATTTTATGCCATTATTGTAATTCCTTTAGATTATTCTTAATTACTTGCATTTCCTGTTCCACTTCTATTAGAATGTTCGGTCCAATCAATACCCTATTCACCGGATCACTCCAACTGATGGGAGTATTACAGCTCCACCCATACAATGCCTCTAGCAAACTCATCTTCACTGACTCTTGGTAACCATTATTGTAAGAAAAATCAACCAATGGAAGGTACTCCTCCCATATCCTTTGTTTATGCATCACATACATCCTCAACATGTCCTCAAATATCTTGTTTACCCTCTTAGTCTGTCCATCTATTAGCGGATGAAAATTTGTATTGAAGGCCAACTCTGTACCTAAACCTGCAAAAAACTCCTTCCAAAACTTGGAAATGAACTTTGCATCCTTGTCTGACACAATTTTCCTTGGAACACTATTATGAAACCAGCTCACAAAATAGAAGAAAAGAGAGATCAACGCCTTATAAATCAACCTCTTCGAGGGGGAAAACTCCTTTACATTACATAAATGAACAATTCTTGGATGATACAAATGACAAAACCTCCTTTCTATATATAGGAGTCCATGGGGTCACAATATAATCCTAGCTGACCTAAAAATAATAATGCAAGGGCACAACAATAACAATAGTTGTATTTTTATGAATCAAAGCCTGACATCTCGAAGTTGCAGAGATGAAACCCTCCTCGAGCTAAATTCAAAATTCATGGTGATTTTGCTAAGGAGATTGTAGTACCCCTAGGCAATGCTTCTGACCTTTTCTCAATGATTCCTCCCTCAGGAGGGGTGGGAATCTCCCCCCCTCCTCTTAATACTCCATCCACTGTCTATACTGCCATTGCAGACAAAACGACAGACTCAGGACAAAAACTGCCCTCCGACTTTGACCAAGTCCCAGCAAAAGAAAATACAGGTGATGCAGTCACAGGTAATGAAGTCCCAAAGGACACCAGCACTGATAAGGAAGCCTATGCGACTCTTCCAAAAGCTTCCTCGGCCACATGCATCCCAAAAGCAGCAGAGAAAGTTAAAATCAACCTCCCCAGCAATCGCATAAATGGCCACATTCAGTACATGAAGGATCATTCTCTCATCTGCAAGTTCATTGGACTATGGCCAACAAAAAAAGCGCTACAAGGCTAGATAATCTCCAAATGGAAGCCCAAGGGACAAGTGACTCTGCAGCTCAGCCCCAAAGGATTTTTTACAGCTATCTTTAACTGCCTAGAGGACAGGAATCACATCTTCGAGGGCGGTCCATACTTCTTTAACTCTATAGGCCTGTATCTACGAGACTGGATAGAAATCTTCAATCCGGACAAGGAGGACCTCAACTGGGCTCCTGTATGGATCCGTATGTACTCATTACCACAAAAATACTGGGATGAAGAGACTTTAAAATACATAGGCAATGGATTGGGAGAATTTATAAAGGTTTCAGAGGAAACAAAACTCAGACAATACACCTCTTATGCAGGGATCTGCGTTTACATGCACCTAGCCAAAGCTCTTACAGATTTGGTAAGTATTTTTCATTATGACTTTGAATGGATTCAAACCATTGATTATGAGCATGTACCTTTCCGTTGTAGAAAATTTCATGAGCATGGAAACTTATACCATGATTTCCCTCTGAACCAACCGTCCAAAACCCCCTCCTCTGAGAACGGGAAAGATGCAGAAGGCTTTACTAAAGTAATCAACAAAAAGAAAGATTCCAAGAAAACCCCTGTTACCCCCATACCTCCCAACAAACCAGAAATGAGCAACAGCTTCGAAGTATTAGCCACTTAGGATACCTAGGAAGGCCAACAAGCTCAAACCTTTGTTTCTGACCAGCTGTCTAAAACCTCCATCTCTCAACCTAACCCCTCGACTTCTGAATCAGTCAAAATGGTCTCTCTTGCCTCTTCCTCTTATTCTGACCTAGACAAAGCCATTGTCCTCAAGGATTCAAAAATGGAGATCGACGACACTCTGGCACTCGTTTCTCATCAAGATGTTGACAAAGAAGAACAGAATATGCCGACTCACATGGACGAAGAACCAGAAATCATAGATCTGGGGGATCTGGATATTCTGGCCCTGGAAACAGCCTGTCACCAGAGAGCATATGACAATATACCCACTCGACAAATTGATAGTCTGGAAGTCATACTTTTCAGAGCACAACAAAGCAACTCTCTAGGAATTTAGGTGGGTAGTCTATGGGATGGAAAGAAAATTTTGAAAGAAACAAAAAAATGAGGGCGTAAAATAGATTTGCAGAGAACTATCATTGTTGGAGAAATGCTTGTGGAATCCGGCAAGTATCGCAAGCTGAAAAAATTCTACAAGGCGCTACCCCATGGTTCCTCATGAAGCTCATCTCTTGGAATGTGAGAGGGCTCAATAGCCCCTCAAAACACAGAATGCTCAAAAATATGGTACAACAAGTTAAACCATCAATAGTTTATCTTCAGGAAACTAAATGCAACAACAAAGCTCTTGAAAACATTTTGGATAAATCCTAGGTGAGTAGCCGATCTGTATCTGTAGATGCCTCTGGAGCTTCAGGGGGGCTAGTAATAATCTAGAATCCTCAGGTTCTCTCACTTTATGACTTTCATAGTTTGCATCACTTCATACAAACTACGTTCCATCTAGTGGGCTCCAACACTCACGGTCATCTCACTAATGGTTATTTCCTGCAAGAAATCTAGAAAAAAATGGAACTGCTAGCCACTCTAACAGAACTCAACTCTTCCAGACACTTTCCCCTTTGGATTTGTGCTGGAGACTTCAACATGATTACCTCCCTAGAGGAAAAAAATGGTGGCATAAATCGGTTGGAGTTGGATAGCATTGGCTTCAAAGAATTCATACAAAACAACCTGCTCATGGATCTTCCAACCTCTAATGGAATACACACTTGGACCAATAAGCGAAGGGGAACTCAACATATTACATCTCGACTAGATCGCTTCCTAATGTCTGACAATGCTATTCACCTGGGAGGGGACTTTCATACCTCCATCATGCCTCTAGAAGGGTCAGATCACTAGCCAATCCTAATGCAATGGTCTCATCCTGGATCTCATTGCAACAGGCTGTTCCAATTTGAATCCTCTTGGTTCAATCACTATGATTTCAAAGAAGTCGTTATTAATGCTTAGAAAAATTATACACCTCTACCAGGCTCCAAGATGTACCAGTTCCAACAAAAGCTAAATCATCTTAAGAACACACTTAAAACATGGAACCACACTCAGTTTGGCAACATCTTCGCCCATCAGAAAGAGTTATAGAAAAAAATGAGCACACTGCAACAATTCATAATCTCTGAAGGCCGAACGGACGAGTATGCCAATAAGGAAAATGACCTCCTCTCCAAAATAGAAGAGCGTAGGCAACAAGAGGAGACACTATGGCATTAGAAATCCAGAGTCAGATGGCTACAAGATGGGGAGAAAAATACAAAATTTTTTCATAGATCCACCATCCAAAGAAGAATTCACAACAAAATATATTTCCTCAACAACAATCAAGGAGATTGTTTAGATATTCATGAAGACATTGAAAATCAACTCAGAGAGTATTTTCAGAATATACTTCAAGAACCTGAGGGCAACAGGCACCAAGCCATTCAGGCCATCACGCAGCACATACCAAAAATTATAAATGATGACCACAATACCATGCTTCTCAATCCTGTCACTCTCCATGAAGTGGAGCAGGCTATTGCCTAGCTCAAAGATGGAAAAGCGCCTAGTCTTGATGGTTTCACGACCAATTTATTTCACTCATTCTGGGAGTAGATAAAATTGGAAGTATGGTCTCTAGTGCAAGAATCACGCACAATGCACTGGATTCTCCCATCTCTTAACACGACATTCCTGGCTCTAAAACCTAAGGAGGAGAATTCTAGCACACCAGATAAATACAGGCCCACCACTCTTTGTAATGTCATCTATAAACTCATATCCAAAGTCATTGTGAACATGCTCAAACCTCTTCTCCCCTTACTTATATCGCTGGAGAAAACAGGTTATGTGGAAGGGCACCAGATCCTAGATGGAATTATCCTTTCTCATGAGGTTATCCACTCTCTAAAGCACCTCAATAAAGCAGGTATGCTCCTCAAGTTAGATATTTCTAAAGAATTTTATAAATTAAGCTGGAACTACATTAATCAAATTCTCTTAGACTTTGGATTCAGTGCCACTTGGACAAGATGGATTATGAACCTTATTTCTACCCCTAGCTTTTCCATCCTCCTAAATGGCTCACCCTCTCAACCGTTTTGTCCCTCGCACGGAATCCATCAGGGCGATCCCCTATCCCATTTCTTATTTGTTCTCATGGTAGAAGGCCTCAGTCGTCTCATTCATCTTGCTTCCACCACCAACACCATAAAATGCATCTCTTTGCATAATAGTCCCCCCACTACATACCAACAGTTTGTTGATGACAATATGCGATTTGGCCATTCTTCAATCCAAGAAGCCCTTGCCTATAAAAGCCTGCTAGACACCTTCTCTGATGCTTCTGGAACCACCATCAATGCTGATAAATCCCAAATCTTCTTCTTCAACACGCCCATCATCACTCAACACAATATAGCAAGGATCCTAGGATTCTTGATAGCGGTGCTTCCTTCCAAGTATCTTGGGGCTCCTCTCATCGATTCGGTAATCAAACACACCTCTTGGAGAGCCCTCCTCGACAAGCTGGAAGCAAGACTTTCCTCATGGACATACAGATCACTCAACATTGCAAGCAGACTCATTCTGATCAAATCTGTTCTTCAGGCAATGCCATTGTACCTCTTCTCAATCTTGGCTACACCTAAATGGGTCTTAAAAAAAATCCGTAATTTACAAAGAAATTTTCTATGGGGATATACGGACCTCAAAAAAAAATGAGCGCTTGTAAAATGGACTGATGTCTACCTCCCTAAATCGGCAGGTGGGCTAGGTATAAAAGATCCTCAGCATAGCAATACCACTATGGGTGCTCGCATTTGGTGGAACTAGATCTCTAAGCCACATACACCTTGGGCACATTTATGGTAGGCTAAATATGTAAAAGGTAGACCTTAGGAGGATCTCATTTGAATCAACACGGATACCCCAAGATCTTTGATATGGAATGCTGCAAAACAATACAACACTTTCATTCAAGCACATGGTTTTTGGGAGATCTGCTCGGGAGCCACAACTAGACTATGGGAGGACTCCTGGCAACAATTACCTAAAATAGCTACACTGTTTCAAAGCCAAAGTGGCAAACATCTCTTCAGCAATCTATCCACAATCAGGTCAAACAATTTTGGCAACAAAAACCTATACATGGATTCCAACAATGGCTTCCAGTAGGAATTTGTCAAGAAAACTGGAAGGAGGAGACATATGAGGACATCGACCATGAGCTCAGTCTCAGGAGAATCAAAGTATCAGATCAAGCGGACAAGTTGAGATGGGGTTATACACCTAGAGGAAGCTTCACCACAAAATAAGCTTACCAACTGCTATTTTTCCCTGTGTAGGTTCAGAAGGATCGCCTATGGGATCATGTCTGGCAGCCTGGAATTTGGCCAAAAATTTCCTCCTTCCTTTGGCTCCTTAGGAAAAAGAGGCTTCTCACTTGGGATAATCTTCAGAAAAGAGGTTTCATTGGCCCATCTCCATGCCCCAATTGTATCTCACAAACTGAGACAATCTCGCACCTCTTGGACACCTGCCCATTGGCCGATCAACTATGGGAGCAATCTGCAACATGCAACAGAAGAAAAGGAAGGTGCATAGAAGACATAATCAATACCATCTAGTATTGGCCTTCCGAGCCTTTCCAAATCCACCTATTCAACTCTATCTGGGCCCTACTCCCAGGTTTCATATACTAGACTGTCTGGAAGGAACGCAACAAGAGGATCTTAAAAAATGAGACCACTCCTATTGAAATTCTTTGGTCCAATATAAAACGTAATTTGCAAGAAGCCTTAGCCCTCCATCACTGGTAGGACTCAGAAATGCCTTCCTCCCTTCCTTAATGACTCATTTTGGAAAGTTGGAACCTTAACATCAAGCATATAGCTCTGCCCAAGTTAAATTCCTCAATCCATCCTGATTCTCCCCTCTTATGGAAACCTCCTACAGAGAACACCTTCAAAATGAACTTTGATGGAGCGGCCAAGGGAAACCCAGGTAAAGCAGGATATGGAGGCATATTCAGAACTGTTGTATGCAACACTCTTCACATTTACTATGGCTCTCTTGGAAGAGACTCAAACAATTCTGCAGATCTAGAAGGCTTATGGCAGGGGCTTCTGCAATACGCATCCACTCAGGCACTAGACCAGCTAAAGTGGCTTCGAGTTGGAGACTGCTGAGTAGATTGGAACAACTAGAACACTGGCTTAAAGTTCCAAGAGCCATCTCCTTCAAGAAAATTAGGTGCACTGCTAATAAGGTAGCAGACTGAATAGCTAACAAAGGCGTTGATCAATTCCTTTCTTTGAGGGTCCTTTGAATAGTTATGATGACATTAAACTCATACAAGATTGCACTCTCATGGTGCACCAGGATCTCCATCCCCCGAATGCAGGTGGTTAATTCCGTGTGTACGTTGTATCTGTTTTGGAATGGAGCGTGGATTCACCACACTACCACCCAAACTCACGTGAAGCTACTATTAACTCCTCTTACCGTCCTCCATTCACCTGCATTAATGCATCACGTAGGCTAAGAATTTCCTGGTTCTATTCCAAAGATGGCGTACTCCAGCCATTTCATTCCTGCTTTGAATCCTTTTCAATCCAGCTGCTCCCCTACTGTTGCAGAGCCTAGCTCTCGAACTAACACTGGGAGACGCTATTCCATTTTTTGTTGTTTAGAAATTGAGCCTGATATTCACATTTCTTAGAGCCCTATCTACAATCTGTGGCTTGATTTGCATACTAAGGCTTCCTCCACTCTGATAGCTCACCCCCTGTATACCCTTCAGACGCCCCTATTCTCGGATACTGCCACAGCTCTTGCCCATTCTGCCTCCAGTATTTATGTTGTCCATAAGCTCCATTCTACCCAGAGGAACATGCCGCACCTTCTCTAGTGAATGCGCTGCCGAAGAGGTAGCAGTCGTGGCCAATTCTTGGGCTAGCCCTCCATGTCAATCACTGGATCTTCCTCCCCCTCTTTTGATAACTACACTGGTCGCTATCCTGCAACCAAAAGCGGTCGAGGGTGAGGGCACCTTGGGAATTTCCAATTTGAGGTGGGATCTACCCATATCTCAGCCTCTCGTGTCAACATCCTAGCTCATTACCAAACCTTCCAACTTTGTTTTCCTTGCTCTTGGAATAGGCCTATTGTCATTGCTACCATCACTGTTGAGTTCAAGGAAGAGCCACCTTGTTCGGACACCGAGAAGACAGGTTATGGTTAGGAGATAAGTACTATCAACAAGAAGGGCACTCCTCAAAGTGTAGTTATGAAGAGGAAAGTTCCTAGCTGTAGTGAGAACTAGGACAGAGGACATGAAGATAACTAGGGCTACTCCAAGCGAGGCTACCTCAACGACAAAGAAGACAAGCAGACTGAGGACAATGATATGGACTCCTATGGGTGCCAAGTTGTTGAAGAACCTCCCTCCACTTCTCATGATGCCTAAACTGTTCAAAATTTGTAGGTTTTTTATTTACAATCTTTCGGATGGGTTTCACTCTGTGTTCTTCCTGATATTTAGTCAATCGATTCTGAATTTTGGTCACGTGTTAATGTTCCAAGGTTGGTTTCCCCTGCGTGGGCGACATGGTTTGGTATGTCTGGTACGTGTTAACAATATTTATCTAGTATGTATGGTATGTTTGGTAAAAAAAATTCATCTAGTTTTTAGTGTGAGAATACCTCATCTCTGGGCAAGTGTTGGTCGGATAAATCGATCTTGCGGACAAGATTGATCTCCCTAGTGTCATAAGACAATCTAGCAACAAACGAACAACTAAGTTTGTATTTCTCTAAATATATTCGTTTTACAAATAAATGCTATGAAGGTGTCTATCCTACCTTAGATCCAAATGCTTATTTGCGGTCGTAGTACTTCCTTTGCATCAATAATCCTTTCGTCGCAACAAGAGTTCTTCCGTCGCAACAATAGTTTTTTCGTCGCAAAAAAGTGTCGTCTTTTGTCGACCTGTAATCACAAACAAGAAAATATTAAATAGAACCTGTATAAAAAATAATATAAAACATACCTATCATAGTGATCAAGGAATCTATGAAATAAACGATCAAACGACAGCTTATTGAAATAAACAATCGAACGACAATTTATTGAGAAAAACAAAACTTGATTGTATTAATCTTAAAAATAACAGAAGAACCTTACAACCTTAGCCTTGATGTTTGAAAGGCCTTCCCAGGGTCCAAAGCAGGAGTCTCCTCTACTTTGATAATTCTTGCACACTTCCTCCAAGAGCACATGGAGGTATGTGATCTTTCCTCTCAAAAGCTCAGCAGAAAGAAGTCTAAATCTCAACAGCACATCAACTCAATCACCCATAAAGCTTGAACTCCCCTTGAGGCTACCCAATGCCTCGTGTTATAGAGTAGATGAGGAGGTTAGGGTTCCAAATTTGAAGGGATAGAATCCTCCTTCAAAGGGATAGACTCCTCACATCAAGGGATTAGTTCCTTAAGGTGTGGGATACATGCACCTTACTAAAGCGTACTCATCCCCAAAAATTCTCATCTAGAAGCTTCTAGAATTGACCTCAAATCAGTTTTTTGACTTTACTTTCTCACTTTTTTGACTTTGAGGAGGGTACGCAGGCATTGCAAAGGAAAACAACGTTCTATAATGCGGGTAAGCAGTGTATTACCTGCGTACCCAAGCTAGGAACGCAAGCAGGCTTCATGTTACCTGCGTACCCAAAGTTTCAGAGATTTTTAGGGGTTTTCCTCCTCTTTTAGGGCTTGACATGAGGAGTAAAGATTGTAAGACTTGTAGAGGAGGCATGTATGAGTGTTAATGAGCTCATACAGTCAGAAAAATTCCAAGGTGACAGTTTTCAAGTGCAACAGATTGCCCCCTAAAGTGCGATGTTTGGAATAGATGAAGATGAAGTCTGTCATATATCAAGAGTGAAGTAATTTATCATTTCAAGGATCATCCTATGGACACCCTGGTCAGAACCTATAAAAAAATTCAATGCAAAATATATATATGTAATCATATCATCGCTGAGGTAGGCATTCCCATACTCAGATCAAAACTAACTAGAAAATTGATTTAAACTGTTCTGATACAGGAATGATTTTCAATACATCAACAGTATAGACATATGTAGACACAGCATGGACGCAACCATATTTTTATGAATATTCCACTGTATAAATGAATAATAAAAATTCCTCACAGCCTGCATGGTGGAAACTAGATCCAGGGTCTTGATTTTCGCATCTCAAACTAGTACGATTCTATCCATGTGAATGAATGTGTCGAAGTCGAACATGGTAGAAACCACTTGATTAACAGTCAATGATGTAAACTGTTAACAAGTGTGAGAGTAACTGTTTGGTCTCAATCTAGTCTCCTAAACTGAGTTCATTTAATTGTCAACCAGGATTTGTAAACTGCTGAAGTGAAGTGTACTGTATGTACCTAGGTACTTGTTTCCTAATGTGTTGTGTGTGGTGTTTTGTGATGTTTTTGGTATTTTGTAATGATTTATGATGTTTTTGGTCTTTTTGGTGGTTTTATGTTTACAAGGGGAAATGCCTAGAAAGCTAATGGAAAGGAACTGGCGATCAAAACAGAGTTAAGCCTAATTGATGGAATGACAAATGGAAAATGCAATTGGAAACACTGAAGCAGAATCAAATCTAAACTATGACAAAGTAAAAGCAAAGCTTGATAATGACTTTTAAGCAAATGATCCAAAACACAAATTAAACTTGAGAAATGATCACTAAGTATGCAAATCCTCTAACTAATCAATTAAACAACTAACTTACAATGATGCAACATTTTGTCCTTGATTAGAGATTTGAAACATATTTAGAGGAAAACATTGTTATCATCATAAGATCTTCTATTCTAGTAGTTCCTATCTCTATTATGCAATTCAATTGAATGTCACAAAACCTTTACTCAAAAGTTATTGATTTCTTTTCAAAGTAGGCTTTTGAGGGAGGCTTCTGTTTATGAAATGATGAGGAAATTGCAGAGGTACTTCAGGCCTTAAAATGATGTTGTCTTCTGTTCATATGGTTATAGGTCAATTATGGATTTTAGAACAAGAAGAGGTTTGTGAATAATGAAGGCTGTTTTGTTAATCCTAACAAATGAAGTTAATCTAATGTGTAGTGGATGACAATCTGGATGTGGAGTGCAAGTGCAATGAGTTAATCTAAGAATGAACTTAAGATGCCACTAATCTAAAACAATTCTAAACTACAAGTCATTATCAAACTCAAAATAAAATAACTGAATCATGAATTAAGTGCAATGAAACTCCGGAGTATCCTAACTATGCTATCATGCATTATTCTATGAAGTTACACAATCTGTTTGTCCATCATTAGTGATATTTTGGAAGAGTTCCTTCTTTTGGAAGAGGTATTAGGACAATTCTGACTGTGTAATTGAATGCAAATGCAAGCAAAAGACTGAAAGAAATGAAAAACTAAGATATCATATCCATATCCTACTCGTCATTATGATGTTTTGGACAAGCGTTTAAGAGCAAGAACATAGATGATACTTAGTGCAAACACACAACTAAATCACTCATTATCACGGTCATGTCTTGAACTTCTTAAGAATTTCTTGAAAGAGTTTCTTCTTGTGGAAGAGTGATTAGAACAAGTGTAACTGTGATAGTGAACAACAAAAACTACAACTAAATCCTACAGTACTATAGCCATTCATCATTCATCATTATAATCTTTTGGAAGAATTTCTTCTTATGGAAGAGTTAGAATGAATATAACTACAGTAGCTAATTAAAAACAACTATGAATTCAACTCCTAATCCTACAATACTATAGTCATTTCCCATTCATCATTATAGTCTTTTGGAAGATTTTCTTCTTGTGGAAGAGTTCGAATGAGTACAACTACAGTAGCTAATTAAAACAACTATTAATTCAAATGCAAAGCGTAAAGGCAGCTAGAAGACTTATCTAATTTACGCAAAATAAATCCGTGCAAGAGGTAGGGGCCCTCTACCACCTGACGGAATTCAACTCTAAATCAAATCAACGCCTTCACAATAACACTGTCTGCTTCATTAAAGATGAAATAACTTGAACATAACACTCTGCGTCTTCAGAAATGTAGCACAGAGTCTAAACAAAATCTAGTATCAAATCTAACATAAAATCTCTAACATAGCTCTCGGTCTCCCAAGTGTTTATAAAGCAAATGCACATAACAATACTTGCAACAATTCAGGAACACTGTCTTTCCTTATCCGAATCACGTTAGGACTCTTTGAAGTGGCTGCGTGAAGAGGAAAAGACATCTGGACTGAGACAGTCCTAATAGAAGTCTTCCTTCATAAATGTGTTCCCCACGTTCAAAACCATACCCAGAATTCGTTTCTTCCTCCATGATGAGCAAAGAACCATGTAGACATGACGTGGATCATGCCCATATGCGGTTTTTCTCAAGAGGCCACCTGGAACATACTCAAACATGAAGGCAGCTGCAGAATCGTCGGTTAGCTACGGAATGTCTGCATTCTGCAGCTAGTTCCGGTCAAAATGCTTTACAATGGCAAAAATCACAAAACTTAGCAAGTCAGTCATGTAAATCATTCTAGAAGTAATTTTAACTATATTCATTTATCAATTGGGTCTAAGATAGCAATGGACAAGGGAAAATGAGGTAAAATGAGGTGAAGGAAAGCACAATTTTGAGGCTCAACATACCCCCACTGCTGTCTCTTTGCATGTCCTCATGCAAATTATCCTATGAACTCAGAGGCTTCTGCAAGGACATCTAATCCTCTTCTTCTCCTTTGTCTGGAAGCTAGAGTTCTTCTGGGTTTCCTGATAACAAGTTTGAACCTTAGGTTGGTGAGTGCCCTGATTAACTTTTTGTTCCTTGTCTTCAACTTCTCATTGGTCTTCTCCACTTTGTCTATATGCAGGGATAAGGTTGAGTTCATATCAGTTTTGAGCTTGACTTGATCCTTGAGAATTTCATTCTCATTTTTGATGTGTCTATTCAGTAATTCCAACTCATACCTATCCCTTCTTAATATATCTATTTCAGACAGTGGAGGACTGGGGGTTCTCTCTCTACTTTCTGAAGCTCTTCTCTCCAAAGTTTCCACATAGTCATAATTTCCTGTTGAGCAGGGTCAACTTCAGGGGTTCCCTCATAAAAATCCTCTTCAACATCCTCTTCAATGGATGTTTCTTCATCTTCTATATTGATTACCCCTGTTTGTTTGATTAGTGTTTTCTTCAGTTTCCCCTTTAGTCTGTGGCTTCTTCTGGGCTGAGAAGATCCCTCTCCTTTCTCCATGGCAGATTTCCTGATTATCTTTTCTTCCTTAAGCTGTCTTTTGATTTGATTAAACTTTTCTAAAATGATTTCCTCACTGCTCTCTTGGACTGTTTTGTCAATTTCAACTTTTGAAGCCCTTCATTTCCTACTTCTCTTTGTAGGCTGTGGTTCCGGTGAGGGTTCTTTTGGCTCTTCAAAATGATTTCTTATCAAGAAATCGTCCCATGTATCATTTGTTTTAGCTAGATGATGTTCAATCAAAATTTTGACTAAACCATGATGATATAGGGTTGTCTCTAAAAATTGAACTCTTCTTTGGACACAGGAAGCCATCTTCTTCAGAATTTGAAGCAAGAAATATGGTAGGTTTAAGTCTTCCCCCAAGAAATGCATCATTAGTCTAATGTGGTAGACATAAAATGTTCCATATCTACCCTCACATGTAATAAATTTTTGCAGAAGAAGTAGTATGTTTCTCCATTTGTTTTTCAATGCAGAACTGGGAATTCCTTTCTTAAATACACTGACATCCATACCTAGTGATTTTAAAATTTGTTTCCAGGAGTCATTGTGGAATTCTCTATTTTTAAACCATCTCTCTCCAGTTCTGAGCAATCCTGTAGCCTCTGCAATGAAAACTTCAGTGACAATAAATTTGACATCTCCCACTTCCACTTCGGTTCCTTGAAATGATCTTGCACATGTTTTAGTGACTTCCTTGTGGAAGCCATTAAATTTCTCCAAAAATTGAAGCCATCCTATTTGTTGTAACATTTCTTTGCATTGAGGGTAGCCTTCTAAATATTTTGAACCTACTGGTTCAGTCCTTACAATGAAACCCATGATTGCTTCTTCAATGTTCAAATTAACACTCTTCTACCCACAAAAATAATGACTTTCACCTTTGAATTGAAATGGCTTTAAGTTCTGAATGGAAATGGCTTCAAAATTGGAATGACATACCTCTGATTAATAGTGGCAACAACTTCAAAACTTCGGGCTAATATGCCTCTGTTGACAATTGAACTTTGGACTGATATGTCTTTGTTTGACAGTGACAACTGACTTCAACTTCTTCACTGCAATACCTCTGGCTCTTGGTAGCAAATGGTTTCGAATTCAACACTGCAACACCTCTGTCTCTGGTAGCAAATGGTTTCGATTTTAACACTGCAACACCTCTGTCTTCTAGTGACAAAAGACTTCAAACTCCACACTGCTACACTTCTATGTTTATAGTAAAAATGCTCAAACTCTGTTCACAGTGATATTTTGTCTGCCCACGAAATCAAATGGCTTCAAATTCTCACGCTGCTATGCTTCCAAATTTACCCTTTTGATCTACTCTGAGTTTACAATGCTCAACGCTATTCAAAATGATATCCTTTGGCTCTGCTCTCGGTGATAATAATATCTCTGTCTTCGGAATGAAATGCCGGCTACAGAATGGTGTGATAGCAGTGGTCACGGAATGAAGTAGTGGAGTGAGGTGGAGGGAATGTATTAATGATTGAAGAGATGGCAGAGGATTTTATGACGGTAGAGGGAATCATCATTGAATGATTTGGTTAAGAGACGTGGAGAGTTCAAATACCTTGGCCATTTTAACCGTTTAAATGATATCAGATATGAAATTTGAAATGAGGAATCTTAATCCAAAGTCTGTGGAGGGTTTATTGGTATTGATCAATAAAAACAATTAAAACAACCTTTTCGAACAATCCATAACTAAAACTATGCTAAACTTTTATGAAATTCTATTATAATTTAAACTTGTTACCTCTACCTTTCATTTGATTTTTGTAGCCTTTGTCTTCTTGTTCACCTTTGGAGGAGTTTTCATAATTTTCTTGATGCTTTTGATTCATGGATACACTGGGTCACTTTGTTGCAATTCTAATGTCTGCTGGTTGATGCCTTCAGGGTTTGTAGTTGCGGAAAGACTGTCTGGCTGCAGAAAGGCTGATCAGCAGCAGAATGTCTACTGAGCTGCAGAATGTTCCTGTAGAGCACTTTGATTATGAAAATAGAGTGTTTTTGGAATATGGATGAAATGTTATATGTTATGAATGAAGATGGATGATGGATTATGATATGTATGAAGTGGATGATGAAATGGAATGGATTCAGTTTATGAAATGGAGTGAAAGAACATAAGGATTGTACTGCAATTCATGACATGTTTTATTCACTTACAGCAAGACATCAAATTCTAAATTTTGTCATAAAAATGAGATGGATGGAGGATGGAATGAGATGAATGAAAACTTGGAATGAAGTGGAACATGAGTGAATGAATGAAATGGAGTATAAGTGAATGGAGTGATGAGATGAATCATAAGCACTATGGAACTGAACTTATGATTTTTGTAACAACTGCTAGTACAAACAAAAGTGGGAAAAGTTAGAGTGTCAGAGAGACTCTGATTTTCACCCTATCTTTTCTGTATAAACATGCCAATCAATGATTGGTTTTCATGTTTATACCTTTATTTATTTATTTTTTTTAATTTTTTTTTAAAGAAATGCTTCAGAAAATTTAATCAAGTTGATGAAGAAGAGAGGTTCTTCTTCATTAACTTCACATCATTGCTTTCTTGGAACTTTTTGACAAATTCTTCTCTTGAGAGTGGTTTGTGGTATATCTTCAATCTATGACCATTCACAAGAAAAGTGACCTTTTCTTCATCTATAGTTTTGATTTTGACTGCCCCATTATCAAAAATTTCAACAATTTCATATGGCCCAAGCCAATGTGTCTGAAATTTACCTTGAAAATCCTTGAATTTTGAATCAAACAAGAGAGCTCAGTCACCCTCTTTGAATTTCTTCTCTTTGATGTACTTGTCATGCCATCTAGCCCTTTGTTGTTGGACTAGACTTTTTTTCTGAACTGCATCTTGTCTGATCTCATCCAATTCATTAATTTGCTCCAGTCTATGCTTTTGTGCCTCCGTTAGATCAAGTCCTAGCTGAACTGCCATCTTGAAGGTTTGAATTTGGAACTCTATGGGAAACAATACTTGCTTTCCATAAACAAGCTCATAAGGAGTATGGCCTGTTGTGTTTCTCCATGTAGTTCTATAGGCCCACAAGGCTTCAGGAAGCCTATCTACCCAATCTCTTCTATGTAGATGAGCAGTCTTTGTTAGGATTCCTTCAATGACCTTATTAGTGGATTCCACTTGACCATTTGCTTGTGGATGATAAGGAGTAGATGTTCTATGTCTGATTTTGTACTTCTCCATCATTTGCTCCACTAGCCTTGATGTAAATTGAGCTCCTTGATCTGTAACAATTTTCCTTGGGACACCAAAACGAGTAAAAATATCCTCAAAAAGAAAAGTAACTACAGATGATTCATTAGCAACAAGTAATGGTTTAGCTTCTACCCACTTAGTAACATAATCAGTGCAAACTAATATGTATTTCTTTTGTCTTGATGGAGGACTAATAGGTCCTACAAAATCCAAGGCCCATTTTCCAAAAGGTTCAATGTGTACCTGAGGTTGTAATGGCATCTCACCTGAAGGAGAAGGTTTCCCTACCCTTTGGCAACTGTCACACCTTTTGACATACTCTTTAGCATCTTTAAACAAGGATGGCCAATAATATCCTAGATTAAGGATCTTATAGGCTGTCCTCTTATCTGCAAAGTGTCCGCCACAAGGTTCATCATGACATGCCTTGAGAATTTCAGGAATCTCATCTTCACGTACACACCTTCTAATGATCAAATCTGGACCTGTCTTGTACAACTCATTAGCGACCCATGAATATATTGCACTATCATTAATGATTTTTCTTTTATCCCTTGCATTCATAATTGAAGGAAATTTTCCTGAAACTAAATAATTAGCAATATCAGCAAACCATGGAGTTTGAGTAGAGATTGAAAAAAGATATTCATCAGGAAATTGATCTTCAACCGGAGTGTCATCTTTGATATTTTGGATTCTAGACAGGAAATCAGCCACAATGTTTTGTTTTCCAGGCCTATCTAGAATAGTAATGTTGAATTCTTGCAATAGTAACAACCATATTATAACTCTGCCATTAGTGATTGATTTGTTCATTAAGTATCTAATTGCAGAATGATCAGTGTGAACAAAAGTTTCATAGCCTGTTATATAGTGTCTAAATTTTTTTATGGCATGAACAACAGCTAAAAACTCTTTTTCAGTTACAGTATAGTTTAACTCTGCAGGAGTCAAATTTTTACTGGTATAATAGATGGCATAGGGAATCAAATCTTTCTATCCCAATACTGCTCCTAGAGCTGTATCGGAAGCATCTGTCGAGATATGAAAAAGTAACTTCCAGTTAGGTCCCCTTAATATAGGTGCTTCAGAAATTTTGGTTTTCAGGGTTTCAAAAGCTAACTGGCAATCAGAAGTCCACTTAAATTCACAATCTTTGGTGAGTAATTTGAAGAGTGGAGATGCTATTTTGGTGAAGTTTTCTATAAATCTTCGATAATACCCTGTAAATCCTAAAAAAATTCTAACATCTCTTTGGCAACTTGGAATGGATAGGTTAGAAATGACTTCAACTTTTTCCTCATCAACTCTAATCCCATCCCCTGAAATGTGGTGCCCCAAAACAATACCTTCAGTAAACATCATAAAACATTTTTCATGACTAAGTGAAAGGTTTGCTTCTTGACATCTTTTTAAGACTTTTTCTAAGTTTTCTAAAGCCTCTTCAAATGTATTCCCATAAACTGTGAAATCATCCATGTACACCTCTACACAGTCATGTATTAGATCCGAAAAAATTCCTAATACTGCCCTTTGGAATGTTGCAAGTGCATTGCATAATCCAAATGGCAATACTCGGTAGGCATAGGTACCCCAAGGACAAGTAAATGTGGTTTTATCTTGGTCTTCAAGTGCTACTTGGATTTGATTGTAACCACTAAACCCATCTAGGAATGAAAAGTACTTTTTGCCGGCTAATGTATCTAATACTTGATCTATGAAAGGTAAGGGAAAATGGTCTTTAAGAGTAGCTTTATTCAGTTCTCGGTAGTCAACACACACCCTCCATTTTTCATTTTTCTTTGGCACAATTACCAAAGGAGAAACCCACTGACTATCTGAAATAGGATAGATGAAATTAACATTTAACAATTTTTGCAATTCTTCCTTGACAATTTCCCTAAGATTTGGATTCATCCGTCTTTGAGGCTGTCTGATTGGTTTGCAATTTGCCTCTATATAGATGTGATGAGTACAACTCTTGGGGCTTATCCCTTTCATGTCAGTGTATTCCCATGCATATGCAGAAGAATGTCTCTGTAATACTTTGACTAACTCTTCTTGTTGATATTTTTCTAGGTTCTTATTTATATTCAAAGTTTTTCCTGGAAAAATTTCACTTGTAGAGCTGCCAAATTTGTCCATAGAATGAAAAGACATTTTCCTAGATGACAAAAACTCAATATTGGATCCCTCTTGAAATGATTCATGTTTGTGTTCTGGAGAATATTCAAAGTTTTCTAGAGTATTCAGAATTCGATTATCTTCACTAATTTCTGAAATTGTGAAGAGTGGTTGTAAATATTCTTCATCCTCTATCCATTAAGTGTCATCTAGATCTGCAATTGTCCTAGCTGGAGGATATAAAGTGAATTTCTTTGTTGAAATACCATCAGAAATATACATATCACCGGACCTACAACTAATAAAAGCATCATCTGTAGCCAACCAAGGTCTTCCTAATATAACAGGATGGCCTCCTAGATTATTCTTGGGAGTTAGGATCATGAAATCCACAGGGTATTCCCAAGAGTCTAGGGACACTGGAATGTATTCTATTACCCCATCTGGTCTGATCACAGATCTATCTGCTAATTGTAATAATGTGGGTGTAAAGAGAAGATTAGGAAGTTTCAGTTTGTCCATGATTTGTCTACTCATGATATTTATTGCTGCTCCTAAGTCAATGAGTGTGTTTTGAATTTCAATTCCGTTGATGTGAATTTTGACAACTGGATTTCCTGGGTCAAGGTACTTTGGAATAGTAATCTTACCCATCATAATGTCTGCTATTTGTCCTACCAGTTGATTTTTCTTGGTTTCTCTTATTCTTTTTCTTGTTGTCTTCATACTCAACTCCTTTATTGTTTTGGCTAAAATTGGGATTTCTTTGATGGCTTGCAATAATGGAATTTTAATGCAAACATTTCTTAATTCATCTAAGAAATCATAATTAGGCACCATGATTTGTTTTTCTATACCTTTATCAATTTGTAATCTTTCCGGGAAGGGAGGTATAGAAGTAGATGTGGATGGTTGCTCTAATACAGGAGTTGGATTTATTGGATCTTTTTGTTTTAGTTTTTCAATGTTTTGATCTTGAAAGGATGTGTCTTTCTAAAGACTTTTATTAACCCGTAGGGAGTCTTCCTCAGAATTATCTTGTTCTTGTATGATCACAGAAGGTTTCCTCTTCTCAAGTATCCTTCCAGACCTAAGTTGAACATCACTAAGGTCTAGAGGAGTAATTAAATAAGTTGGAAATTGTTGACCTTCTATCATGTATGTATTTTGAGGGTTCTTATTATTGGGGTTTGGTATGGGCTGAGCTGGCAATTGATTGGATTTTTGAGGGAATGGTAATGGAAGTGGTTGATTTTGATGTGGTTGGTTCTGATGATGTTGTTGAGAATTTTGTTGAAAATTTTGTTGAAGATTTTGAGGATAAAAATGTGGATATGGTGGATAAGATGGTGGATACTGATAATATGGAGAGTATCTTCCGTAGGGACTTTGTGATCCTTGTGCCCAAGCTTGAGATTGATTTGAAATTGGGGCCAAGGTTGTTGCCAAGAATTCCAAGGTGGAGGTTGATTATACATTTGATCATGGAATCCTTGTGTTTGAGGTCCCTGCCAAGGTCTTCTAGATACAAAGTTAAGAGACTCTGTGGAATCTGTAGGAGTTTCTTCTTGAAAAACAGCCTTGAGACCAGGAAGAGAAGGACAATTCTTGGTCTCATGCTTCTCAGAACAAATGACACAGGTTTCTACAACTTTTACATCTAAAGGACACTCTCTTAAGGCATTTTTCTTTCTACATTTGGGACAAAAGATTGCCAAGGCATCAGATTCAGCCTTTTGCTTGTTTTGTATCTTGAGGGTGTCTATTTGTTCACTAAGACTCCCTAAGATGTCAGACTTAAAATCATCAAGCATGTGTCCTATTTCTGATCTACTTACTGTCCCAGAAGCAGATTTACTTGCCCTTGCAAGAGCAGGATCTCTTGGACCTTTGGCAGTTTTAGATTTCCCTCTTGAAAGGTTGATACATAACTCAGATATTTCAGGTAATGTGAGTTGTGATATATCCCCTTTTCCCATAATGTTTAGGATATCCAACCATTCATCCCTAATTGTTTTCAACAAAAGAGCTTTTAAGGTGTCTTGATCTAGATTTTCCATTTTTGCCCTTTTGATGTTGTAATTAAATCTTTCCAACAAATCTTCTAAGTTTTCATCTTCTTTTTGTAACATCTTGAACACTTCTTCCTTATGATTAACCGGCATACAATAATCCAAGTATCTCTCTAGAAATGCTTGTTTCATATCTTCCCATGTTCTGCTAGAACTACTGATTAGGCTCATAAACCACTTCAATGCTGCTCCCTTCAAAGTTGAAGGAAATAATTTCAGTTTTTGAGCATCTTGTAAGTAGTCATAAGTCCTACACAACACTTCAAATTCGAATAAGAAAGTTTCAGGATCTTCAGTTTTAAGTCCATAGAAGTTTGGAAGGACAGAGGGTGAAATTTTTTTCATGGTTGTATTGGTTTCTTCATCAAGTATAGGGAACCCAAAAGAGCTTCCTATTCTACCTCTCCCTCCATCTGCACCTCTACCTCCTTCTCCTCTTCCTCCTTCTCCTCTACCTCTACCTCTACCTCCACCTCCAAATAATGTGTGTTCTCCATTAAAAACTCCTCCCCCTCCTTCTTCTGCCATGGTTGACTCTCCTGTGGAAGTAGAAAGGTTTGTGTTCCTAACAGGAGTTTTTAGATCTTCTTCTATGGCAGGTTCAGTGGATGAAGTGGAAGGTTTCTCTAATGAAATAGGTGACCTTAGATTTTCTAGAAGTCCAGGATCAGAAGAGGATGGAATATGGGTTTGAGTTGAAGGTGTACTAGCTATGGATCTAGATGAAACAAGTGGTGTTCTAGAAATCAAACTTCTGCCTCTGCTGCTTATAAATCTTCCCCTTGAATCTCTCTCCCTACGCATAAAATTGTTTTTGGATGCTAAGAAACAAAGGTTACCTAGTTTTCACTTCCCCGGCAGCGGTGCCAAAATGTTTGGTCTCAATCTAGTTTCCTAAACTGAGTTCATTTAATTGTCAACCAGGATTTGTAAACTGCTGAAGTGAAGTGTACTGTATGTACCTAGGTACTTGTTTTATGTTTACAAGGGGAAATGCCTAGAAAGCTAATGGAAAGGAACTGGCGATCAAAACATAGTTAAGCCTAATTGATGGAATGACAAATGGCAAATGCAATTGGAAACACTGAAGCAGAATCAAATCTAAACTATGAAAAAGTAGAAGCAAAGCTTGATAATGACTTTTAAGCAAATGATCCAAAACACAAATTAAACTTAAGAAATGATCACTAAGTATGCAAATCCTCTAACTAATCAATTAAACAACTAACTTACAATGATGCAACATTTTGTCCTTGATTAGAGATTTGAAACATATTTAGAGGAAAACATTGTTATCATCATAAGATCTTCTATTCTAGAACTAGTTCCTATCTCTATTCTGCAATTTAATTGAATGTCACAAAACCTTTACTCAAAAGTTATTGATTTCTTTTCAAAGTAGGCTTTTGAGGGAGGACTCTGTTTATGAAATGATGAGGAAATTGCAGAGGTACTTCAGGCCTTAAAATGATGTTGTCTTCTGTTCATATGGTTATAGGTCAATTATGGATTTTAGAACAAGAAGAGGTTTGTGAATAATGAAGGTTGTTTTGTTAATCCTAACAACTGAAGTTAATCTAATGTGCAGTGGATGACAATCTGGATGTGGAGTGCAAGTGCAATTAGTTAATCTAAGAATGAACTTAAGATGCCACTAATCTAAAACAATGCTAAACTACAAGTCATTATCAAACTCGGAACAAGGTAACTGAACATGAGTTAAGTGCAATTAAACTCCGGAGTATCCTAACTGTGCTATCTTGCATTATTCTATGAAGTTACACAATCTGTTTTTCCATCATTAGTGATATTTTGGAAGAGTTCCTTCTTTTGGAAGAGGTATTAGAATAATTCTGACTGTGTAATTGAATGCAAATACAAGCAAAAGACTAAAAGCAATGAAAAACTAAGATATCATATCCATATCCTACTTGTCAGTATGATGTTTTGGACAAGCGTTTAAGAGCAAGAACAGAGATGATACTTAGTGCAAACACACAACTAAATCATTCATTATCACGGTCATGTCTTGAACTTCTTAAGAATTTCTTGGAAGAGTTTCTTCTTGTGGAAGAGTGATTAGAACAAGTGTAACTGTGATAGTGAACAACAAAAACTACAACTAAATTCTACAGTACTATAGTCATTCATCATTCATCATTATAATCTTTTGGAAGAATTTCTTCTTGTGGAAGAGTTAGAATGAATATAACTACAGTAGCTAATTAAAAACAACTATGAATTCAACTCCTAATCCTACAATACTATAGTCATTTCCTATTCATAATTATAGTCTTTTGGAAGAGCTTCTTCTTGTGGAAGAGTTCGAACGAGTACAACTACAGTAGCTAATTAAAACAACTATTAATTCAAATGCAAAGTGTAAAGGCAACTAGAAGACTTATCTAATTTACGCAAAATAAATCCGTGCAAGAGGCAGGGGCCCTCTACCACCTGACGGAATTCAACTCCAAATTAAATCAACGCTTCACAATAACACTGTCTGCTTCATTAAAGATGAAAGAACTTGAACATAACACTCTGCGTCTTCAGAAATGTAGCACAGAGTCTAAACAAAATCTAGTATCAAATCTAACATAAAATTTCTAACATAGCTCTCGGTCTCCCAAGTGTTTATAAAGAAAATGCACATAACAATACTTGCAACAATTCAGGAACACTGTCTTTCCTTATCGGAATCATGTTAGGACTCTTTGAAGTGTTGCGTGAAGAGGAAAAGACATCTGGACTGAGACAATCCTAATAGAAGTCTTCCTTCCTAAATGTGTTCCCACGTTCAAAACCATACCCAGAATTCGTTTCTTCCTCCATGATGAGCAACGAACCATGTAGACATGACGTGGATCATGACCATATGCGGTTTTTCTCAAGAGGCCACCTGGAACATACTCAAATGTGAAGGCAGCTGCAGAATCGCTGGTTAGCTACGGAATGTCTGCACTCTGCAGCTAGTTCCGGTCAAAATGCTTTACAATGGAAAAAATCACAAAACTTAGAAAGTCAGTCATGTAAATCATTCTAGAAGTAATTTTAACTATATTCATTGATCAATTGGGTCTAAGATAGCAATGGACAAGGGAAAATGAGGTAAAATGAGGTGAAGGAAAGCACAATTTTGAGGCTCAACAGTAACCACCAGTAATGTTAATGGTTCTCAAAGTAATCAGTACAATCCATGAAATGTGAATGAATGAGTTGAAGTCGAACATGTCACGGAATCATTCGATCGAAGGTCAATGATGCAACCTATTGTTGAAGGCGAGAAACCTGCCATTGAGGCATGCAGATTTCAAGGTATTGATGATTTATGGATCAAATTCCTAGATAATGAGTTGTCGTCAATAGAAAGTGATCCGTCGTAGGCAAGCCCACAACATGAAATCATAGATCAAGTTTTGAAGAAATAAATTGGCAAGGACTGACTCAGAGATGGTCAAAATGGATGACAGATATTTTGCAGATGAATGGTTTATTTGAACTATCCTCTTCAACACATAATGACACTGCAGAAGGCTTGGTGACAATTGACCCAAAGCTAATACCCACAAACTGACTGAAAACTTTCAATATGGGTTGATTAACTATTAGGCAAAGGATTTCCCAACACAGGTGAACAATAGTGTCGTGTTCAAGAGTGGTTTACTAGATTTTCAAGAAAAAAAAATACAACAAACAAGTCCATTTTTCTCTCTTTTCCCCCACCATTTCTGGCAAGTACCTCTTTATTTTGACAAGCTTGAGGAGGATAAGATTTGCTTGTTTATAAGCTCATCATTCAGATGAGTCCAATTTAGTTTAAGATTCGAACCCTAAGAAGGAGTGGTTCGTTCTTGCTTAAAAATTGAACAGGTCCTTTACTGTTAAATTTTAATGTGTCCAGTATAAGAGAAACTCGGTGTTTTTCATTTTTAGGGAGTCAGAAGAAAAACTTAAGAAAACTCCGCGGGTGTACTTTTTCGAAAATTTAGTCTCTCGGGCCCGAAAAAGGATAGTACTTTTTCGTAAGTTTTAACGAGTTCGAAAAAGGGATAAAAATGTACTCATGGTTTTCACTTTTTCGTAAGTTTTAACGAGTTTGAAAAAGGGATAAAAATGTACTCATATGGTGGAATTTCAATTTAATTTACGAAAAGGAAAAGAAGGAAAGAACTCGGCATTTTCATGTTTTTTACGAGAATGAAAGATAGCAAAATAATCTTTGGATTTTCATGAGTTTAACGAGTCTTGAAAATAACCGAAATTGACTCAAGAAAGGTTTCATTTTTACAAAAGCTTGAAATAGAGAAAAAATATGCTGCAGAGTGGTTTCATTTTTACACAATCTTGAAACAGAGAGAAAACTGTGCTTGATGCCCCCTAAGCGTAACTGCTAGAGCGCATTCCCCCCCAGCTTCATTTCATTCAACTAAGTACACTGTTGGTAATTAATAGCTGGATGGAATGAAGGTTCATTTACGAGATCATATGAAAGACCTGACCTTAAACTGTAAGAAAATTATGCAAAAGCTTAAATAACTAACCTGAATATATGACTTAACATTTACAAGATCTAGTCAAAGACTCGACTCAATTAGGGGAGGATTTGTTTCATTTTTTAACGAGCTTGACACAGGAAAAGAGCTATGCTCATGGCAACGTGTTTCATTTTTTAACGAGGTCGACATAGTAACAAGAACTATCCTCACCTAAATTTTTCATTTTTTAACGAGGTTGACACAGTAAAAGAAACTATCCTTGTATCTACTCTCTACAATCTACATATATAATCTACTGATTCATTTTTTTTTAATGAGGTTGACACAGGAAAAGAACTGTCCTCATACCTGATTCATTTTTTAAGGAGGTTGAATCAGTAACAGGAACTATCCTCTGACCAATTGATTCATTTTTTAACGAGGTTGACATAGGAAAAGAACTATCCTCATACCTGATTCATTTTTTAACGAGGTTGACTCAGTAACAGGAACTATCCTCAGAAACTACTTATTTCTAATCTATGAATCTACTCTCTACAATCTACCTACTGATTCATTTTTTAATGAGGTTGACACAGGAAAAGAACTGTCCTCATGGAAGCTTGTTTCATTTTTTAAACGAGCTTGACACAAGAAAAGGAACTACACTCTCGACTAACTGATGCATTTTTTAACAAGGTTGACACAGTAAAAGGAACTATCCTCACACACACTAATTCATTTTTTAACGAGGTTGACATAGTAAAAGGAACTATCCTCGGCAACTGATTCATTTTTTAATGAGGTTGACACAGTAAAAGGAACTATCCTCACACTCACTGATTCATTTTTTAACGAGGTTGGCACAGTAAAAGGAACTATCCTCGGCAACTTATTCATTTTTTAACGAGGTTGACACAGTAAAAGGAACTATCCTCACACTCACTGATTCATTTTTTAACGAGGTTGACACAGTAAAAGGAATTGTCCTCAGACTCACTAATTCATTTTTTAACGAGGTTGACACAGTAAAAGGAACTATCCTCGGAAACTAACTGAATCATTTTTCAATGAGGTTGACACAGTAAAAGGAACTATCCTCGCACACTTGATCATGGCTTCCAACTGGAAGAAACACATGTCAATGGACACACCTTGATCATGGCTTCAAAGAGGTCTTCATCAGAAGGAAAAATAGTTCTTTTGAAGGAACACATTTCAAGGGACTCAAAAGGGATAAGAACATCACGTTCAAATAATCCCATAGAGTTTTCCATGTCAATTATCGGATCTAAGTCAAAGGAAGATGAGAAAACAGTGAGAGGCTCACTTACATCGGTAATTGAAAACATGGGACTAGTTGCCACATAATTAACACGTGGTAGGTTAGATACCACTTTAGAATCAGGAACATTTAAGGGTGTCATACTCTTGGTAGTAGAAACAAGACTAGGGAACGAAAGCTGGTCTAGAGTCACAATATTTCCATTGTGAGGGAAAGACATCACGCAAAAGAGTGTCGATACGACAGCTTTCATTGCATAGACATAGTCTCACCCAAGGAGTAAATTGAAATACAAGGGACCTCGAACTACCATAATATCAATACAAACAATTTTACCTTCCAAAGTAATAGAAAACTTAGGAAGGATACCTAAGGGTTCACTAATGGTTCTGTTAAAAGCTTTCAGATTCTGCGTAATAGGCATAAGCTAAGGGGAACCCAAAAATTTCCAAGTAGTTGAGGATAAATTACTAACAGAAGCACCTTCCTCTACCTGTGTGCAGTGAATGTCCCTACTACCAACCTTCAAAATGATTTGGAAAGGGATGGAGGAAGGAAGACGAGGTTTTGTCAGTCTATTCCAATCAAAGGAAAAGACCTCAATACTTTGAGGGGGTTCTGTAGAAACAGGTGAAATGGCCCCTAGCGTAGAAGAATCTGATGTAACAAGAAGAACCTGAGCGGTATGAAGTTCATTCTCTACAGGAAGAATGGGATTGACCGAATGTGAAATCGAATCGACCACTTTATCAACTAATGGATCATCAACCTGAGTGATATAAGTTTCACTCTCCAATGGAAGAGTGGGATCGATTGTACTTGAAACTAGATCAATCACTCTGTCAGTTGACGGTAGGTTGGGAGAAATTTTACAGTAACCAGTTGGAAATTCTTGCTGTGGAACAGTAAGGTTTTCCAATAATTTTGAGGCTCCATCCATGTGAGGGCAAATGTGAGTTTGATGACTCCCATTGCATAACTTACAAGGGAACCTAACTTTACACTTTTTCCTAGGAACCTGACTATCACTGGTTGATGGATCAACAGAAAGTTGATGAGAATTTTCTGACCATACTTCCAAGACCTTTGGAATACCGGGACAATTGATAAGGAAGTGGTCATCCTTACAAAGCCTGCAAGGGTATTTTGGTTTACGATGCATGTTGGAGGTTTCCAGAACACAACTAACACTTACAACCATGGTTGAATGGTTGACTTCTTTCTTATTTTGCTTCTTCTTCTTCTTCTTCTTCCCTTTCTTCTTCTTCGTCACCACCTGGTTACGATCATAAGGGCTTTTACCAAGCGAAGAGGAAGAAATGGAGGGAGAAATATTAGGCGAAGAAGGTAAAGGGTCAACAGAAGGTTGGTGATGTTGAGATGGTGAACTCTGTTGAGGTGAAGCATCCGGTTGAGGTGAACAATTGGAGTATTCGGGGTCAGCAAAGTTGAAAATAACCATATCGGTAAACCTATTGTAAATCCAGGTAATGAAAAAGTAGCCATATAAAGAGGACCAACATTTCCAAAGAAAGGAAAAGTACTAGGATTCTCGTTAAGAGGGGTTCCTTGGTTGGTAAATTCTGGAACAATTGCCATTACATTCAACTTCAGTGAATTTTATTAATAATTTAAAACTAAAATTAACAATTCACAATTCACACCTAACAATTAAAATTCACAATTCACACCTATGGTCTCTAAAAGTAAAAAAAAACAAATTAACACGTGCTATAAAATATAGGATTCAAACCACACACAAACAGTAACTTCCCGTACTAAAAACACTAGTTGGTAATGAAATCCAACATCGTAGCATTTAATACAGAAAGGGTGGTTGGAACAGTTACCCCGAAAACCTGCTTAATGAAAAAAACTGGCACAAGTTTCTTCAGAAAACCATCTCGAATGAAGAGAACCCCCCAGAGAGTCCAAGTGAGTCTAGTCGATGTCTGCTCCAGGTACAGTGAGATCTTTCCTTCATCGTCACCTTAGGAAATAATCTTAAGTTTATGGACACTAAGGTTACCAACAGTAGCAAATACAACTGGGGGAACAGTCTACGATCCGATTCCAAGCGGAAGGGCAGAGTAACAAAGCTCAATCCCCATGAAGGCTCCTTGACATGGTCAATCCGAGGTTTACCAACAAGTGACCACAGGCACCTCGACAATGATTAATCCGAGGTTTACCGTTTGTCATGCGCACAGATCTTCTATCTTTCCCAATGAAACATAATTGATTGTCTCAAAGGTTCGGACATGATCTCGTGATTAACTCCTTTAAGAGAAGCTTCCAGAATGTACCAGTTACAATAGGATTTATTTCTTACCGCAAGATTTATCTACTTGTTTGTTTTAGTTGCTTTGGAAATTTAACTACAACCTATTCCAAAGCACTAATCCTGAGCTAGATTGGTGGAAAGAGCCCTAAAAATGTAAAAATTACTAGATGAATTTTAATTAAGCGATGTGTTATTTACGCTGTTATTACTCAAAATGGTAAATGGATATGAAAACAATGGTGTTATGACCCTACCCAAAAATGAATGCAATCGAATATGATAATGTAATATTTTCAATTCGATGAATCCTAACTAAAGTAAGGAAAGAGTTTCCATGCACTTCCAACAATGCAAAAAACTGATCACTAAGAGAAAATATAAAAAATTCTCTAATGCACTAATTTCATCAAGAAAAACTAATGCAAATCAATTCCAAAACAATTTATATATTTTTTTGTTTTTAAAACAAGCATAAAAACATCTAAATTCAAATCAAAGATAACTAATTTAAATCTACGATTGATTTTTCAGAATGTAAACTATGCAGTTGTAATCTATGCACAATTCACTCATATTCTGAAAATGAGAATTCTAATTATGAAAATGTGATAAATGCAAGAGAATTCTCAAACACAAGATGATTCTAATGTAATCTAAGAACCAATCAAGTGCAAGTCAAGAAAATTGGGTGAGAGTTCCAAAGATCAAAAAACACTCAAAGGCGATTAACACTCATACACAATTTAGCCCCCCCAGTGAATGAGGGAGAATTTTTTTTGAAAAAACAAAAGCAAAAAGATGCAAAATTGTAAAAATACTGAGACAAGCCTCCAAGTAATGATCAAAGGAAATAAAATTAAGAATTTCTCAAAAAAAAGACTCAAAACACACAATTAACTTAATAGAGATTAATGAGATGAAAAATTTGCTGAAAGAAACTCATAAACAAGAGATTTTCAACAGAAAACATACAGATTTGGGTAAATAATAATAATCCTAAATCAAATTTAAACTATATTGAAAGAAGAAATCTAAGTTTTTCAAGACTTTTAATAGGGGCTGCAACAATGTGTGGTCCCCAGAAAATTTCAAGAAAAACAAAAAATACTTCAAAACTTTAAAAGCAAAGTAAATCTAAGTTACCCAAGCCCGTACAAATCAATCAAAAATCAGAAAAAGGCATTTTATGAAATCAAAACAAAGGAAAATCCAAACAATTTCTTTCCCCAGCGAAGTCGCCAATTTTTTGGCCGGATAAATCGATCTTGCGGACAAGATCGATCTCCCTAGTGTCAGAAGGCAATCTAGCAACAAAAGAACAACTAAGTTTTTCTTTCTATAAATATATTTATTTTACAAATAAATTCTATGAAGGTATCTATCCTACCTTAGATCCAAATGCTTATTTTCGGTCATAGTGCTTCCTTCACATCAATAATCCTTCTGTCGCAACAAGAGTTCTTCCGTCGCAACAAGAGTTCTTTCATCGCAACAAAGTGTCGCCTTTTGTAGACCTACGATCACAAACAAGAAAATATTAAATAGCACCTGTATAACAAATAATTATAAAACATACCTATCATAGTGATCAAGGAATCTTTGAAATAAGCGATCAAACGACAGCTTATTGAAATAAACAATCGAACGACAATTTATTGAGAAAAACAAAACTTGATTGTATTAATCTTAAAAATAACAGAAGAACCTTACAACCTTAGCCTTGATGTTTGAAAGGCCGTCCCAGGGTCCGAAGCACAAGTCTCCTCTACTTTGATAAGTGTTTCACTCTTCCTACAGGAGCACAGAGATGTATGTGATTTTTCCTCTCAAAATCTCAGTAGAAAGAAGTCTAAATCTCAACAGCACTTCAACTCAATCACCCATAAAGCTTGAACTCCCCTTGAGGCTACCCAATGCCTCCTTTATAGAAACGAGATGAGGAGGTTGAGTTCCACCTTTGAAGGGATAGAATCCTCCTTCAAAGGGATGGCTCACTCACATCAAAGTTAGTTCCCCAATAAGGTGTGGGATACATGAACCTTACTAAGCGTACTCTGTCCCCAAAAATTCTCCTTAGAACCTTACAAAGGTGTTGTGACACTCAAATCGTTTTGACTTTATTTTCTCACTTTTTTGACTTTGAGGAGGGTACGCAGGAATTGCAAAGGAAAAATGCGTTATAGAACGCAGGTAAGCAGTGTATTACCTGCGTACCCAAGCTAGGAATGTTGGAAATATGATGCAGAGTGTTGTCCTTGATGGCAACCCACTGAATAAAGATGAAGACGTGCGACTGTTGACATGTATTGTCCTTGATGGCACTCCACCTGATGAAGTTATGCTTGACTTGATGGACTTGTTAAATGATGTAAATCTGAAGTGATATGATGATTGTTGATGATATGATGTTGAGTGTTGTACTTGAAAGGAAACCCACTTGATGAAGATGATGACAACTTACTTGATGAAGTTGTGCTTGATAGAATATGTCCTTGATGAAGGAAATCTGATGTATCTACAGTATGTACAGAAGGCAATGAAGAAAGGAATTCAGAATGTGCTCAAAATATGATGAAAAGAGTATGTCTCTTTGTATACGCGGATTGGCCTAGGGGAAGTCGCGTATGCACGCGGAAAGGAACGTGCCAAGTCGCGTATGGGCTAAAGCGCTCAAAAAGTGCAAAACCAAGGGTAACCACCATGGTATTGACCCATAGTATTGGGTAATGATCCGCCTAATTGACCCCGTCCAGGTAGTTTTGGGCTTATGGTATTGTTTTGGTCCATGGTATTGAAAAAGGGGCTCATGGTATTGAAAAAGGATAAACCTATATAAGGAGAAGAAATTCATTGTGCAAATGATGAGTGTGAGAGCAAGATGTCTGAGCTTGAATGAATACTTCTCTCTGAAGTATATCTGAATGGAAAGGGTTACACTTGAATGATAAATCTGAATGTATGATGCACCAATGACGAAGAAGGGGATCTAGATCTGAATTGCTCTTGTATTTGCTAGATCTGATTATGGAAGGCTTAGATCTGTGATGAGGCGAGCATCTAGGCGAACATCTGTCTGAAGAAAAAGGGTAGATCTGAACTGAATATCTGATCTGATGAAGTATGCTGCTCTGTAATGATTTAAGATCTATACGCTACTTCGCCGCGGAGGAAGCGCGTATATACGCAGCTTCAGCGAAGAGAAAGCGCGTATGCGCAATAAAATATACACTGAGGTATACGCTGGTTTGTGTGGACGGAAGCGCGTATATACGCGACATCAGTGAAGGGAAAGCGCGTATGAAAACTAGGGCTTGCTGAAGCAAGGGGTATGAAATATCTGATCTGTTCTGCTGTGTTTCTGCTATCTGATCTGTGTTGATATGTATCTGTTGATGATGTATGTTTGAGCTTAAAAGTATGGAAAGGGTTCGGTATAGAAATATGATGAATTGTGGCCTGCAAGTGTTGTTCTATTGAAGTGGTTGGATCCAGTGTGAAAATTGATGAAACGTGGTCCAAAGGGGTGCTGAGGGTAGTAGCCTTCAGTCAGGGGGTTGTAGCTCCCTTCCAGGTGAGGCTGGTAAACGAGATCGGGGGGTCGTAGCTCCCTTCCAGGAGAGGCTGGTAAACGAGTCAGGGGGTTGGAGCTCCCTTCCAGGAGAGGCTGGTAAACGAGCGCAGGTGGCTGCCTGCGTGCTGGTCAAGTCTGCGCCAGCACATATGTTGTAAGATGTTTTCTCTATAATAAAATATTGAAGGCTGAGCAACTGCAGCGGTGGTTTTCTCCCGATTTGGGTTTCCACCCAAAAATCCTGGTGTTCATGTGTGATGCTTTGTGTGATGGCTTATTCTGTTCTTACTGCACATGTTTACTGTTTATTAATCAATCGATGGCAATGATGAAATAATAGAGTGAAGATTAATGACAAATTCAGACATCACATACGCCAGTTTAATAAAGGACCGATAGTACGCGAGTTTACCCAAGGAAAGTAGCGTTGTTTATGAATGAAAAAGCAAAAAAGATTTGATTATGCAAAGAAGACGATTCACCCCCCCCTCTCAGTATTTTTCCCAACAATTGGTATCAGAGCAGGTCCTTGTGCAGAAGCTTGATCGCTTAAAGGAGATCCGTCGCAATGGGAAGTCAAGAAGGAGCAATGTCTATAAAGCCACCTCTATTCAATGGAAGCAATCTGATATTCTGGAAGGTACGTACAAAAGCATATCTGCAAAGTCTTGGTGCAGATGTATGGGCAATCGTGGAAGAAGGTTATCAATACCCGGCAAGTATTCCTACTGATGCAGCTGAAAGAAGGAAGTATGAAATCAATGCCAAAGCAGTGAATGTCTTATTGGGAAGCATGTCTGAATCAGAATTTGCTAAAGTGATGCAGCTACATTCAGCAAAAGAAATATGGGACAAAATCATTTTAAGCTATGAAGGAGACACAAAGGTAAAAAATGCAAAACTCCAAACTCTTAGAATTGAATATGAAAATTTGAAGATGCATAGTGATGAAAGTGTTGCCAGTTTCTTTCTTCGTCTAGATGATATTGTAAATCGGATGAGAAATTTGGGTGAAACCATAGCTGATACTACTCTGGTGGAAAAGGTCTTAAGATCATTGACTTCAAAATTTGACTCTAAAGTTTCAGCTATTGAAGAAAGACAAGATTTGCAAACTCTTACTATTGTTCAATTACATGGTACTCTGACTGCTTTTGAAATGAGACAAGGAGGCCCTTCTCAAGTAAGAGAAGCTGCTTTTAAGGCATCTACAAAAGGAAAGGAAAAGGAAGTTGTCAAAGAATCCAGCTACATATCCGATGAAGAAGAAGCGAATTTCGTGAGAAAGCTCCAACTAGGTACTGGAAGATTCAAAGGTAAGCTTCCCTTCAAATGTTTTGAGTGTGGAAAAGTTGGTCATTATGCTGCTAAATGTCCTTATAGAGAAAAGCATGGTAAAGGAAACAATTTGAGAAGAGAAAGAGTTATTATGCAAAAGAAGATGATGATGAAGTGTCCAGTGAAGATGAAGAAGATTCTGACCAAGATCTGAAAGTGCTCATGGCTAAGAAGCAAAAGAAGAAGGTTACTCGAGGAAAGGAGATATCTCAGAAATCATGTATAGCAAAATTGAAGAAGATAAAACAGATTCTGACGAAGATCTACAAGCACTCATGGCAAAGAAGAAAAAGGAGAAGGCCACTTGTAATACTCTTCTTTGTGCAAATAATAGTAAAGATAGTGAAAGTAAAGTTGTGGATCTAGAAGAAGCTCTCAAGATTAAAGAAGAAGAACTACAAAGTTCATACAATAAGAAAGAAACTATCTATAAAGAGATGATCTCACAAATGAAAGATCAAATAGAAATGCTAAATGAACAGGTGGACAAGTATCAAAGGTTTCATACTTATGCATCCAATCGAATTAAAGATCTAGAAGCAGATCTGGAAAAATCAAGCAAGAAGAATGAAGGACTTGAAGCTGCCATCATCTTTCTGCAAGCAGAGCTAGAAGCATCAAGTAAGGAGAATAAGGAACCTCTACAATCCTTTGAAAAGGAAGGCCTTGAAGCAGAAATTATCTCTCTCAAAGAAGATCTGGAAAAATCAAACAAGAAGAATGAAGAGCTGCAACAAACTTGTGAAGGAAATGAAGATTGGTTGAAAGAAGAGATTCTAAATCTGAAGGATCAAGTTGAAGATGGAAGAAGAAAAGAAGAAAGCATGACAAAGCAATGTCAAGCCTTGGAGGTTGAGGTAAATATTCTCAAAGGTAAATTAGAAGAAAAGATTAAACTTTTGAGGTTTCAAGATAGTACTAATATTTTGGACAATATTCTGAGTAATCAAAGGTCTCCTGCTATCAAATATGGTCTTGGTTTCCATGAAACTGTTAAAGGAGAATCTAGCTCACAAGGAAGTGCCAAAAATTCAGAGGATGTCAATGCAAAACCTGAAGTGTTGAAAGAGACAAAAGCTCAACCAACAATCATGAATTCTCAAAGGAATTCATTCAAGAATGTTGAATGTTTTAAATGTCATAATTATGGACATGTTGCAGCAAATTGAAGGAGCAGATCATTTCAGCCTCAAACAAACAGTTCCTACATAGAAAGGTACTCTGGTTTCTTCAAGGGATATTGTTTTTCATGTAACAAGTATGGACACAAAGCAGCTGATTGTAAAAGGAGGAAGAATAGGAATACTCATTATGATTCTTATGCTTATTTTTCTGGACACATGAGATGTTATTCTTGTAACAAGTATGGACATATAAGAAAGGAATGCAGGTCGAACAGCTATGAGAAATTTCAGCACACAAATAGAAAACAAATCTGGAAGAAGATGGAGGGATGGAATAAGAAACAATCTAGAGAAGAAAAGGATGTTTTTGTGGATGCTCTAGAAGACAATGATTTTCTTGAAGAAAACACTCAATTCAAGATGAAGGACCAATCAGAAACGTAGGGAATTATGACCCTACTGCAGTCATCCGCTTCTGAAGCTGACTTTTCTTGTTGACTGCAGGAATGATGTGAGATACATTATGAGATCTAATAATGTATCGTCACAAGAGGAGCAATGCATGATGACTCTCATGGTTGATTTGATTATACTGGTTATGTTTACTTCTGACAGCGCATCTGATGTGGAAAGGACCGGTACAGGAGGTACAAGCTCTGGAAGAAATGAAGGAAGATGGAAATTTTCTATGCTTCACTTTCCATACGCAGGTTCCATTAACTAAAGTCGCGTATACACGCGAGTTCCAGAAGACGCAGTCGCGTATGCATTGATGATAAGAAAATCTATCTGATAGCTGAAGATCTGAAGCAGAGGTCCAGGGGGAGCATCAGTCTGACTGCTGATGATTGCACTGTTAGCATCATTCTAGTTATACTCATGATAATGAAATGATGCATGGGTTCTTGTGTTGGATATTATGGATGAAGCCTGGTTGCTTTATGATGAAGAGCATTCATTGTTGAGATGAAAGTCTTATAGTTCAGAGATGAGGACAGATCATGCAGAGATTGTTATTGATGACTTGTTGTTGAAGGTATCTCAGATTGCAGAATTTAAGGAAGAAGCACTGGTTTAGGGGGAGTAGCAGGTTGAATTCTAATGGTTGCATTGTTGGAAATATGACTGCTTATTCTTTGGTCTTGGTGATACTCATGCTCAAATGATGATGATTTGGTACATGGATTATTATGATAAGATTTTGAGCCCTAGTTGCTGACAAGTATCTTTGTGTGGATGAGTTGGATATCATTTGTTTTAGATCATATAGAGTTTGGTTGCTATGGTTGAGATCTTTTGCCTACATATGTTACTTCATGTTACATCTTGAAGATCATGGTGATTTTGGACCACATGGATGATTGCTTGAAACATATCTGAAGATGCTGTTCTGATATGATAATCTCTTTTGGAAAGAATGTATTGATGCTGCAAAGGATCCGAAGGCTTAGTTACTAATGGGCTTATGCTACAAACAATGGATGACGCTTGAAGACACAACTACACTATTCTGTTATATCTGTAGTCCAGGGAAGCAGTCAAATATCTCAGAAAGAAGCTGAACACTGTATTTGTCTTACAAAGAATCAGATCTGGTTGAAATTTAGAAGGTGTCTTAGGATACGCGGGTTTCCTGAAACACAGTCGCGTATGTACGCTAGTTACTGCACATAAAACTGCGTATGGTTGGTTTCTGACAATTCTTGGTTGGTTCAGCTCTCTTCAGCACAGCTGCAGTGCTGTTTGGTATCTCTGGTGGTGTTTCAGTTCTCATAAATCTGTTTCTAATATTTTGATGAAGATGCCTTGATGATTTGTTGGTGAAAATGTTCAGGTTGCACAAACTAAGGAGGAGCCTTAGTCATATGAAAAGGATGCATGGTTGCACAGATTCAGGGGGAGCATTAGCTTTGCTGACTATAATGCAGTGTTGGCATTATTATGGTTCTGAAATATGTTCTCTTTCTTGAGGACTTTCTGGTGTTGGTCATAAATGGTCATATTTATATTTGGTGAAAAGGTCTTGTTGAGACCCATGATGTAAAAATTGTAATATTCAGTCATGTAAGGACTTGTCATTTTTGTAAACCCACTTGGTTGGGTAGCCGAGTCAAATTTTGTAAACCCACTTGGTTGGGTACTTGAGTCTTATATGTAAATCCACTTGGTTGGATATTTGATGTAAGTATGAGTCTTTGGTGATAGGAAGTTCATAGAGTCATGTACTTCATTGACAAATTTGTTTGGAGATTCAGCATGGACTCAGGGGGAGTTTGGCCACTTCAGCACATATCAGATCTGCAGACTGTTTCTTCCACATGAGGAGAAAAGGGGGAGAATGTTGGTTTTTGATCCGCCCTTTGCCCTTGATGTCAAAGGGGGAGAGTGACATGGTGTTTGAATAAAGAGAAGGTAATGATGTGACATATTTGGGAGAGTGTCATGGTATCTATCTGCTGTGGTAACCAAACACCATCGTGGTTGCCATCAAGTCCAAAGGGGGAGATTGTTGGAAATATGATGCAGAGTGTTGTCCTTGATGGCAACCCACTGAATGAAGATGAAGACGTGCGACTGTTGACATGTATTGTCCTCGATGGCACTCCACCTGATGAAGTTATGCTTGACTTGATGGACTTGTTAAATGATGTAAATCTGAAGTGATATGATGATTGTTGATGATATGATGTTGAGTGTTGTACTTGAAAGGAAACCCACTTGATGAAGATGATGACAACTTACTTGATGAAGTTTTGTTTGATAGAATATGTCCTTGATGAAGGAAATCTGATGTATCTACAGTATGTACAGAAGGCAATGAAGAAAGGATTTCAGAATGTACTCAGAGAATGATGAAAAAGAGCATGTCTCTTGGTATACGCGGATTGGCCTAGGGGAAGTCGCGTATGCACGCGGAAAGGAACGTTACAAGTCGCGTATGGGCTAAAGCGCTCAAAAAGTGCAAATCCAAGGGTAACCACCATGGTATTGACCCACAGTATTGGGTAATGATCCGCCTAATTGACCCCGTCCAGGTAGTTTTGGGCTTATGGTATTGTTTTGGTCCATGGTATTGAAAAAGGGGCTCATGGTATTGAAAAGGATAATCCTATATAAGGAGATGAAATTCATTGTGCAAAACAGAGGTGTGGTGCAAGGTGTCTGAGCTTGAATGAATACTTCTCTCTGAAGTATATCTGAATGGAAAGGGTTACACTTGAATGATAAATCTGAATGTATGATGCACCAATGATGAAGAAGGGGATCTAGATCTGAATTGCTCTTGTATTTGCTAGATCTGATTATGGATGGCTTAGATCTGTGATGAGGCGAGCATCTAGGCGAACATCTGTCTGAAGAAAAAGGGTAGATCTGAACTGAATATCTGATCTGATGAAGTATGCTGCTCTGTAATGATTGAAGATCTATACGCTACTTCGCCGCGAAGGAAGCGCGTATATACGCAGCTTCAGCGAAGAGAAAGCGCGTATGCGCAATACAATATACACTGAGGTATACGCTGGTTTGTGTGGACGGAAGCGCGTATATACGCGACGTCAGTAAAGGGAAAGCGCGTATGAAAACTAGCTATTGCCAGGTATGAAATATCCCATCCGTTCCGCCGTGTTTCTCGCTATCCGATCTTGTTGATATGTATCATCAACATGTATGTCTGAGCTGTGTTACGATAAGGCTCCAAGAGGAAATATGATGAAATGTGGCCCTGGGTGTTGTTCTATTGTCTTATGATCTAGTGTGAAAATTGATGAAACTGGTCCGCGTGTGGTGTCATGTTGTAGCCTACTGTGGGTTGTAGCTCTTTCCGTGAGGTCGAAACGGCAGATCAAATGAGTTTCCTTCCGTAGGTCAAACGAGCCGTGGGTTAAAGCCCCTTCTGGAGAGGTCGGTAAACGAGCCAGTGGGTGCCTCTGCGTGTCGTCAAGTCTCCGCGCCATGACATATGTTGTAAGAAAGATGTTTTCCATAATAAAAAATATTGAAGGTCGAGCAACTCAGTGGTGGTTTTCTCCTTATCAGTCTTTCCACCACTAAAGCCAGGCACCTATGTGATGCTTTGTGTGATGGCTTATTCTGTTCTTACTGCACATGTTTACTGTTTATTAATCAACTGATGAAAGAATGATGGAATAATAGGAGTGAAGATTTAATGACATATCTATATCTCTGTGTATACGCTAGTTTAATAAAGGGGATCTGCGTATATACGCTAGTTTACTGAAGGAAAGTAGCGTATGGGTTTTAAGGAATGAAAAAGTAAAAAGATTTGATTATGCAGTAAATACTGATTCACCCCCCCCTCTCAGTATTTTTCCCAACAAGGAACGCAGGCAGGCTTCATGTTACCTGCGTACCAAAAGTTTCAGAGATTTTTAGGGTTTTTCCTCCTGTTTTAGGGCTTGACATGAGGAGTAAAGGTTGTAAGACTTGTAGAGGAGGCATGTACGAGTGTTAATGAGCTCATACAGTCAGCAAAATTTCAAGGTGACATTTTGGCCATCCTTCAGTCCAAGAAGCCCTTTCCTATAAAAGCCTGCTAGACACCTTCTCTGATGCTTCCGGCACCACCATCAATTCTGATAAATCCCAAATCTTCTTCTTCAACATGCCCATCATCACTCAACGCAATATAGCAAGGATCCTAGGATTCTCAAAAGCGGTGCTTCCTTCAAAGTATCTTGGGGCTCCTCTCATCGATTCGGAAATCAAACACACCTCTTGGAGAGCCCTCCTCGACAAGCTGGAAGCAAGAATTTCCTCATGGACATACAGATCACTCAACATTGCAAGCAGACTCATTCTGATCAAATTTGTTCTTCAGGAAATGCCACTGTACCTCTTCTCAATCTTGGCTACACCTAAATGGGTCTTAAAACAAATCCGTAATTTACAAAGAAATTTTCTATGGGGATCTACGGACCTAAAAAAAAAATGAGCGCTTGTAAAATGGAGTGATGTCTGCCTCCCTAAATCGGTAGGAGGGCTAGGTATAAAATATCCTCAGCATAGCAATACCACTATGGGTGCTCGCATTTGGTGGAACTAGATCTCTAAGCCACATACACCTTGGGAACATTTATGGCAGGTTAAATATGTAACAGGCAGACCTCAGGAGGATCTCATTCGAATCAACACGGATACCCCAGGATTGTTGATCTGGAATGTTGCAAAACAACACAACGCTTTCATTCAAGCACATAGTTTTTGGGAGATCCACTCGGGAGCCACAACTAGACTATGGGAGGACTCCTGGAAAAAATTACCTAAACTAGCTACGCTGTTTCAAAAGCCAAAGTGGCAAACATCTCTTCAGCAATCTGTCCATAATCAGGTCAATCAGTTTTGGCAACAACAACCTATACATGGATTCCAACAATGGCTGCCAGCAAGAATTTGTCAAGAAAACTGGCAGGAGGAGACGTATGAGGACATCGACCATGAGCTCAGTCTCAGGAGAATCAAAGTATCAGATCAAGTGGACAAGTTGAGATGGGGTTATACACCTAGAGGAAGCTTCACAACAAAATAATCTTACCAATTGCTATTTTTCCCTGTGTAGGTTCAGAAGGATCGCCTATGGGATCATGTCTGGTAGCCTGGAATTTGGCCAAAAATTTCCTCCTTCCTCTGGCTCCTTAGCAAAAAGAGTCTTCTCACTTGGGATAATCTTTAGAAAATAGGTTTCATTGGCCCATCTCGATGCCCCAACTGTATCTCACAAATTGAGACAATCTCGCACCTCTTGGACACCTGCCCATTGGCCGATCAACTATGGGAGAAATCTGCAACATGCAACAGAAGAACAAGAAGGTGCATACGAGACATAATCAATACCATTTGGTATTGGACTTCTGAGCCTTTCCAAAGCCACCTATTCAACTCTATCTGGGCCCTGCTCCTAGGCTTCATATACTGGACTGTCTAGAAGGAACACAACAAGAGGATCTTAAAAAATGAGACCACTCCTATTGACATTCTTTGGTCCAATATAAAACGTAATTTTCAAGAAACCTTAGCCCTCTGTCACTGGTAGGACTAAAAAATGCCTTCCTCCCTTCCTGAATGACTCATTTTGGAAATTTGGAACCTTAACATCAAGCATATAGCTCTGCCCAAGCTAAATTCCTCAATCCATCCTGATTCTCCCCTCTTATGGACACCTCCTACAGAGAACACATTCAAAATGAACTTTGATGGAGTGGCCAAGGGAAACCCAGGTAAAGTAGGATATGGAGGCATATTCGGAAATGTTGTAGGCAACACTCTTCACATTTACTATGGCTCTCTTGGAAGAGACTCAAACAATTCTCCAGATCTAGAAGGCTTATGGCAGAGGCTTCACATTGCAGAAAAAGAAAATATATTCCCTCTGGAGGTAGAAGGGGATTCACAGATTCTAATAGAGGCCACAATACGCATCCACTCAGGCACTACACCAGCTAAAGTGGCTTCGAGTTGGAGACTACTGAGCAAATTAGAATAACTAGATCGCTGGCATAAAGTTCCAAGAGCCATCTCCTTCAAGCACATTAGGTGCACTACTAATAAGGTAGCAGATGGAATAGCTAACAAAGGTGTTGATCAATTCCTTTCTTCGAGGGTCCTTTGAATAGTTCTGATGACATTAAAATCATACAAGATTGCACTCTCATGGAGCACCAGGATCTCCATCCACCGGACGCGGGTGGTTAATTACATGTGTACGTTGTATTTGTTTTGGAATGGAGCGTGGATTCACCACACTACCACCCAAACTCATGTGACGCTACTATTAACTCCTCTTACCATCCTCCATTCACCTGCATTAATGCAACACATAGGCCAAGACTTGCCCGGTTCTATTCCAAGGATGGCGTACTCCAGCCATTTCATTCTTGCTTTGAATCCTTTGCAATCCAGCTGCTCCCCTGTTGTTGTAGAGCCCAACTCTCGAAATAACACTGGGAGACGTTGTTCCATTGTTTGTTGTTTATAAATTGAGCCCAGTATTCACATTTTGTAGAGCCCTCTCTACAATCTGCTAATTGATTTGCATACTAAGGCTTCCTCCACTCTGATAGCTCACCCCCCGTATACCCTTCAGATGCCCCTGTTCTCGGATACTGCCACAACTCTTTCCCATTCTGCCTACAGTATTTCTTCTGTCCATAAGCTCCATTCTTCCCAGAGGAACATGCTGCACCTTCTCCAGCGAATGTGCTACTGAAGAGGCAGTAGTCGTGGCCAATTCTCGGGCTAGCCCTCCATGTCAATCACTGGCTCTTCCTCCCCCTCTTCTTATAACTACACTGGTCACTATCCTGCAACCAGAAGTGATCGAGGGTGAGGGTGCCTTGGGAATTTTCAATTTGAGGTGGGATCTCCCCATATCTCGGCCTCCCATTCCAACATCCTAGCTCATTACCAAACCACCCAACTTCATTTTCCTTGCTCTTGGAATATGCCTATTGTCATTGCTACCATCACTATTGAGTTCAAGGAAGAGCCACCTTGTTCAGACGTTGAGAAGACATGTTATGGTTAGGAGATAAGTACTATCAACAAGTAGGGCACTCCTCAAAGTGCAGTTATGAAGAGGAAAGTTCCTAGCTATAGTGAGAACTAGGACAGAGGCCATGAAGATAACTAGGGCTACTCCAACCGAGGCTGCCTCAACGACAAAGAAGACAAGCAGATTGAGGATGATGATATGGACTCCTATGGGTGCCCAGTTGTTGAAGAACCTCCCTCCACTTCTCATGACGCCTAAACTATTCAAAATTTGTAGGTTTTTTCTTTATAATCTTTCAGATGGGTTTCACTCTGTGTTCTTCCTGATATTTAGTCAATTGATTCTGAATTTTGGTCATGTGTTAATGTTCCAAGGCCGGTTTCCCCTACGTGGGCGGCATGTTTGGTATGTCTGGTATGTGTTAATAGTATTTATCTAGTATGTCTGGTAAACAAACTTCATCTAGTTTTTAGTGTGATAATACCTCATCTCTGGGAAAGTGTTGGTCGGATAAATCGATTTTGCGGACAAGATCGATCTCCCTAGTGTCAGAAGACAATCTAGCAACAAATGAACAACTAAGTTTGTCTTTCTCTAAATATATTCATTTTACAAATAAATTCTATGAAGGTGTCTATTCTACCTTAGATCCAAATGTTTATTTGCGGTCGTAGTGCTTCCTTCGCATCAATAATCCTTCCGTCGCAACAAGAGTTCTTCCGCCGCAACAATAGTTCTTTCGTCGCAACAAAGTGTCGTATTTTGTCGACCTGCAATCACAAACAAGAAAATATTAAATAGCACCTGTATAAAAAATAATATAAAACATACCTATTATAGTGATCAAGGAATCTATGAAATAAACGATCAAATGACAGCTTATTGAAATAAACAATCGAATGACAATTTATTGAGAAAAACAAAACTTGATTGTATTAATCTTAAAAATAACAGAAGAACCTTACAAAATTAGCCTTGATGTTTGAAAGGCCTTCCCGGGGTCCGAAGCAGGAGTCTCCTCTACTTTGATAAGTCTTGCACTCTTCCTCCAGGAGCACATAGAGGTATGTGATCTTTCCTCTCAAAATCTCAGCAGAAAGAAGTCTAAATCTCAACAGCACTTCAACTCAATCACCCATAAAGCTTGAACTCCCCTTGAGGCTACCTAATGCCTCCTTTTATAGAGAAGATGAGGAGGTTAGGGTTCCACCTTTGAAGGGATAGAATACTCCTTCAAAGGGATAGGACCCTCACATCAAGGGATTAGTTCCTTAAGGTGTGGGATACATGCACCTTACTAAAGCGTACTCATCCCCAAAAATTCTCATCTAGAACCTTCTAGAATTGACTTGAAATCAGTTTTTTGACTCTAATTTCTCTCTTTTTTGACTTTGAGGAGGGTACGCAGGCATTGCAATGGAAAAATGCGTTCTAGAACGTAGGTAAGCAGTGTATTACCTGCGTACCTAGGCTAGGAACACAAGCAAGCTTCATGTTACCTGCGTACCCAAAGTTTCAGAGATTTTTAGGGTTTTTCCTCCTGTTTTAGGGCTTGACATGAGGAGTAAAGGTTGTAAGACTTGCAGAGGAGGCATGTATGAGTGTTAAAAAGCTCATACAGTCAGAAAAATGTCAAGGTGACAATTTTTAAGTGCAACAGATTGCCCCCTCAAGTACGATGTCTGGAATAGATGAAGATGAAGTCTATCATATATGAAGAGTGAAGTACTTTATCATTTCAAGGATCATTCTGTGGACACCCCGGTCAGAACTTGTAAAAACATTCAATGCAATATATATATATATATATATATATATATATATATATATATGTAATCATATCATCGCTGAGGTAGGCATTCCCATACTCAGATCAAAACTAACTAGAAAACTGATTTAAATTGTTCTGATATAGGAATTATTTTCAATACATCAATAGTATAGACATATGTACACACAGCATGGACGCAGCCATTTGTTTATGAATAGTCCACTGTATAAATGAATAATAAAAATTCCTCATAGCCTGGATGGTAGAAACTAGATCCAGGGTCTTGATTTCCGCATCTCAAACTAGTACGATTCTATCCATGTGAATGAATGTGTCAAAGTCGAAGATGGTAGAAACCACTTGATTACCAGTCAATGATGTAAACTGTTAACAAGTGTGAGAGTAACCACCAGTAATGTCAATGGTTCTCAAAGTACTCAGTACAATCCATGAAATGTGAATGAATGAGATGAAGTCGAACATGTCACGGAATCATTCGATCGAAGGTTAATGATGCAACCTGTTGTTGAAGGCGAGAAACTTGCCATTAAGGGATGCAGATTTCAAGGTACTGACGATTTCTGGATCAACTTCCTAGATAATGAGCTGTCGTCGATAGAATGTGATCCGTCGTAGGCAAGCCCACAACATGAAATCATAGATCAATTTTTGAAGAAATATATTAGCAAGGACTAACTCAGGGATGGTCGAAATGGATGACAGATATTTTGCAGATGAATGGTTTATTTGAACTGTCCTCTTGAACACATAACGACACTGCAGAAGGCTTGGTGACAATTGACCCAAAGCTAATACTCAGAAACTGACTGAAAACTTTCAATATGGTTTGATTAACTATTAGGCAAAGGATTTCCCAACCCAAGTGAACAAAAGTGTCGTGTTCAAGAGTGGTTTACTAGATTTTCAAAAAATCAAAATACAACAAACAAGTCCATTTTTCTCTCTTTTCCTCCACCATTTCTGGCAAGTACCTCTTTATTTTGACAAGCTTGAGGAGGATAATATTTTCTTGTTTATAAGCTCATCCTTCGGATGAGTCCAACTTAGTTTAAGATTTGAACCCTAAGAAGGAGTGGTTCGTTCCTGCTTAAAAATTTAATAGGTCCTTTACTGTTAAATTTTAATGAGTCCAGTATAGGAGAAACTTGGTGTTTTTCATTTTTAGGGAGTCAGAAGAAAAACTTAAGAAAACTCCGTGGGTGTAATTTTTCATAAATTTAGTCTCTCGGGCCCGAAAAAGGATAAAATAACGCGGGAGAGAACTCTATTGACCATGATTAGTCAACATATACTTTTTTCGTAAATAGTCCATTTCAGTCTGTAAAAGGGGTAAACTTATAATGAATGGATGATCATTCATTTACTTTAATGAGTTCGAATAATCAAGTGCTCGGAAATATTTTCATGTTTAAAGAGTCTGAAAAGGGCTTAAAAGAGAACTCCATGGTTTCGCTTTTTCGTAAGTTTTAATGAGTTCAAAAAAGGGATAAAAATGTACTCATGGTTTTCACTTTTTCGTAAGTTTTAACGAGTTCGAAAAAGGGATAAAAATGTACTCATATGGCCGAATTTCAATTTAATTTACAAAAAGGAAAAGATGGAAAGAACTCGGCATTTTCATGTTTTTTACGAGAATGAAAGATAGCAAAATAATCTCGGGATTTTCATGAGTTTAACGAGTCTTGAAAATAACCAAAATTGACTCAAGATAGGTTTCATTTTTAACAAATCTTGAAACAGAGAAAAACTATGCTGCGGAGTGGTTTCATTTTTACACAAGCTTGAAACATAGAGAAAATTGTGCTTGATGCCCCCTAAGCGTAACTGCTAGAGCGCATGGCCCCCCAGCTTCATTTCATTCAACTAAGTAAACTTCTGGTAATTAATAGCTGGATGGAATGAAGGTTCATTTACGAGATCATATGAAAGACCCGACCTAAAACTGTAAGAAAATTATGCAAAAGCTGAAATAACTAACCTAAATATATGACTTAACGTTTACGAGATCTAGTCAAAGACTCGACTCAATTAGGGGAGGATTTGTTTCATTTTTTAACGAGCTTGACATAGGAAAAAAACTATGCTCATGGCAACGTGTTTCATTTTTTAACGAGGTCGACATAGTAACAGGAACTATCCTCACCTAAATGTTTCATTTTTTAACGAGGTTGACACAGTAAAAGAAACTATCCTCACACTCACTGATTCATTTTTTAACGAGGTTGACACAGTAAAAGGAATTATCCTCGGACTCACTGATTCATTTTTTAACGAGGTTGACACAGTAAAAGGAACTATCCTCGGAAACTAACTGATTCATTTTTTAATGAGGTTGACACAGTAAAAGGAACTATCCTCACACTCACTGATTCATTTTTTAACGAGGTTGACACAATAAAAGGAACTATCCTCGGACTCACTGATTCATTTTTTAACGAGGTTGACACTGTAAAAGGAACTATCCTCAGAAACTAACTGATTCATTTTTTAATGAGGTTGACACTGTAAAAGGAACTATCCTCGCACTCTTGATCATGGCTTCCAAATGGAAGAAACACATGTCAATGGACACACCTTGATCATGGCTTCCAAGAGGTCTTCATCAGAAGGAAGAATATTTCTTTGGAAGGAACACATGTCAAGGGACTCAAAAGGGATAAGAACATCACGTTAAAATAATCCCATAGAGTTTGAAGATGAGCAAACAGTGAGAGGCTCACTTACATCAGTAATTGAAAACATGGGACTAGTTGCCACATAATTAACCCGTGGCAGGGTAGATACCACTTTAGAATCAAGAACATTTAGGGGTTTCATACTATTAGTAGTTGAAACAAGACTAGGGAACGAAAGCTAGTCTAGAGTCACAATATTTCCATTGTGAGGGAAAGACATCGCGCAAAAGAGATTCGATACGACAACTTTCATTGCATAGACATAGTCTCGCCCAAGGAGTAAATTGAAATCCAAGGGACCTCGAACTACCATAAGATCAATACAAAAAATTTTACCTTCCAAAGTAATAGAAAACTTAGGAAGGATACCTAAAGGTTCACTAATGGTTCTATTAAAATCTTTCAGATTCTGCGTAATAGGCACAAGCTGGGGGGAACCCAAAAATTTCCAAGCAGTTGAGGATAAAATACTAACATAAGCACCTTCATCTACCTGTGTGCGGTGAATGTCCCTACTACCAACCCTCACGATGATTTGGAAAGGGATGGAGGAAGGAAGACGAGGTTCTGTCAGTCTATTCCAATCAAAGGAAAAGACCTTAGTACTTGGAGGTGGTTCTGTAGAAATAGGTGAAATGCCCCCTAGCGTAGAAGAATCTGATGTAACAAGAAGAACCTGAGCGGTATGAAGTTCATTATCTACAAGGAGAATGGGATCGAATGAATGTGAAATTGAATCTACCACTTGATCAGCTAATGGATCATCAACCTGAGTGATATAAGTTTCACTCTCCAATGGAAGAGTGGGATCGAATATACTTGAAACTAGATCAATCACTCCGTCAGTTGACAGTAGGTTGGGAGAAAGTTTACGGTAACCAATTGGAAATTCTTGCTGTGGAACAGTAAGGTTTTCCAATAATTTTGAGGCTCCATCCATGTGAGGGAAAATGTGAGTTTGATGACTTCCATTGCATAACTTACAAGGAAACCTAACTTTACCCTTTTTCCCAGGAACTTGACTATCACTGGTTGATGGATCAATGGAAAGTTGATGAGATTTTTATGACCATACATCCAAGACCTTTGGAATACCAGGACAATTGATAAGGAAGTGGTCATCCTTACAAAGCCTGCAAGGGTATTTGGGTTTATGATGCATGTTGGAGGTTTCCTCAACACAACTAACACTTACAACCATGGTTGACTGGCTGACTTCTTTCTTATTTTTCTTCTTCTTCTTCTTCTTCTTCTTCCCTTTCTTCTTCTTCGTCACCACCTGGTTACTATCATCAAGGCTTTTACCAAGTGAAGAGAAATAAATGGAGGAATAAATATTAAGCGAAGAAGGTAAAGGGTCAATAGAAGGTTGGTGATGTTGAGATGGTGAACTCTGTTGAGGTGAAGCATCTGGTTGAGGTGGAACAATTGGAGTATTCAGGGTCAACGAAGTTGAAAATAACCATATCGGTAAACCTATTGTAAATCCAGGTAATGAAAAAGTAGCCATATAATGAGGACCAACATTTCCAATGCAAGGAAAAGTACTAGGATTATCGTTAAGAGGGGTTCCTTGGTTGGTAAATTTCGAAACAGTTGCCATTATATTCAACTTCAGTGAATTTTATTAACAATTTAAAACTAAAATTAACAATTCACAATTCAAACCTAACAATTAAAATTCACAATTCACACCTATGGTATCTAAAAGTAAAAACAAACAAATTAACATGTGCTATCAAATCTAGGATTAAAACTACACACAAACAATAACTTCCCGTACTAAAAACACTAGTTGGTGATGAAATCCAACATCGTAGAATTTAATACAGAAAGGGTGGTTGGAACAGTTACCGCGACAACCTTCTTAATGAAATAGACTGGCACAAGTTTCTTCACAAAACCATCTCGAGTGAAGAGAACCCCCCAAAGAGTCCAAGTGAGTCTAGTCGACGTCTGCTCCAGGTACATTGAGATCTTTCCTTCACCATCACCTTAGGAAATAATCTTAAGTTTATGGACACTAAGGTTACTAACATTATCAAATACAACTGGGGGAACAGTCTACGATCCGATTCCACGCGCAAGGGCAGAGTAGCAAAGCTCAATCCCCTTGAAGGCTCCTCGACATGGTCAATCCGAGGTTTACCAACAAGTGACCCCAGGCTCCTAAACAATGGTTAATCTGAGGTTTATCATTTGTAATGTGCGCAGATCTTCTGTCTTTCCCAATGAAACAAAATTGATTGTCTCAAAGGTTCAGACATGGTCTCATGATTAACTCCTTTAAGAGAAGCTTCCAAAATGTACCAGTTACAATTGGATTTATTTCTTACCGCAAGATTTATCTACTTGTTTGTTTTAGCTTATTTGGAAAGTTAACTACAACCTATTCCAAAGCACTAATCCTGAGCTAGATTGGTGGAAAGAACCCTAAAAATGTAAAAATTACTAGATGAATTTTAATTAAGCGCTATGTTATTTAGGCTATTATTACTCAAAAGGGTAAATGGATATGAAACCAATGGTGTTATGACCTGACCCAAAACTAAATGCAATCGAATATGATAATGTAATCTTTTCAATTCGATGAATCCTACCTAAAGTAAGGAGAGAGTTTCCATCCACTTCCAACAATGCAAAAATTGATCACTAAGAGAAAATATAACAAATTCTCTAATGCACTAATTTCATCAAGAAAAACTAATGCAAATCAATTCCAAAACAATTTTTATATTTTTGTGTTTTTAAAACAAGCATAAAAACATCTAAATTCAAATCAAAGAAAATTGATCTAAATCTATGATTGATTTTTCCAGAATGTAAACTATGTAGTTGTAATCTATGCACAATTCACTTGAAAAGTATGCAAATGTAATCTATGCACATTTTTCATTCATATTCTGAAAATGAGAATTCTAATTATGCAAATGTGATCTATGCAAGAGAATTCTCAAACACAAGATGATTCTAATGTAATCTAAGAACCAATCAAGTGCAAGTCAATAAAATTGGGTGAGAGTTCCAAAGATCAAAAAACACTCAAAGGCGATTAACACTCATACACAATTTAGCCCCCCCAGCGAATGAGGGGGAATTTTTTTTGCAAAAACAAAAGAAGAACGATGCAAAATTGTAAAAATACTGAGATAAGCCTGCAAGTAATGATCAAAGGAAATAAAATTAAGAATTTCTCAAAAAAAAGACTCAAAACACCCAATTAACTTAATAGAGATCAATGAGATGAAAAATTTGCTGAAAGAAACTCATAAACAAGAGATTTAAACTATATTGAAAGAAGAAATCTAAGTTTTTCAAGACTTTTAACAGGGGCTGCAACAATGTGTGGTCCCCAGAAAATTTCAAGAAAAACAAAAAATACTTCAAAACTTTAAAAGCAAAGTAAATCTAAGTTACCCAAACCCGTACAAATCAATCAAAAATCAGAAAAAATCATTTTCTCAAATCAAAACAAAGGAAAATCCAAACAATATCTTTCCCCAACGAAGTCGCCAATTTGTTGGCCGGATAAATCGATCTTGCAGACAAGATCGATCTCCCTAGTGTCAGAAGACAATCTAGCAAGAAACGAACAACTAAGTTTGTCTTTCTATAAATATATTCATTTTTCAAATAAATTCTATGAAGGTGTCTATCCTACCTTAGATCCAAATGCTTATTTGCGGTCGTAGTGCTTCTTTTGCATCAATAATCCTTTTGTCGCAACAAGAGTTCTTCCGTTGCAACAAGAGTTCTTTCATCGCAACAAAGTGCCTCCTTTTGTCGACCTACAATAAAAAACAAGAAAATATTAAATAGCACCTGTATAAAAAATAATTATAAAACATACCTATCATAGTGATCAAGAAATATTTGAAATAAGCGATCAAACAACAGCTTATTGAAATAAACAATCGAACGACAATTTACTGAGAAAAACAAAACTTGATTGTATTAATCTTAAAAATAACAGAAGAACCTTACAACCTTAGCCTTGATGTTTGAAAGGCCTTCCCGGGGTCCAAAGCATGAGTCTCCTCTACTTTGATAATTATTTGACTCTTCCTCCAGGAGCACATAGATGTATGTGATCTTTCCTCTCAAAATCTCAGTAGAAAGAAGTCTAAATCTCAACAGCACTTCAACTCAATCACCCATAAATCTTGAACTCCCCTTGAGGCTACCCAATGCCTCCTTTTATAGAGCAGACGAGGAGGTTGGGGTTCCACCTTTGAAGGGATAGAATCCTCCTTCAAAGGGATAGGCTCCTCACATCAAGGGATTAGTTCCTTAAGGTGTGGGATACATGCACCTTACTAAAGCGTACTCATCCCCAAAGATTCTCATCTAGAACCTTCTAGAATTGACCTCAAATGAGTTTTTGACTTTAATTTCTCGTTTTTGGACTTTGATGAGGGTACGCAAGAATTTCAAAGGAAAACTGCATTCTAGAATGTAGGTAAGCAGTGTATTACCTGCGTACCCAGGCTAGGAACGCAAGTAGGCTTCATGTTACCTGCGTACCCAAAGTTTCAGAGATTTTTAGGGTTTTTCCCCCTGTTTTAGGGCTTGACAAGAGGAGTAAAGGTTGTAAGACTTGTAGAGGAGGCATGTACGAGTGTTAATGAGCTCATACAGTTATCAAAATGTCAAGGTGAGAGTTTGGCCATCCTTTAGTCCAAGAAGCGCTTGCCTATAAAAGCCTGCTAGACACCTTATTTGATGCTTCTGGCACCACCATCAATGCTAATAAATCCCAAATATTCTTCTTCAACACGCCCATCATCACTCAACGCAATATAGCAAGGATCCTAAGATTCTCGATAGCGGTGCTTCCTTCCAAGTATCTTGGGGCTCCTCTCATCGATTCAGAAATCAAACACACCTCTTGGAGTGCCCTCCTCGACAAGCTGGAAGCAAGAATTTCCTCATGGACATACAGATTGCTCAAAATTACAAGCAGACTCATTCTAATCAAATCTGTTCTTCAGGAAATGCCATTGTACCTCTTCTCAATCTTGGCTACACCTAAATGGGTCTTAAAAAAAATCCGTAATTTACAAAGAAATTTTCTGTGGGGATCTATGGACCTCAAAAAAAAATGAGCGCTTGTAAAATAGACTGATGTCTGCCTCCCTAAATCGGCAGGAGGGCTAGGTATGAAAGATCCTCAGCATAGCAATACCACTATGAGTGCTCGCATTTGGTGGAACTAGATCTCTAAGCCACATACACCTTGGGAACATTTATGGCAAGTTAAATATGTAACAGGCAGACCTCAGGAGGATCTCATTCGAATCAACACGGATACCCAAGGATTGTTTATTTGGAATGCTGCAAAACAACACAACACTTTCATTCAAGCACATAGTTTTTGGGAGATCCACTCGGGAGCCACAACTAGACTATGGGAGGAATCCTGGCAACAATTACCTAAACTAGCTACGCTATTTCACAAGCCAAAGTGGCAAACATATCTTCAGCAATCTACCCACAACTAGGTCAATCAGTTTTGGAAACAACAACTTATACATGGATTCCAACAATGGCTACCAACAGGAATTTGTCAAGAAAACTGGCAGGAGGAGACATATGAGGACATCGACCATGAGCTTAGTCTCAGAAGAATCAAAGTATCAGATCAAGCGGACAAGTTGAGATGGGGTTATACACCTAGAGGAAGCTTCACCACAAAATAAGCTTACCAACTTCTATTTTGCCCTATGTAGGTTCAGAAGGATCACCTATGGGATCATGTCTGGCAGCTTGGAATTTGGCCAAAAAATTCCTCCTTCCTCTGGCTCCTTAGCAAAAAGAGGCTTCTCACTTGGGATAATCTTCAGAAAAGAGGTTTCATTGGCCCATCTCCATGCCCCAACTGTATCTCACAAACTAAGACAATCTCGCACCTCTTGGACACCTGCCCATTGGCTGATCAACTATGGGAGAAATCTGCAATATGCAACAAAAGAATAGGAAGGTGCATATGAGACATAATCAATACCATCCGGTATTGGCCTTCTGAGCCTTTCCAAAGCCACCTATTCAACTCTATCTGGGCCCTGCTCCCAGGCTTCATATACTGGACTGTCCAGAAGGAACACAACAAGAGGATCTTAAAAAATGAGACCACTCCTATTGACATTCTTTGGTCCAATATAAAATGTAATTTTCAAGAAACCTTAGCCCTCCGTCACTGGTAGGACTCAAAAATTCCTTCCTCCCTTCCTGAATGACTCATTTTGGAAAGTTGGAACCTTAACATCAAGCATACAACTCTGCCCAAGCTAAATTCCTCAATCCATCCTGATTCTCCCCTCTTATGGACACCTCCTACAGAGAACACCTTCAAAATGAACTTTGATGGAGCGACCAAGGGAAACCCAGGTAAAGCAGGATATGGAGGCATATTCAAAACTGTTGTAGGAAACACTCTTCACATTTACTATGGCTCTCTTGGAAGAGACTCAAACAATTCTACAAATCTATAAGGCTTATGGCAGGGGCTTCACATTGCAGAAAAAGAAAATATATTCCCTTTGGAGGTAGAAGGGGATTCACAGATTGTAATAGAGGCCGCAATACGCATCCACTCAAGCACTACACCAGCTAAAGTGGCTTTGAGTTGGAGACTTCTGAGCAGATTAGAATAACTAGAACACTGGCTCAAAGTTCCAAGAGCCATCTCCTTCAAGCACATTAGGTGCACTGCTAATAAGGTAATAGACCGAATAGCTAACAAAGGCGTTGATCATTTCCTTTCTTCGAGGGTACTTTGAATAGTTCTGATCACGTTAAACTCATACAATATTGCACTCTCATGGTGCACCAGGATCTCCATCCCCCGGATGCGGGTGCTTAATTCCATGTGTACGTTGTATCTGTTTTGGAATGGAGCGTGGATTCACCACACTACCACCCAAACTCACGTGAAGCTACTATTAACTCCTCTTACCATCCTCCATTCACCTGCATTAATGCATCACACAGGCCAAGACTTGCCCAGTTCTATTCCAAGGATGGCATACTCCAACCATTTCATTCCTGCTTTGAATCCTTTGCAATCGAGCTGCTCCCCTGTTGTTGTAGAGCCCAACTCTCGAACTAAGACTGGGAGACGTTGTTCCATTGTTTGTTATTGATAAATTTAGCCCGATATTCACATTTCATAGAGCCCTCTCTATAATATGTGGATTGATTTGCATACTAAGGCTTCCTCCAATTTGATAGCTCGCCTCTCGTATACCCTTCAGATGCCCCTGTTTTCGGATGCTGCCACATCTCTTGCCCATTCTACCTCCAGTATTTCTGCTATCCATAAGCTCCATTCTGCCTGAAGGAACATGTTGCGCCTTCTCCATGGAATGCGCTACTGAAGAGGCAGCAGTCGTGGCCAATTCTCGGGCTAGCCCTCCATGTCAATCACTGGCTCTTCCTCCCCCTCTTTTGATAACTACACTGGTCGCTATCCTGCAACCAAAAGCGGTCGAGGGTGAGGGCGCCTTGGGAATTTTCAATTTGAGGTGGGATCTCCCCATATCTCAGCCTCCCGTGCCAACATCCCAGCTCATTACCAAACCGCCCAACTTCGTTTTCCTTTCTCTTGGAATAGGCCTATTGTCATTGCTACCATCACTGTTGAGTTCAAGGAAGAGCCACCTTTTTCGGACGTTGAGAAGACATGTTATGGTCAGGAGATAAGTACTACCAACAATCAGGGCACTCCTCAAAGTGCAGTTATGAAGAGGAAAGTTCCTAGCTGTAGTGAGAACTAGGACAGAGGACATGAAGATAACTAGGGCTACTCCAAGTGAGGCTGCCTCAACGACAAAGAAGACAAGCAAACTGAGGACGATGATATGGACTCCTATGGGTGCCCAGTTGTTGAAGAACCTCCCTCCACTTCTCATGATGCCTAAACTGTTCAAAATTTGTAGGTTTTTTCTTTACAGTCTTTCGGATGGGTTTCACTCTGTGTTATTCTTGATATTTAGTTAATCGATTCTGAATTTTGGTCATGTGTTAATGTTCCAACGCCAGTTTCCCCTGCGTGGGTGGCATGTTTTGGTATGTCTGGTATGTCTTGTAAAAAAACTTCATCTAGTTTTTGGTGTGAGAATACCTCAAGTGTTGGCCAGATAAATTGATCTTGCGAACAAGATCGATCTCCCTAGTGTCAGAAGAAAATCTAACAACAAACGAACAACTAAGTTTGTCTTTCTCTAAATATATTCATTTTACAAATAAATGCTATGAAGGTGTCTATCCTACCTTAGATCCAAATGCTTATTTGCTGTCGTAGTGCTTCCTTCGCATCAATAATCATTCCGTCGCAAGAAGAGTTCTTCTGTCGCAACAAGAGTTCTTTCGTCGCAACAAAGTGTCGTCTTTTGTCGACCTGAAATCACAAACAAGAAAATATTAAATAGCACCTGTATAAAAAATAATATAAAACATACCTATCATAGTGTTCAAGGAATCTATGAAGTAAACGATCAAACGAAAAATTATTGAAATAAACAATCGAACGACAATTTATTGAGAAAAACAAAACTTGATTGTATTAATCTTAAAAATAACAGAAGAACCTTACAAACTTAGCCTTGATGTTTGAAAGGCCTTCCCGGGGTCTGAAGCAGGAGTCTCCTCTACTTTGATAAGTCTTGCACTCTTCCTCCAGGAGCACATAGAGGTATGTGATCTTTCCTCTCAAAAGCTCAGCAGAAATAAGTCTAAATCTCAACATCACTTCAGCTCAATCACCCATAAAGCTTGAACTCCCCTTGAGCCTACCCAATGCCTCCTTTTATAGAGCAGATGAGGAGGTTAGGGTTCCACCTTTGAAGGGATATAATCCTCCTTCAAAGGGATAGGCTCCTCACATCAAGGGATTAGTTCCTTAAGGTGTGGGACACCTTACTAAAGCGTACTCATCCCCAAAAATTCTCATCTAGAAGCTTCTAGAATTGACCTCAAATCAGTTTTTTGACTTTACTTTCTCGTTTTTTTGACTTTGAGGAGGGTATGCAGGCATTGAAAAGGAAAACTGTGTTCTAGAACGTAGGTAAGCAGTGTATTACCTGTGTACCCAAGCTAGGAACGCAGGCGGGCTTCATGTTACCTGAGTACCCAAAGTTTCAGAGATTTTTAGGGTTTTTCCTCCTGTTTTAAGACTTGCAGAGGAGGAATGTATGAGTGTTAATGAGCTCATACAGTCAGCAAAGTGTCAAGGTGACAATTTTTAAGTGCAACAGATTGCCCCCTAAAGTGTGATGTCTGGAATAGATGAAGATGAAGTCTATCATATATGAAGAGTGAAGTACTTTATCATTTCAAGGATCATCTTGTGGACACCCCGGTCGAAACCTGTAAAAAAATTCAATTCAAAATATATATATGTAATCATATCATCGCCGAGGTAGGCATTCCCATACTCAGATCAAAACTAACTAGAAAACTGATTTAAATTGTTCTGATACAGGAATGATTTTCAATACATCAACAATACAGAAATATGTAGACACAACATGGACACAACCATCTGTTTATGAATAGTCCACTGTATAAATGAATAATAAAAATTCCTCACAGCCTGGATGGTGGAAACTAGATCCAGGGTCTTGATTTCCGCATCTCAAACTAGTACGATTCTATCCATGTGAATGAATGTGTCAAAGTCGAACATGGTAGAAACCACTTGATTACCAGTCAATAATGTAAACTGTTAAAAAGTGTGAGAGTAACTGTCTGCTCAACTTAGTGTTCCTAAATTGATGTCATAAATTGTCAACCAGGGCTAGTAAACTGTTGAAGTGAAGTGCACTATATGTGCCTAGGTATCTGCTTCCTACTTCTTATGAATCTACCCCTCGAGTCTCTTTCTCTACTCATGTCATTGTTTTTGGGTGGTAAGAAACAAGGATACCTAGTTACACTTCCCCGACAACGACGCCAAAATGTCTGCTCAACTTAGTGTTCCTAAATTGATGTCATAAATTGTCAACTAGGGCTAGTAAACTGTTGAAGTGAAGTGCACTATATGTGCATAGGTATCTGCTTCCTACTTCGTTGTGTTTAGTGTTTTTTTTTAATGTTTTTGGGTTTTGTGTTTTTATGCTAAGAGGAAAATAACTAAGTTTTTTAACAAAGAGAAGTTATTGGTCACACTAAAACAGAGCAAAATCTATTCTAAACTATGTATGGCACCTAAGAACAGAAAATGAAAAACTTGACAAGAAAAATAACTCATAACATGAACTCAGTCCAATTCATTCATTAGAAGTATATTTTAACAACTTGAGAAAAGGATGAGTTTAATGCAATGAAGTTCTTCTAAGTAAACAACAACCTACAATATTATAGAGAAAATCTCATCCATGGTTAGAAATTTGTTGGAACACATTTGGAAAGGATTATTTGTAACATATTAAGGAACCCTACTCTAAATTAACTTATGACACTAAAATTAATCCATTCTGCAATCTCAAAATGTCACTATTAAACCTCATTCAAAGGTTAGAAATCTTTTGGAATAGTTTTGGAAAGAGGCAGTCTGTAAAATTATGAGAAATTGCGGAATAGTCAAGACTTCAAAATGACAATACCAATTCTTGTTCCTATGATAATGATGTATTAATAGAAATTAAGAACAAGAGAAGTTTGTAAATAATGAAGGCCTTGAAGTCTAATGGAACATAACTAGAATACAACTAACTAATAAAACTTAAAATACATTAAACAGAATTGAAATAGAATGCAATCAATCAAACTTGAAATACAGTGAACAGAACTGAACTAGAGTGAAATTAACCTCCGGAGTATTACAGCTGAACTAAAATGCAACTAATCTCTAAAACACTATAGCTATATCTCATTTAGTGTTAGTGATATTTTGGAACAATTCATAAGAACAAGACTGGCTGTAACATCCGATGTAAGTGAGCATAAAACATAAAGTTCAGAAAACTACTTAAATTAGGAATGAAATAGAGCTAAAGTTACTTATCTAAACAATATGCACAGATCTTCTCGGGCAGTAGGGGCCCTCTACCACCGGATTAGCACACGAATCTACTCAAGATTTCCTCATATCATGTATTAAAGATGCTCTTCTTTCATTAAAGGAAAATGATTCAAAAACAAAGTATTACGGTCTTGGACAATATTAACAATAAAACATCAATCTAGCTAACTGTCTCTCGGTCTCCCGAGTCATTCTTATAAGAGAAATACATAACTACCCTTGAGAAGAAATAGGGATAAGTGTCTTTCCCAATTAAAATCAAATTATAACTCTTGTGGAAGCCTCGTACTTTTGCTGAAGACATCTGTAGAGTTCTTGTCTTGGTAGAAGTCTATCTCTTAGTTTTGATTACTTCCACGTCCATAACCACTTGGAGGTTTTTTCTTAGACTTTGTAGAGGGCAAGGAATGATGTAGATGAGGTATGGAATTCAACCATATGCGTTTTTCCTTAAAGTGACACATGTAACCTGTGTGAACATGAAGATAGCTGCGGAATAGGCGACTGGCTACAGAATGGCTGCATTCTGTAGCTGTGTCTAGTCAAAAATTACTACAACAACAAAATCACGAAAATATAGCAAGTCAGTCATTATATGCATTCCTAAAGTGTCTTTAATTAATCCTATTGATCTTTTAATCCTGCAACTGATAAAGGACAAAGGAAATGAAGTGAAATTTGGTGAAAGAGGACATCTTTGGGGCTCAACAGTAACCACCAGTAATGTCAATGGTTCTCAAAGTACTCAGTACAATCCATGAAATGTGAATAAATGAGCTGAAGTTGAACATGTCACGGAATCATTCGATCGAAGGTCAATGATGCAACCTGTTGTCGAAGGTGAGAAACCTGCCATTGAGGCATGCAGATTTCAAGGTACTGACGATTTCTGGATCAACTTCCTAGATAATGAGCTGTCGTCGATAGAAAGTGATCCGTCGTAGGCAAGCCCACAACACGAAATCATAAATCAAGCTTTGAAGAAATATATTGGCAAGGACTGACTCAGGGATGGTCAAAATGGATGACTGATATTTTGCAGATGAATGGTTTATTTGAACTGTCCTCTTGAACACATAACGACACTGCAGAAGGCTTGGTGACAATTGACCCAAAGCTAATACCCAGAAACTGAATGAAAACTTTCAATATGGTTTGATTAACTATTAGGAAAAGGATTTCCCAACCCAGGTGAACAAAAGTGTCGTGTTCAAGAGTTGTTTACTATATTTTCAAAAAATCAAAATACAACAAACAAGTCCATTTTTCTCTCTTTTCCCCCACCATTTCTGGCAAGTACCTATTTATTTTGACAAGCTTGAGGAGGATAAGATTTGCTTGTTTATAAGCTCATCCTTCGGATGAGTCCAACTTAGTTTAAGATTCGAACCCTAACAAGGAGTGGTTCGTTCCTTCTTAAAAATTGAACAGGTCCTTTACTGCTAAATTTTAACGAGTCCAGTATAGGAGAAACTCGGTGTTTTTCATTTTTAGGGAGTCAGAAGAAAAAATTAAGAAAAATCCGTGGGTGTACTTTTTCGTAAATTTAGTCTCTCGGGCCCGAAAAAGGATAAAATAATGCGGGAGAGAACTCTATTGACCATGATTAGTCAATGTATACCTTTTTCGTAAATAGTCCATTTCAGTCTGTAAAAGGGGTAAAGTTATAATGAAGGGACGATCATTCATTTATTTTAACGAGTTCGAATAATCAAGTGCTCAACAATATTTTCATGTTTAAAGAGTCTAAAAAGGGCTTAAAAGAGAACTCCATGGTTTCGCTTTTTCGTAAGTTTTAACGAGTTCGAAAAAGGGATAAAAATGTACTCATGGTTTTCACTTTTTCGTAAGTTTTAACGAGTTTGAAAAAGGGATAAAAATGTACTCATATGGCCGACTTTCAATTTAATTTACGAGCAGGAAAAGACAGAAAGAACTCAACATTTTCATGTTTTTTACGAGAATGAAAGATAGCAAAATAATTTTGGGATTTTCAAGAGTTTAACAAGTCTTGAAAATAACTGAAATTGACTCAAGATAGGTTTAATTTTTACAAAAGCGTGAAACAGAGAAAAACTCTGCTGCAGAGTGGTTTCGTTTTTACACAAGCTTGAAACAGAGAGAAAACTGTGCTTGATGCCCCCTAAGCGTAACTGCTAGAGCGCATGCCCCCCCAGCTTCATTTCATTCAACTAAGTACACTGTTGGTAATTAATAGCTGGATGGAATGAAGGTTCATTTACGAGATCATATGAAAGACCCGACCTAAAACTGTAAGAAAATTATGCAAAAGCTTAAATAACTAACCTAAATATATGACTTAACGTTTACGAGATCTAGTTAAAGACTCAACTCAATTAGGGGAGGATTTGTTTCATTTTTTAACGAGCTTGACACAGGAAAAGAACTATGCTCATGGCAACGTGTTTCATTTTTTAACGAGGTCGACATAGTAATAGGAACTATCCTCACCTAAATGTTTCATTTTGTAATGAAGTTGACACAGTAAAAGAAACTATCCTCGTATCTAATCTCTAAAATCTACCTATATAACCTACTGATTCATTTTTTTTTAATGAGGTTGACACAGGAAAAGAACTGTCCTCATACCTGATTCTTTTTTTAACGAGGTTTGACACAAGAAAAGAACTGTCCTCATACCTAATTCATTTTTTAATGAGGTTGACTCAGTAACAGGAACCATCCTCATACTTGATTCATTTTTAACGAGGTTGACTCAGTAATAGGAACTATCCTCATAAACTACTTATTTCTAATCTATTAATCTACTCTACAATCTACCTACTGATTCATTTTTTAATGAGGTTGACACAGGAAAAGAACTGTCCTCATGGAAGCTTGTTTCATTTTTTAAACGAGCTTGACACAAGAAAAGGAACTATGCTCTCAACTAACTGATTCATTTTTTAATGAGGTTGACACAGTAAAAGGAACTATCCTCACACTCATTCATTCATTTTTTAATGAGGTTAACACAGTAAAAGGAACTATCCTCGGACTCACTGATTCATTTTTTAATGAGGTTGACACAGTAAAAGGAATTATCCTCGGCACAACATGCTTCATTTTTTAACAAGGTTGACACAGTAAAAGGAACTATCCTCACACCTGATTCATTTTTTTATGAGGTTGACTCAGTAACAGGAACCTTCCTCATACCTGATTCATTTTTTTACGAGGCTCATTACTAAAAAAAGGAACTATCCTCACACTCATCGATTCATTTTTAGTGAGGTTGACACAGGAAAAGAACTGTCCTCATACTCACTGATTCATTTTTTAACGAGGTTGACACAGTAAAAGGAACTATCCTCAGACTCACTGATTTATTTTTTGACGAGGTTGACACAGTAAAAGGAACTATCCTCGGACTCACTGATTCATTGCTTCCAACTAGAAGAAACACATGTCGATGGACACACCTTGATAATGGCTTCCAAGAGGTCTTCATCAGAAGAAATAATAGTTCTCTGGAAGGAACACATGTGAAGGGACTAAAAATGGATAAGAACATCGCGTTCAAATAATCCCATAGAGTTTTCCATGTCAATTACCAGATCTAAGTCAAAGGAAGACGAGAAAATAGTGAGAGGCTCACTTTCATCGGTAATTGAAAACATGGGACTAGTTGCCACATAATTAACCCGTGGCGGGGTAGATACCACTTTAGAATCAGGAACATTTAGGGGTGTCATATTATTGGTAGTCGAAACAAGACTAGGGAACGAAAGCTGGTCTACAGTCACAATATTTCCATTGTGAGGGAAAGACATCACGTGAAAGAGTGTCGATACGACAGCTTTCATTGCATAAACATAGTCTCGCCCAAGGAGTAAATTGAAATCCAAGGGACCTCGAACTACCATAAGATCAATACAGACAGTTTTACCTTCCAAAGTAATAGAAAACTTAGGAAGGATACCTAAAGGTTCACTAATGGTTCTGTTAAAAGCTTTCAGATTCTGCGTAATAGGCACAAGCTGAGGAGAACCCAAAGCTTTCCAAGCAGTTGAGGATAAAATACTAACAGAAGCACCTTCATCTACTTGTGTGCGGTGAATGTCCCTACTACCAACCTTCACAATGATTTGGAAAGGGATGGAGGAAGGAAGACGAGGTTCTGCCAATCTATTCCAATCAAAGGAAAAGACCTCAGTACTTGGAGGGGGTTCTGTAGAAACAGGTGAAATGCCCCCTGGCGTAGAAGAATCTGATGTAACAAGAAGAACCTGAGCGGTATGAAGTTCACTCTCTAAAGGGAGAGTGGGATCGACCGAATGTGAAATTGAATCGACCACTTGATCAACTAATGGATCATCAACCTGAGTGATATGAGTTTCACTCTCCAATGGAAGAGTGGGATCGACCGTACTTGAAACTAGATCAATCACTCCATCAGTTGACGGTAGGTTGGGAGAAAGTCGACGGTAACCAGTTGGAAGTTCTTGCTGAGGAACAGTAAGGTTTTCCAACAATTTTGAGGCTTCATCCATGTGAGGGCAAATGTGAGTTTGATGACTCCCTTTGCATAACTTACAAGGAAACCTAACTTTACCCTTTTTCCCAGGAACCTGACTATCACTGGTTGATGGATCAACGGAAAGTTGATGAGATTTTTCTGACCATACTTCCAAGACCTTTGGAATACCGAGACAATTGATAAGGAAGTGGTCACCCTTACAAATCCTGCAAGGGTATTTGGGTTTACGATGCATGTTGGAGGTTTCCTCAACACAACTAACACTTACAGCCATGGTTGGTTGGTTGACTTCTTTCTTATCTTGCTTCTTCTTCCTCTTCTTCTTCCCTTTCTTCTTCTTCTTAGCCACCTGGTTACTAGCATCAAGGCTTTTACCAAGCGAAGAGGAAGAAATGGAGGAAGAAATATTAGGCGAAGAAGGTAAAGGGTCAATAGAAGGTTGGTGATGTTGAGATGGTGAACTCTGTTGAAGTGAAGCATCCGGTTGAGGTGGAACAATTGGAGTATTCGGGGCCAACGAAGTTGAAAATAACCATATCGGTAAACCTATTGTAAATCCACGTAATGACAAAGTAGCCATATAAGGAGGACCAACATTTCCAAAGCAAGGAAAAGTACTAGGATTCTCGTTAAGAGGGGTTCCTTGGTTGGTAAATTCTGGAACAGTTGCCATTATATTCAACTTCAGTGAATTTTATTAACAATTTAAAACTAAAATTAACAATTCATAATTCACACCTAAAAATTAAAATTCACAATTCACACCTATGGTCTCTAAAAGTAAAAACAAACAAATTAACACGTGCTAGCAAATCTAGGATTCAAACCACACACAAACAGTAACTTCCCGTACTAAAAACACTAGTTGGTGATGAAATCCAATATCGTAAAATTTAATATAGAAAGGGCGGTTGGAACAGTAACCCCGAATACCTTCTTAATGAAACAGACTAGCACAAGTTTCTTCACAAAACCATCTCGAGTGAAGAGAACCCCCCAGAGAGTCCAAGTGAGTCTAGTCGACGTCTGCTCCATGTACAGTGAGATCTTTCCTTCACCGTCACCTTTGGAAATAATCTTAAGTTTATGGACACTAAGGTTACCAACAGTAAAAAATACAACTGGGGGAACAGTCTACGATCGGATTCCACGCACAAGGGCAGAGTAACAAAGCTCAATCCCCTTGAAGGCTCCTCGAAATGGTCAATCCGAGGTTTACCAACAAGTGACCCCAGGCTCCTCGACAATGGTTAATCCAAGGTTTACCCTTTGTAATGCGCGTAGATCTTCTCTCTTTCCCAATGAAATAGAATTGATTGTCTCAAAGGTTCGGACATGATCTCGTGATTAACTCCTTTAAGAGAAGCTTCCAGAATGTACCGGTTACAATTGGATTTATTTCTTACCGCAAGATTTATCTACTTGTTTGTTTTAGTTGCTTTGGAAAGTTAACTACAACCTATTCAAAAGCACTAATCTTGAGCTAGATTGGTGGAAAGAGCCCTAAAAATGTAAAAATTACTAGATGAATTTTAATTAAGCGCTGTGTTATTTAGGCTGTTATTACTCAAAAGGGTAAATGGATATGAAACCAATGGTGTTATGAACCGACCCAAAACTGAATGCAATCGAATATGATAATGTAATCTTTTCAATTTGATGAATCCTAACTAAAGTAAGGAGAGAGTTTCCATTCACTTCCAACAATGCAAAAAATTGATCACTAAGAGAAAATATAACAAATTCTCTAATGCACTAATTTCATCAAGAAAAACTAATGCAAATCAATCCCAAAACAATTTTTATATTTTTGTGTTTTTTAAAACAAGCATAAAAACATCTAAATTCAAATCAAAGAAAACTGATCTAAATCTATGATTGATTTTTCAGAATGTAAACTATGCAGTTGTAATCTATGCACAATTCACTCATATTCTGAAAATGAGAATTCTAATTATGCAAATGTGATCTATGCAAGAGAATTCTCAAACACAAGATGATTCTAATGTAATCTAAGAACCAATCAAGTGCAAGTCAAGAAAATCGGGTGAGGGTTCCAAAGATCAAAAAACACTCAAAGGCGATTAACACTCATACACAATTTGCAACAACAAAAGCAAAAAGATGGAAAATTGTGAAAATACTGAGATAAACCTCCAAGTAATGACCAAAGGAAATCAAATTAAGAATTTCTCAAAAAAGAGACTCAAAACACCCAATTAACGGAGATTGATGAGATGAAAAATTTGCTAAAAGAAACTTATAAACAAGAGATTTTCGACAGAAAACATACAGATTTGGGTAAATACTAAGAATCCTAAATCAAATCTAAACTATATTGAAAGAAGAAATATAATTTTTTCAAGACTTTAAACAGGGTCTGCAACAATGTGCGGTCCCTAGAAAAACTCAAGAAAAACAAAAAGAACTTCAAAAATTTTCAAATTAAATTAAATCTAAGTTACCCAAGCCCGTACAAATCAATAAAAAATCAGAAAAAAAAAGAAGCATTTTCTCAAACCGAAACAAAGGAAAATCAAATTCTTTCCCCAGTGGAGTCGCCAATTTGTTGGCCGGATAAATCGATCTTGCGGACAAGATCGATCTCCCTAGTGTTAGAAGACAATCTAGCAACAAACGAACAACTAAGTTTGTCTTTCTGTAAATATATTTGTTTTACAAATAAATGCTATGAAGGTGTCGATCCTACCTAAGATCCAAATGCTTATTTGTGGTCGTAAAGCTTCCGTCGCATCAATAATCCTTCCGTCGCAATAAGAGTTCTTTCGTTGCAAGAAAGTGTCGTCTTTCATCGACCTGCAATCACAAACAAGAAAATATTAAATAGCACTTGTATAACAAATAATTATAAAACATACCTATCATAGTGATCAAGGAATCTATGAAATAAACGATCAAACGACAACTTATTGAAATAAACAATCGAACGACAATTTATTGAGAAAAACAGAACTTGATTGTATTAATATTAAAATATACAGAAGAACCTTACAACCTTAGCCTTGATGTTCGAAAGGCCTTCCCGGGGTCCGAAGCAGGAGTCTCCTCTACTTTGATAAGTCTTGCACTCTTCCTCCAGGAGCACAAAGAGGTATGTGATCTTTCCTCTCAAAATCTCAACAGAAAGAAGACTAAATCTCAACAGCACTTCAACTCAATCACACATAAAGCTTCCACTCCCTTTGAGGCTACCCATTGCCGCCTTTTATAGAGCAGATGAGGAGGTTAGGGTTCCACCTTTGAAGGGATAGAATCCTCCTTCAAAGGGATAGGCTCCTCACATCAAGGGATTAGTTCCTTAAGGTGTGGGATACATGCACCTTACTAAAGCGTACTCATCCCCAAAAATTCTCATCTAGAACCTTCTAGAATTGACCTCAAATCAGTTTTTTGACTTTAATTTCTCGCTTTTTTGACTTTGAGGAGGGTACGCAGGAATTGCAAAGGAAAACTGCGTTCTAGAACATAGGTAAGCAGTGTATTACCTACGTACCCAAGCTAGGAACGCAGGCAGGCTTCATGTTACCTGCATACCCAAAGTTTCAGAGATTTTTAGGGTTTTTCCTCCTATTTTAGGGCTTGACATGAGGAGTAAAGGTTGTAAGACTTGCAGAGGAGGCATGTATGAGTGTTAATGAGCTCATACAGTCAGAAAAATGTCAAGGTGACAATTTTTAAGTGCAATAGCAAGTTCCGCTAAGGCCGGTGCCTCACTGTAATATTTTTTTTATATTAATAGATTTAGTCAAATTTAGAAAAAAAAACAATAGTGGTATTTTATGGGGCACAATAATAACAATATGGGGACTACAGGGGTTCAAAAATAACAATAAGGGGGATACACTAACAATAATAAGGGACCACAATAGTAATATAGGGACCTAACGTGTCCCTCTTCTTCAAAAAATGTTGTCCTCAACGCTTGGGTAGTTTTGGATGCTTGTGTATAAAATTATCATCCTCCCATATGGAATCTTTAGTGGGTAAGTTCTTCCACTTGATAAGATACTCTGAAATTGATCAATTTCGTAGTTGTCAAGTTCTTGTTTTCGTGACTTCTTCAGGTTCCAGTATGATTTTTCCTTCCTCATCAAGTTTTGGAAATATTGTTTGAATTGGAATTTTTCCACCTATAACCCTCTTTAAACATGAAACATGGAAAACTAGGTGCAATCGGGAAGATGTAGGAAGCTTCAATTTGTATGCCATAGTACCAATATTTTGCAACACCTTGTAAGAACCATAGTACTTTGTTGATAATTTATTATCCTTCTTAGCTTGCTTGAGGGACAATTGTTTTTATGGTTTTAGCCGTAAAAATACCCAATCGCCTACATCAAAAATTATCTCACTGCGATGTTGATCTGCCTGTTGCTTCATTTGATTTTGTGCCAAATTTAGGCTATCCTTTAAGAGTTGGAGAACTTTTTGTTGATGTTTGATGTGATATTCCACTGCTTGAGCCTTAGAATTTTCTCTTAAATATTATGTGATGGATGGTGGATAATATCCATAAAGTGCCATAAATGGGAAAAATTTTGCTGCAATGTGGAAGGAAGTGTTATACCACCATTCAACAATAATTAACCACTTGACCTATTGTGTTTGTTTGTCAGATACAAAGCAACGAAGATATCCTTCCAAAAATTTGTTCACTGTCTCAGTTTTCCCATTGGATTGAGGATGATAAGACGAGCTATGAGCTACTTGAGTACCCAAACAAGAAATTAATTCCATCCAAAAATTTCCAGTGAAAATGGGATCTCTATTGCTTACAATAATCTTTGGGTTTCCATGTAGATTTTGAATTGTTTCCATAAATGCAGTAGAAATTGTACTCACTTTAAATGGATGAGATAATGCACAAAAGTGTGCATACTTGGTAATTCTATCAAATACCACCATGAAAACACTCTTTCCTTTGGACTTAGGTAAACCTGTGATAAAGTCCATTGAAACCTCCTCCCAACGTTTACTTGGAATGGATAAAGGGTATAGCATACCTGAGGTCTTAATTGTCACAAATTTATTTTTTGGCAAACCAAACATTATGCCACAAAATTTTGAATATCATATTTAAGGCCATCCCAAAAATATTCTTTCTTCACCCTGTGGTATGTTTTTAAAAATCCCGAGTGTCATCCTAAGGGAGAGGTATGCAATTCCAAAAGAATATTTTTTTTATTTGGGAATTCTTACAAAGATATAAGTGATCTTTGTACCATAAGGAATCATTTTTCCAACTAAATGTATCAGATGTACTGGGATCTTGATGCAACTTTTGAATGAGTGTCCACACTTCTTTGTCATTCTTCCATTCCTCCCTTGCTTTGGTTACCCAATCTGGTTGGATAATATAAATGACACAAAGCAATGCTTCCACATCCTCATCCTTTCTTGAGAGTGCATCTGAAACAACATTTAGCTTCCTTTTTTTTGTAGATGATTTCAAATTCATAACCCAACATCTTTGTGACCCATTTTTGTTGCTCTTCTGAAGATAGTATTTTTTCCAAAACGTATTTAAGACTATCCTTATCAATTTTTACCTTGAAGTGTCTTCCCATTAGGTAAGGTCACCATTTATTTAGTGCATGTAGTATTGCAAAAATTTCCTTCTCATAAATGGCTTTCTGTAAATACTTTCCTTTGATTGGATGACTTTCAAAAGCAACAAGTCTTCCTTCTTGCACTAAAAAAACACCAATTCCATTTCCTGAGGCATCACATTCCACAATAAATATTTTTGTGAAGTATGGCATAGCTAAGAACAGTGCTTGGCACATTACCTCTTTAAGATGTTCAAAGACCTTAGTTGCTTCAGGAGTCCATGAAAATTTGTCTTCAATAATATTGTTATAGGTGCCTCTATTCTCCCATAATTCTTAACAAACTTGCGATAATAACATGTTTACCCGAGAAATCCTTGCAAGTGCTTTATGGTTGTGGGGACTTTCCATTCCTTAATGGCTTTAATTTTTTTAGGGTGTACTTTAACACCCTCCTGAGATAGAATATGACCCAGATATTCCACCTCTTGTACTCCAATGAGACATCTAGAGGTTTTTTCATATAATTATTTCTCCTCCAATAGTTTGAGAACCTTATCAACATGTTGAACATGATCCTTCCAAGATCTACTATAGATTATTATATCATCAAAAAATACTAACACAAATTTTCTAAGGAAGGGTTTGAGAATGGAATTCATCAACCCTTGAAATGTAGAAGGTGCATTGGTAAGGCAAAAAGGCATTACCAAAAATTCATAATGACCCTCATGAGTTTTAATTGCTATTTTTGGAATGCCTTCAGTCTTCATTCTAATTTGATGATATCCTTAATGAAGATCCAACTTGGAGAAATAAATTTCTCCATGTAATTCATCCAATATTTCATCAATCACAGGAATGGGAAATGTATCTTTAATAGTGAGCTTATTGAGTGTTCTATAATCCGAACGCATGTGCCATGATCCATCCTTCATGTGCACCAATACTACTGGAGTAGAGAAATAAATTTGACTAGGTTGAATTATACCAACCTCTAGCATTTCTGTAATCATACATTCAATTTCACTCTTTTGGACATAAGGATATCTGTAAGACATGATGTTTGGAGGAACACTTCTTGGAATCAAATGAATAGCATGATCATGATCACGAATAGGTGGGAGTCCTTTGGGAGTTTCAAACACCATGGAATGATATTCCAAGACTTTTTGGAGATTTGGAGAAATAGATTAATTTGATGTTGGAACTTCTAGTGAGCTAAATTGTGCAATTACGCCTCGTTGTTCTTTATTTAGAAGATTTTTCATGACATTAGAACTTATTATATTTCCTGGATTCCCTGTGATACCCTGTAATTCAACTTCCTTTCCTTTCGAAAAAAATATCTTGAAAATATCTTGAAAATTAAAAGCTACCATCCCCAAAGATTGTAGCCATTTTACTCCTAGTACAACATCAGCACAACCCATTGAAATGGAGATCATTGAGCTATTCAATACATATTCCCCCATGGGTAGCTTGATATTATGGAAATTTCCAGAGAAATTTATATTTCCTCCATTTGCAACCATCACTTGACACTCTGATGCTGGGTATAGGAAGAAATTCAATTCCTTGGCTACCTTACAATGAATAAAATTATGGGTACTACCCGAATCAATCAACACTATTACATTTTTCTTCTTGTATGTCCTTCTATCTTGAGAATTTGAGGAGTGGTAATTCTTTCCAATGCATTAAAGGATATGGTTGGATTAATTTATTCTTTCTATATGGTTGGTTCTTGGTGTATATCCTCTTCTTTTGATGTTTCTTTTTCATTTTCTTCCTCCTCTTCACAATCTATGTAAAATAGTTTCTTCTCAGCACACTTATGACCTTTAGTGTATTTTGTATCACAATTGTAGAAAATCCATTTTTCTCTTTTTTATTCCGATTGTTGTGGTTTCAACCTTATAGGTTGTGGAAGTATAGGAGTAGCAACACTTCCATATTTATAGTTGTGAGTGGTAGGGTTCCTTGTCGCCATAATTTTTCTTTCAAATTTTCTTGCCAATCTGAATGCTTTCTCCAATGAATTAGGTTCTCAAATGCGAACCTCATGTTGGATGCTATCCTTTAAAGTCCATATGAAGACATCAATCATGTGTTCCTCTGGAATATTAGTTACCCTTATATTCGTTTTTTTGAAGTCCTCAATGTGCTCCACCATTGAACCCTTTTTGTTTGAGATTTATATATTGGATAAAGAATGTGTTTCTATTTGTATCCTCATAATTTGCTATCATTTCCTCCATAAAAATTGACCAAGTGAAAATTTTTTTACGAGAGAAAAGCCACCGATACCATACAAATGTATTGTGTTCTAAATATAAAGTTGCAATATGTACCTTTTGTGTGTTTTGCACATTATGGAGATCAAAATATTGCTCCATTTGTAGTATCCATGTTACGAGATCCTTTCCATAAAACTTCCTCATATCAATCTTTATAATATGGTGGGTCTTCAATTCATCATTAGATTTTATGAAATCATGATTAATATTTATTTTGTTCTCATAATAATTTTCCTCTACTACCTTTTCGCCATTAGGAATCATTTCTTGTAGCAACTTTGTCAAACCTTCCATGTCTGCTTTTATTTTTTCTTCTATACCATCAATCTTAGCTTCCATGCCATCCATTCCATTCTGTAAACCATCCATATTAGCTTCCAAACCATTCATCTTAGCTTCCATGCCATCCATGCCATTCTGAAAACTATCCATCTTAGCTTCCAAAGCATTCATCTTACTTCCATGTCATTCATCTTAGCTTCCATTCCTTTCTTCAAGCCATCCATTTTAGCTTCCATTTAATTTTTGGTTACTTTTTGCAAGAGCGACATTTGTTGCACTTGGTCTCGTAATTTTACATATCATGTTGCATTTATTCCTCTTCATGCATCATAGTAGAAGTTTCTGAGGAATTAATGGGTGTGGAATTATTTTTTGGAGGAATTTTAGAACCCAATAATGATATATATGCTTCAATATGCCCTTGGAATCACTTCAAACTGATTTTTCAAACAAACATTATGCAATTTAAAAAAATGATACACATTTTTTTTCTTTTAAGAAGCTTTCTATTGATCCCGCTATATCTCTATAATTTCAAATCCCAAAGATTTTAACTTTGGACCTGTATTAGCCCTCTGATTCATCTTTCTAATGCCATAGGTCAAACTTTTTTTTGATTCTTCAAGGAAAAGTTATGGCCAATCTCCCACAATGTCCTAATTATGGACTATTTCCATAGAGCGAACTTGTACGACGTTCCACGTGTCACTGCTTTGTCTTTCAGTTCTAAAATTGATACACAATAAACTATAGTTCGTGCAATTTTGGTAATGTTTTACAGAATTTTAGTTGATGCTCAGAGAGAAAGTTATGATGCTTTTCCAAGATAAATTTTTTGAGATGAAATTCTGGAGCCTACAAAACCCCTAAATTTCTCAGATCATATCTCCGAAAATATAGTAAACCAAGCTCTGAAATTTGTACACGAAGTTCCTCAGGATTTCGTCTCAAATGGGTTTGTTTTTTAGCATATGAAACTTCATAGAACAAACATTATAACGGAAATTCCACGATGACCTATTTTCAATAGCAAAACCCTAGAATCCAAAGGCTCCGATACCAAATGTTATGAAACCAACTCAAAAAATAGAGGAAAAGAGAGAAAAATGCCGTATAAATCAACCTCCTTGAGGGGGAAACCTACTTTACATTACATAAATGAAAAATTCTTGGATGATACAAATGACAGAACCTCCTTTCTATATATAGGAGTCCATGGGGTCACAATATAATCCTAGCCAATCTAGCAATAATAATGTAAGGGAACAAAAATAAAAATAGTGGTACTTTATGGGGCACAATAATAACAATATGGGTACAAAAGGGTTACAAAAATAATAATAAGGGGGCTACATTAACAATAATAAGGGACTACACTAGTAATATAATGACCTAACAAACACCATGTAATCTGACCACATCTATGATGAACACCTATGCCACATCACTAGATGAATATGTACTCTTCACTAGAATGAAGTGTTCTACCTTAGTCAACTTTTCCACCACAACCATGATGGAATCATGTTTTCTATATGTCCTCGAAAAACGTGTAATGAAATCCATGGAAATGACCTCTAATTTCCACTCTGGAATCACAATCGGCTATAGTAGTCCACCTGGATGCCTACACTTTTCCTTTACCTATTGACAATCCAAACGTGTAGCCACAAACTCTACCACATCCTTCTTTAGATTCAGAAATAATAAAATTTCTTTACTGTCGTCAGTGTCTTCTAGTAGCCTAAGTGACCTGAATACGGTTTCACATGAAACTTCCTTAAGATAAAATTCTTGATCTCAGTACTATCTAGAACATATATCATGTCCCTAAATATGGTAAAACCATTGATTGAGATATGATAGTCCACATCCTGGGCACCTGTAGTTGTACCTGTACCTGTACCTATAGTTGTACCTATACTCTGTTGTAACCTGCGCATGGGCCCTCTATACCTGTTATCCTGCTGACCTACCTATAAAATCTGATCTTGTAATTTTTTCCCATAGGAACTCATAGTTGCAATGTGATTTGCATGTATCTTCCTACTAAGAGCATCTGCAACCTTGTTCTATTTTCCTTTGATATACCAGATCTCAAAGTCGAACTCAATAATCATGGCCAACCATCTAGCTTTCCTGGAATTCAGATTTGGCTAGTCAAACAAGTATCTCAACCCATTTTGATCACTCATCTGTACAAACCTCCTGCCAAGAAGATAGTTCCTCCACATATTCAACGCATTAATGATCACCGCTAACTCAAGATCATGTGTCAAATAGTTTTTCCCATGCTCATTTAATTTATGTGGCTCATAACATACTACTTGCCCTTCCAGCATAAGGACTCCACCAAGCCCTCTCTTGCAAGCATTGTTACATACTACAAAATCTTTGTCTGGATCTGCAATATTTAACACTAGGGCATTCATCAACAACTGCTTCAAATGTTCAAAATTTTTTGCACATTCCTCTTTCCATTTAAATTTCTTACCTCCCCTCTGTAGTGACGTAATAGGATATGTAATCCAAGAGAAGTTACTGATGAAACTCCTATAATAGTTTGTTAGTTCCCTAAATGATATTACATCATCCATGTTTCTGTGAGCTTCCCACTCTATGATAGCCCTTATCATATCTATATCCACTTTTATGCCTTACTTGGATACCACATGCCCTGAGTAATGTACACCTGTCTAAAAGAAACTGCATTTAATGAGCTTAGCATACAAATGATTCTCTCTCAACAATATCAACATTGCTGCTAAATGCTCAACATGTTCTTCCTCATTATTAGAATATATCAAGATGTCATTAATGAATGCAATAAAAAACTTGTCTAGATACAGACACAACAAACTAATCATCAAGCACATAAAGGTAGTTGGAGCATTATTCAAACCAAATGGAGCTAAAACAAACTCATAATGCTCATATCTGGTCCAAAAATTTGTCTTGTAAATGTCCTCTTCCTTAATGCATACATGATGATATACAGATCTAAAATCAATATTCGAAAAAATTGTTGCTCACTTCAGCTGATCAAACAAGTCATTAATCCTCAACAACATATACTTGTTCTTGATGGTCACCTTGTTCAACTTCCTGTAATCAATGCACAACCTGAGAGTATTATCCTTATTATTCAAAAACAATACCGGTGCACCCCACGGTGATACACTTGGACTAATGTATCCCTTTTGAAGGATTTCCTTCAACTACAACTTCAACTCTACTAACTCTAGAGTACTCATCCTGTACAGTTCCTTTGATGTTGGTGCTACCCCTGGTACCAACTCAATGGAGAATTCCGCTTCTCTATGAGGCAGAAACTATGAGATCTCTACTGGAAACACATCCTGAAAATGTTGTAAGATAGGGTACTTGCTCAATATCTCTGCATCCTCATCCTCCTTACCTTTATCATTATAAATCATGTGCACTACAAATAACAAACACCCTTTTCCGTAATTGTGCTTTTCCTGCATAGCTGTCACCATCCTAACTGGTGTTACTTTCTTCTTATCGTGTAGGATTCTCTGTTCACCATTGTCATCCAAACACTCAATGGATTTGTCATAGAAATCTTCTTTGGTCTTATGAATATATAGCCAGTCCATACGCAAAATCATACTATACGCCCCCAATGACAATACATTCAAATGTGTTGAAATAGGAATACCAATCAAATCAAATGCACAAGCTCTTACCCAATGGTGAACTCTCTTTTTTCTACCTCTAGGCAGCTGCACTAACCAACATTTTGCATGCACTAATTTATTCCAACCACACTTATCCACCAAGTCATGGTTAATATAACTATAAATAGATCCAGGGTCAATCAAAATAGAAACAAATTGATCACAAAGCTTATTGTCCATCTCAATGATAGATTCCTGATGATCTGCCTTCTTACTATCCAACACTGCATAGATACAAGGAATGCTCTTCCCAAAATCCTTAATAGTTTATGCATCTTATGCACAATAGATATGAGTCCTACCACCCTAATTTTTTGAAAAATCCCTTTTAATATTTTCCTTACCACATGTCCAACACTCCAAATGTCCTGTACTATCACCTCTATTATATTGTTGTGACCCATGTCCATGTCTAGATGCATTCAAATTCTTATGCGGTGCAACATTCTCTTTCTCTTTTTCATTCTGAGGCCTTGTTATTTTTGTCTTCCATCTACCTTTACCTTTATCTTTCCCTTTCCATCCTTGCTGAGATTCATTCTTATGCTTTGACTACTCATAGCCGTGCTTCATTTTCCCAATAACTTCCTCAAGTGACCGAGGCTTATCATACCCAATATGATCTCTAAATGCTAATGGAAATCCACTAAAAAATCTATGAAATATATCCTTTTCATCTTTAAGGTACAATACATACCTCAGTAGCTCCAGGAACTTGGTCGTATACTCTTCATATGTCATTGATCCCATTTTAATCTCATAGAATTCTTTGTATTTGCTGTCGTAGTACCTCTCTAACAAGTAATTCTTTTTGAAGAGTATTTTGAATCCATTCCAATTCAACTCATCTGTCCTGATGTCTCTGACATGTTTAAAATATTCCCACCTGATATCTTCTTTCCCTTTGAGGCCGAAGATAGCTATTTTGGGATTCATATTCTTTGTGTACTCATGTAGTTCAAAGAACTCATTCATGCCAAGTAACCAAGATTGTACATCCTCCAACTTATTCAACTCTCCATCAAAAGTAGGTGGATTCACTTTCTTAAACTTATATAGCATCCCCTGTCACTCCTCCTGTAAGGGTGATAATGATGATTATCGTAGTGTTTGTCAGAACTAGAACTAAAATAACACTTGTTTCCATTATCTCTCCTATCAGGAGTATCTAAGAATCTACAATCTTTGATCATGTCATATTTCTCTAACTTGTGACCACCATGAGACCTACTACCATACACTCCATTAGGCCCGTCCTAGTTTCCATAGTTGATCCAGAGTTGTCCTTGTCTTTGCAATTTTGAAAAACTTTGAAGAATTACTGCATTGGCTTCTACTTGTTTTTCCTGTGCCTGCATGATTCTGTCATTATCTTCTTTTCAACTCCTTATTTCTTCCTTCAAACTCCTCAATGTTTCTACTAAGTCATAAGAGTTCCCAACACCATGCTACTCATATGATTCACAAGGGTAATCTCTTTAGTATACCATCTTGCTAGTCATATTGATCTCTTCCTACAAGGCATACTACGTCATATAAACCAAATAATAAACAAAACAACATACCTTGGTATAATTTAGGGAGGATATCTTGTCTACAAGACCAACCAAATTGGCACAATACACACACAAACACACACACAGATATATAAACATAATCAAATCAACATATAATCATCATTCCAACCATTATCCAATTACCATGCATGATGCCACAATGATAACACCAACTTGACACAATGCATGCATAACAACATATGCATGAAAAAAACACATACACATTACATACAAACATTAACATGCATATCCAATGCATAACTGACATAAAATCATGATAAACACATCCAACAACAACACCCTTAACTTTTGCATGGAAACACCACTGCAAACCATAACCAATACCATGCATACACAACCAATGCATAGACCACAAACATGAGAACACATATGCAACCGACATGAATGCATGAAAAACACACCACCCATCTAGTCCAAGGGGAGAACCATGCTTTGATACCGCTCTGTAATACCCTCCTCCCACATTTACTGAATTTTACCAGTCCGCTGGGGTAAACATGTGATGAGAGGCTAATATTATCTAATTCAAACTCCCAGGTCACCTTGAGGAAGTGGAACTGGAAAAAAACCACCAAACTGATCATCCACACAACCAACATAACATCTAAGAGCTACACCACCTTTCCAGGTGACCAACCCTTGATGGAACTCAGAAATTCAAGGACCTACAACCCCAATTGCTCCCTTTCTAAGCCTTCCAAGCAACTAAGGGCCCCAATTTCTCCCATGAGCATGCATATGTGCGACTGTAGCCTTTTTCTACCAATGCTATGCCAGTGAATGTAGGATTTAATGCTAAATTTCAGGGCTAGGATCTAGTCACTGTCCAAAACTTCATGGAATTGACATAAATGGAATGAAACATAGATACAATGATGCTAATGCAAATTATTGAACAAAGAATTGACTGGACCCTTACTAGCCATGATAGGAATTTCGTCAAACATGTCACAAATATGCATTATATAGGTTTAAACAACAGATCTGAGCATAAGGGTCTCATAATTATTTGATATTTTTCTAAGAAGAATTGATGCCTTAACACATTAGCTACATTATCATCTATTAGGTCATATATTAATTTCTTATTCATTTAGAAATCAAAACATGATGACAACCATACATTTTTACTGTCATAAAACATATTCATAATTAACATTTAAACAAAATAAATAATGAGAATACAAAAACCATAAATTCCACATATAATCCAGAGGCGTTAGCTGGTCCCTTTTGATTAGGCCCTTCCCTGATCTCCCTTGACAAGCCTTACCTCCTCTGTACATAAGATTGACCAGAAATACATTGACTAGGTTAGTTGCTTTCTTAGAATAAGTTCATGTAGGCAAATAGGATCGCTTGCACTATTTCTGGATTCTGGCATGAGCTCATTCATGAGTTCCTAAAATGGAGAAGTAGGTCAAACTGCCTGAACACTCGAATATTCCCAAGTTTTCAAAGTATTTGCGCGAAAATATCTAAAAACGAGCTTTACGAAATTTTCGAGGGGGTATAGATGTAGGCTAGCCTAGAGTTGGAGGATGAAAGCATGCTCCGGTAACAACAGAGGATCAAATAGTTCCTTGTCATTTATTTGGTTTATTCCCCCAATGAAAGATGTAGATTCCACCGACTTAGGTTCCTTGGGCATTTATCGTGGTTTATTCCATTTACACTTAAGATACCAAGGAAAGAACCTCTTATTAACGAATGAAAAATCCAACCTAATATGGGACTACCACATTCCACTTGACCAATGATTGGCTGAGCCAAATATCTCTATAGCCAATCACCCTCGTGCCATATTCAAAGCATGAATGTGAGAAGCAAATCAAAAGAACAAAGACAAACTATGCAAAATTAGCCCACTTGCAAATATTAGCCCCTAAAATTTTACATGAAAAGTATGGATTCCCCCGTAATTATCCACCTACACCATGAGGAATTTTCCTGTCTGCTAGTCTCTAGGATTTACCACAATCCACGGTCCGATCTAGGGATCACTAAGCCATGATCAAGACACCACCCTCCAGGATCCCGCTATTCACCAGTATGGATTCCTAGGCCTTATTAAGGGCAACCACCTCTAATATTTATCGTATATCCTTCCATTTACTGATCGAGGATTCATAGGCCCACCGAGGCACAAAATACCTGAATTTACCGCAACCCACAGTCATGTTCAAGGGTCACTAGGCTTGTTACACCAATTTTTGGTCATCTAACCATTTACAATTAGATGGATCGAAGCACACCATGTAAGATCAATTTTACCATAGTAAAATTGCTTTCACTATATGAAAGAAAAAAATAAACCATATTCTATTAAGTTATTTCCGGTTCAAACAGGAAACCCCAGGAGGATTAATTAAATAATCCTTATTTATTTGATTTTCCTCTAGGAATAATTAATTAAACCTTTTTTTAAATAATATTCTTGGTCATATTTAACCCAATTATGAGAAATAATTAGATAAATCATTATTTATCTTATTTTTTCTCTAGGAATAATTAATTAAAGCATTATTTAGTTATTATTCCTTGTTAAATTCAGCTAAATCACCTAGAAATGATTAAACAAATCATTATTTGTTAATTATTCCTTAACCAATTCTTGAAATGATAAATAAATCATTTATTTGTTTATTATTTCTAAATAAAGGTATTTAACCAATTTAAATTCCTTTTCCGTCCAACAAAATATAATTAAATATTCCAATTAGTTAGATCTAGATCCTGGTTAATAATATTTTATTATTCACCATTATCGAGGATAACTCAATATTTTGTTATAAATAGGAGGGTTTTCCATTCATTATTCACTTTGATCACTTTCATTTTGGTGCTTTGACCATTCTCATTGCTGCTACTATTTTCTTTCTTCTTGAGCTGCCATAGAGTTCAACCCATTTTTGGTTTTCTACAACATTGAGAGAGAGAAAATTCTGGATCTGAAGCATTGAGGACAACCAAGAACCCATCACACTGAGGGGGACTAGTAACATCATTCTTTTTTCCCTTCCTAGGTGTTATAATACATATAAAATTATTTATATCTTGTCTTTTCCGTTGGATGCATGAAACAACTCTTATTTCTTTTTACTGTTTATTTGCTTTTACTGTATAGATCTGGGTTTTTGCAACATTTGTTTCAACTATCTATTGTAGATATAAGGAATTTAAGCAACCACATTTGTTTTTAGGGATGTTTCTCACACACAACTAAAGTGATCTCTTTCCGTACAATTGCATTAAGTATTTACGCTAACAAATTGCATTAAGACTTACCATGCTTGAGCGTGCTTCCGAAGACCATTGTGTTGCATTGCAAACCATTGAAATGAACAAGAAGCACACCAAAGCTCAATATGACTGAAAAGTACACCCTCGCACCTTTCACAAAGGTGATCTTGTCCTAGTGTATGATGAGGCTCATGATGTCCTTGGTAATGGGAAGTTTGAATAATTATGGCTAGGACCTTACATCATTAGTAAGGACTTGGGAAAGGGGTCATACCTTCTAGAGGATTTCAAAGGCCAACTCCTTCCTAACCCTCACATTGCACTCTACCTTACGAGATTTTACCCATAGCATCTCCCCTTGAGATGCATGTTTTATTTCTGTCATGCATTTAGGTAGCTTTGATTGTTCATCAACATCTAATTTTTTCCCTTGTGGTGGCTTTCAGATTGATCCATCATCCACATCGTATATCTTCTATGCTGATGGTGAAAGTCATTTCTCCCGGAATCTAGCCTCGTCATCTTGGGCAATTTTTACCCCCATGAATTCGTTATTCCTCTCCAACGGCGTATGCATTGGATCTGCCACCAATAACCAAGTTGAATATGATGTAGTGATTGGTTTGTTAGTCGATGCCCTTGATCATCGCATCATTCATCTTCATGTTCGTTTAGATTCCTTGCTGCTTGTCATGCAATTGAATGGCGTGTATTGTGTGAATAACCATGTCCTTTTTTCGAATATGTTTATGAGTGAAGTTATAAGTACGTAAATTTGAAACCATTACATTCAGTCATGTACCTAGAGCCCAAAATCACTATGTAGATAGCATTGCAAACAATATTATAGATTGGCACTTATCACATGCATTTAACACAAGACAATAATAATAAACCAAATGGCGAACCATATAATTATCATATATAAAAGATGCATATCCATAAAATTTGTCGACAAAATCATAAATGTTTTGGAGAACACTACTCTAATACATCCGACATGCCGATAGCATGTTACAAAACCAAAACTAGGGGCACCACATGCCCCTACATCTAATCACTATCTGGAGGGTCCCGAGAAATTGGCTCAGTTCCTCCAGCCCACAAATCCCGAACTTCTTGTATGGACATCACCATGTGCCGCATGACCCCTCTCCACTCAAAGGGTAGCCCTATAAATTCCTTGATGTATTGGTCCTCAAGATCATGTCATCCATGATTAGATATGTTGGTCAGCATCAGCTCACACCTACGGTGGACATCCTCTAGCAAAGCCTCATAGTCAAGTCTCTGGTTTCCTCTCACTCCACTAGACTCTACAGCCCCTTGCGTTGCGGGTCGTCCCATATACCTTTCCGGCTTCACTGGTTCTATATCTGCATATAAAAAGTAAAGAATAAATACCACATACATATTCTAAAATATTTAAAATTCTTCATGATATATAACAACTTTCACTTACCATCCGGTCCCCATCCTCGACCTGCCATAAGTGGCAAGTCATGGTCCCCTTGAAAGTTCATAACACTGTATGGATAATCGTCTATATAAAGTGGCATATGATTCTAATGTGAAAATAATCAGGTTGAAACAACCATCCAAATCCCCTGCCTCCTCCTCTCCGTAGTAGCTACCCCCAGCGGCACATCTTGGGCTCTTATGGGCCCCCATCTTGGATCTGTACATGAGGTCGAAGAGTGGGGATCTTATCGAAGAAGAACAATCACAACACTGTACCAAAAGCACAATAATGGTTCACCTGTCGCTTGCACAGAGACAATTGTCAACTCACTGACAACAACATCATCTGGCCCCACCCATAGTAGGTCCCACTCAATACACTCTCAATTAACATCATCTGCCCACCAGTGATGTGGTGGAACTCCTAGTTGCCTATGATCCGCAGTACTTCTGCGGTGACAACCCGTGTCTCTAGCCTCACTAGATCACTAATCGGTATGGTCTTACCCTTAGCACGAACATATGGTCCACAGTGGCATTCCACGAACTCTGATATGTTCCGCCATGTGATAATACCAAATGTATATTTCCTAGCACCCCTAGTGGTGGGAGTCCGGTCAAGAAGTAGATTTCTTGTATGGTCAAGTCGATCAAGTTCCCCTACACTATAAAGGCCTCCTGTTCGGGATCCCAGTAGTTTACTATCCTGGAGAGTAAGGGATCGCTTACCCTCATTAGTGGGTTCTCAACCAAGTTGAGAACCCTGTACCTCATAAGTGTGCCTCATACCACTTGATCCCCTTGGATCTCAGCATGAAGAGCATCCAAATCCCTCTCTCTCTAGTTGATCTTCAGCTCTGCCATACCTGCACAAATCCATCATGTTTTTTAGCTCGAAGAAAGATAAACTACATCCTAACTCATCAAGTCCCAGTCCCCAGCCAAAAACAAGACAAAATCCACTTTTTTCCCAACTCGCAATTTTCAAGCCCTGTACCTGCAAGGTCGCATTTTTCCCCTCTAGAAACTTTGAGCCATGTCACAGTACAGGCCCCAGGAAGTGCGAGCCATCTGTGAGGATGGGCAGAGTGCTATTCCTGGGCTCTGGGCACCTAATCTGAAAAATTGAATAGATAAAAAAGTAGAGTAGGGTTAGGCCACCAATCTGTAACCGACAGATCTCGATTCCAACAGTCTATTTTTCCTCTATGATCACCTCAAGATTTAGGGCCTTCTCCTCCTCTCCAAATTCACCACAGATCCACTAGAAAATGAATCAAATTGGAGGGAAATCAACCTATTAAAATAAAAGCTGTAATTTTACTTTCCCCAATTGTGACCAAACCATAGCTTGCTTTGAAGAACCATCCACACAGTCGTAAAGCTCCCATCAATCGCTAAAATGGGTATCCTTTTTTTTTTCTTATTTGATACTTCACTCGGAAGCCATTTTTCTAAGAAGGGTCACTTCCTCGCCTCTCAAAATTTGATTTCTTCACTCGTGCTGCTTGTACTTGGGGCACCACTTTTCCTTCATACTTGTCAATGTGTGTGTCAATTTTTGTCATGAGTAACCATATTTTTCTCATGCTTTTATGGTCCCCACTGGGCCCATTATATCTGGAAGCCTCACTGAGTCACCCTTGATCAGAGCATCTGAGATGCATCACCATCACATCATGGAGTCTGTTTTGAGTCCCTTTTCCTCCTGTTACAATATTCCATCCATTTAATTCTTGTACCTCTCTCGTGTTTCCCATTTTGGCCTCGAGACATACTATACCCCATCCCCTCTGGAGTCAAGTCAGTCGCTACCAGGTCATCCATTCTTTTTATGATATGACAAGGTAAATCATCTATCTGCTACTCAGTATTCCCCTATTCCATCATCATCCCTGGTGTCATTCCATATGTCACTTTACTATGATCCCTCGTGCCTTAGGTTAGGATTCCTCATTGCCTCACCTATGGCGGACCTCCTTTTGTCGACATCAACACATTCATTCCAGAAGATATGTATAGAGGGAAGTGTACCTTGGTTCCAACTTCCATTCTTGTTCGATGCCTCGAATTAGGCAAAGGGACTCCTTGTGGCCCTTTGACTTGATTGTTTATCATCCACTCAGCTTCAAATCCTTATCGCATGATTGAGATTCATATACTTGATGGTTCAGTGATCCATCAGATTGTACCAGTGATTCCCAGGTGTGTGTGAAATGTTTCAGACCTCATGAGGGGTGGCCCTTCAGGTATCCCCCCACATGCCCGGATGACCTCACATTATGTTACAGCCTCAGATGCAACTCTGTAGATTTTATGGGTTCGGTTCCAACTTCTTGCAACACTCTTAGCATGCATGTATCACTCAGAGGATCCATTCATATTTTCAGATCCCTTTCATGTTTATCAGGGCTTCTTTATTTGTTATCATGTCTTATGTACTCAGATATTATTGTATTTAGTCCTGGCTGTTGTCCCAGGCACAGTATGTATGTGCGATCCATTATTTTTTTGTCTAGCCCATTTTATGCCAGCATGTCATGTACCATTTATCATGTACTTTATAGCCTAGTCTCACTTTACTGGACGCACCATTATTCTTTGTACTTTGTCATCTCGGTGGGCATAGGTATGCCTCCCCGGCCTCACTTAGAACATGTACCGAAACATTAAAGGAGACTTATATCATTTGTAGGTTTCGCACCCTCAGTTATTGTCCTCTCTCACTTCACTCTGTCTATGTATATCTCAGTATCTTTGACTCCACTTTGGTGTCTAGTGTTTGTGTTATTACAACGTACTTCACTCATACGATTAGCTCCTAATGATCGTACGTTGGGAGGAAATTTGTTACACAAATTTTTGGTCATATAACCATTTAAAATTAGATGGATCGAAGTACACCATGTAAGACCAATTTTACCATAGTAAAATTTCTTTCACTATAAGAAATAATTTAATAAGCCATATTTTATTAAGTTATTTACGGTTCAAATAGGAAAACTCATGAGGAATAATTAAATAAATCCTTATTTATTTGATTTTCCTCTAGGAATAATTAATTAAACCACTGTTTAAATAATATTCATGGTCATATTTAACCCAATTATGAGACATAATTAGATAAATCATTATTTATCTTATTTTCTCTCTAGGAATAATTAATTAAATGATTATTTAGTTATTATTCTTTTTTAAATTTGACTAAATCACCTAGAAATAATTAAAAAAATCATTATTTTTTAATTATTCCTTAATTCCATTCTTGAAATGATAAATAAATCATTTATTTGTTTATTATTTCTAAATAAAGGTATTTAACCTATTAGCCCCCTATGAATTTTTTGACAAGTAAAAAGGGGGCTAAAATGTTTTTTTTTAGTCTTCAAGGAATGCATCTCCTCTGAAAACACATCATCCTTGAAGCTTCCGGTGCCTCAGTCCTTTGATCAACCCTCATTGTTGTTCCCAGTTTAAAAGCCTCTCTATTTCTGTGAAGAATGCCCAAAAGGCCTCCACTTCCCTTATTTTATTCCCATTTATCCTCTGTTCTTATCCCCTCGTTTCCTTCTGCAAAGTCCTCCAAATTCCCCACTCACCCTTCAAATCCATCTCGATCCCCTTTCAAGCCCTATAATATCCTTTATGAGGCTTTAAAACCATTTATTCCCCCTACTTTTTTCCTCTTTTGGCCTCAAAACGCATTGAAAAGGGCCAAAAACCAACTTTTTTTAATTTATGACAAGCCTAGCCCTTTCCGGCTAGCCCCTTAACCACTTCCCCTCCATAAGCCCAGGTGCTAAAACCAAGCGCTAGCCCACAAGGCGCTAATCGCATCGGAGAATCGGAGCAGGACATGCCTATTTTCTTTGTAAAACAAATCTCCGATGCGATTGTGTTATGATATGTGGAGTGCCAGTGCAATACCCACCGTCAATCTATATAGATCCAACGGCCCGCGCTTATCTCACAACGTGCCCACCTCACCCCTTTGTGACCATGCCGATTGCATGCCGACCGTCGATCTACCACCTTGATCTTATGGCTATCGCGAAATCGGAGCATCGCCAATCGAAAGTTTTGAAAAGTGCAACCCTCCGATGCCCTGATTGACCGATCCCTAATTGAATCTCCACCGTTCAATCCCTTAGATCCAACGGCCCAAGTATCCTCACTCTGCCCTGTGTTCCCCGATTGGTCTCTCCCGACCTAATCGCAACCATTGATCTGCAGATAATCCAATGGTCCAAAGCCAATCACTTCATGAGCCCATCGAAGGTCTGGCACCTTCCCCCTTTGGTTTCGATTAGATCCTGACCATTCATCCTTCTTGATCTGATGACTCATGTTACTCCCGATCACTAACCATATCCTCCACTTTCGCTCCATCTCCCACCATTGGATCTCACTGCCCTAGATCCAATAGCCCACAGCAATATCACGTTGGTTTTGCGTCTGATCTTTAACACTTAGAACTCATGCGATATGGGCAGTTTTCTAAAGCCACGTGTCGGCTGAAGACCCATATCGCGTTCAAAAAACAAAAACCGACTTACCAGCCTTTTGCCACGTGATACCGTTGGTTTTCCTCCCAAAACCAATTTTCCTCCTTTGTCCCCACAAAATCCATATTTGATCACAACTGTCTATCTGAGTCAGATCAACGACTTATATCGCATCTTGCGTTCCATTCATTTTTGTTCATTGCACGACTATGAAACTCCATTGCGTCATCCCAACCGTCGATCTCCTCGTGAGATCTGACGGCCCATGTTAAATCGCCCTCCACCTTGATCGGGTCCCACACCATAAGCCTCACTTCATTCATTTCCCATGTTATTCTGTGTATTTTCCCGTAAACTTAAAACTTTGGGCTTATACTAATATCATTTCTCCGCCTGATTTATTCTTAACCCCTCCGTTCATCCAATCCTGGCTGTCAATCAGGATTGTTTCATCTCATCCAACGGTCTGTGAATCGTTTTCTCACCAAACTTGCATTCACTCTGTTTCTTCCCATTCCACTATTTTTCACCATTTCCTCCATTGCAACCACTGTTACCATAGTTGTGCCACCATTCGTCCAGGCCTTCAAAGAATTCTTCCGCCACTGCCCCGGATTTCATAATTGGTTTATTTCATTGTTTCAGGGTACACAGGGTGATGAAATTCACTCTGTCTCCATAATCGCAGTCACTGTGATTCGAAAATACAGAGAGGCCACTTTAGCAGCAGTCAATGTAACAACAGAGAAGGATTGAGGGGGGTTAAAGTCCATAATTGAAAATTTGATACTTTAATCCCGTGATCAAAGAATTAAGGCGCAGTTTGAAGATCAAGGGAGCACATGAAACAAGCCATATCTGCTTTCAGCATCAGCAGTACATTTTCCCAGAACAGTACGCCCTCAGCAGAAGTCTCCATGTCTCCTCGAGCTCCCAAAGGTCATCCCACTGACAGAGAACTTCCAAATACTGTCAGGGCAGCAATAATGGAGGTATGGAAGCATAGAAGACCTTCAGTCACCTTACTTTCTTTAGAAGATAAAGCAGAGAGCCTTATAGCTAGAAAGAACTTCAAAGAAACATCAGAGGTCAAATCCAACCTGACAAAGACTCCAAACCAGACCACCAAGTATAGCGCAGAGCTATTAAGAAGAGTGGGCATGAACACCTCCTCCACTCTGTCTTAATGGATCTATTTAACGTGTATCACCTACTCCTGCTATCCATTTTTCCTATAAGAATCCCCGAGAACATATTGTAAAGGTTCAGTTGTTGTTGCTGTTGTAGTTGTAGGGATTCATTTTTGACTGTTAGAACAATTTTGGGAGAGAGCAGCAGAGTAGTTTGTAATGTAGTAGGCTGGGAGGAGGAAGTGTGGACTGTAATCAACCATTGAGCTCAGTGTATGTAACTGGTTTTGCATCAATTAATCAAGAAAATTTCACAAGATCCTGGTCTATTACTACGGGTGATGTTTGTTTCATTATATTGTTTTATTACATTTTTCATGCTATTCATTGGTCTTTTGGTACGCATCAGAAATATAACATAGAATTTTCCCTTGCATGGTACCCTATGTTTCTGCTCTCCCTACCTTTGATGTTTTTTGCTGATAGTGAATCTAAGGGAAAATTCGTGCAATTTAACCAGTGTAGTAGCTGTTTTCCACTACTAGCTGATGTGTGAATTCGGGGTTTGCTGCTTAGTTGTTCTTCTTTGGGTTCAAGCTAGAGGATTTGGGATACCGGGGATTTAGTGTAAGCCCTATCCACTGGGTTCCTTGTTCAACAGATTGAACTTTCCAAGATCCCTTGAGCTGGTGTCAAAGCATTGAAGGTTAAAATTCCTTCTCTGATCTGAGGCCTAGTTCTATGTTTAAATCTTATTGTTTCCCCTTGAGAGTATGCTGAAGCAGATTTGGAGTTAGATGACCTCTGGTCTGATCTCAAGATGCCCTTAGTGTTTCAACTTTCTCTCCTTAATGTCCCACTCCATTATCTATCTCAAAGATCAATTAGTGTAGATGACATGCCCTCTGACAGCCTTGCTCAATTGTTTGCAATTAATCTCCTCTCATGACTCCATAGCCCAATGGATGGCACATTCCTAACTTATCCACTTTTATCGAAACATCCTACTGCTCTGCTCCTTTCTTTCCATTACCTTCTCAGTATATGATCTTATGACCAACCTGACAACCAACCCAATAATTTTAAAACCCCCTCTGTGCTTCATACCTAGCCTAACATCTCATTTTGAGCTTCAAAGATAGATCATTCTTTGCTTTATTGGAGAGATCCCTCTCCGGGTCTAGGAGGGCTAGATCCTAGGGCCCCAAAGTGGTTTTGATGTTGTCTCATCTTTTGGTCTTGCCAATTTGGCCAAAACATGGGAACCCCAACATAACCAATTTAAATTCCTTTTCTCTCTAACAAAATATAATAAAATATTCCAAGTAGTTAGATTTAGATCTTGGTTAATAATATTTTATTATTCGCCATTATTGAGGATAAATAAATATTTTGTTATAAATAGGAGGGTTTTCCATTCATTATTCACTTTTATCACTTTTATTGTTGCACTTTAACTATTCTCATTGTTGCTACTATTTTCTTGCTTCCTAAGCTCCCATAGAGTTCAACACATTTTGGGTTTTCTACACCATTGAGAGAGAGAAACTTTTGGATATGAAGCATTGAGGATAACCAATAACCCATCCCATTGAATGGGACTAGTAACATCATTCTTTGTTCCCTTCCTAGGTGTTATAATACATATAACATTCTTTATATATTGTCTTGTCCATTGGATGCATGGAGAAACTCTTATTTCTTTTTACTGTTTAACTACTTTTACTGCACAGGTCTGGGTTTTTGCAGCATTTGTTTCGACTATCTATTGTAGTTATAAGGAAGTTAAGAAGCCATGGTTTTTTAGGGATGTTTTTCACACACAGCTAAATTGAGCTCTTTTCGTACACTTGTGTTAATAATTTACGCTAACAAGGCCAGTGGCTTTACCACAATCCATAGTTTGGTTCAGGGATTAATAGGCCATGTGTTCTTTCATTCATAGATCCACCTCGAATAGTTTTGAATCCATCCAAAAATCCTACTCAAATAAAACATGAGAACCCCATCACACCATGGCTATCTGGAAATGGCAAGGCAAGGCTAAAGAACACTATCACACCTGAAAAACCCATGCTAATGACAACAATAGAACCAAGAACATACATGCATAAACATGCATACCAAATCTAGCATAATCAGACATGAAAATTGATACCCACAAGTAAACTCATTGTAACTGCTTGACCTTACTCTTTTGTGCTTTATCTTTGCTTCCTCTTTTCCTTCTTTTCCTTTCTTGATCCAAAGCTGAGATGCTCCAAGAAAAATCTAAGTGTCCAAGATTGTGAGAATGAGAACAGAGAGAGAGCTCCAAAACTAAACTGATAAAAAGCCATGAATTGGTCCTCATAATCCTTTTTATTAATGTGGCCTCCATTTTCTTCATTTTCCATTATTTTCCTTTATTTTCCTCTTCAAATGTAATTTGTGACCTTTCACCTTCCTTTTCTCCTAATTTCCATTATTTTCATAAATAAATTGCCAAAAATTCCATTTTTCCTTTCCAAAGCCTTTTCCATTTCCTTTTGAAAATTTCTTAGCCATAATAACTAACATAAACATCCACACTAGGATGTTTTTCCCAATATTCAACTTGGTATAAGTGTCCCATAACCGTGGTTATTATTTTTCCTTTATTAAATTTTATTACATGGAATTTTCATTAGGGTTGTTACACATAGATATGATACATCATATAACCAATTCTTAACCAAAATAGAAACCATGGAAAAGTATCCATACGATGACCATCATAATCAACACATATGCTCATAGATCACAATAGGAAAAATATCTCATATTAACATGTGCAAATGCCAACCAAGTCAGGGACTTCCATGTACCACTCGACCATAGATTGGATGAACCAAAATATCTCTTTCAACCAATCACCCCTAAGCCATATTCCAAGCATGAATTTGGGATCATAAGGGTAAAACCAAAACAAATCCATATAGGGCTTCAAGAGGTGAATTCACCTCAACCCTCAACCACAGTGATTCCACCTCTATGGTTCGAAAATCACTAACAATAACCAGATCGGTCTCTACCCAAGTTGTCAAGGGCTACAAGAACTAATAACTCAGCCCACAATTGTTGCAGGGCTCCAGAGTGTTTTTCCATCATGACTCCAAGAACTAGCAACTCAACCCCCCAAGGGATCTAGATCGTTTTTCCCAACCTAGGCTCTAGGACTAGTAACTCAACCCAAGTTGTCCTGGGGCTCCAAAGCATTTTTTCCAACCCACAACCATAGGAAAAACTGATAATCAATAAAAAAACATGTGGATAAAATCTAAAACACCATGGCTATTTAGGAAATGGAAAGGCAAGTATAAAACCACTATTAATAGAGGAAAATATCCATGCCAACTACAACACATAACTAGGAAATCACATGCATATACCATGAATCCATACACCAAAAATCAAATCATACATTCAACCTATTACTTGAAAAAAAATCTAGTTGTAGTTGTTGATCCCACTGTCTCCTTTCGCTTCCTTGCTTTCCTCGCCTGTCCTTTGCTTCCTTGCTCCAAATCCAATTGAGTACTAGAGTGCTCCAAGCATGCTCCAATAATGCTCTAAGTGTGCAAGCGTATGAGAGAGAGAGAATGATCAATGGATCCAAACCAAAATTATTCAAAAGCTAAAAGAAACAAAAGTCGTGAACTGTTCTTCGAATCTTTTTTATCATTAATGCCTCTATTTTCTTCATTTTCCTTCATTTTCCCTCTAATTTCCCTTCAATGCAAATTTATGTCTCTTAATCTCCCTTTTCTCCTATTTTCCTTTATTTTCATAAATAAATGCCAATTAATGCCTCTTTTCCATTTCCAACACCTTTTCCAATTTCCATAGCCATAAATAAATAACAAGTGATGCTCGTCACTATGTTTTCCCTCCATTCAACTTGGAATGTGTGTCCATGACCTTTGCTTATTTTATTTACTTAGGAAATCAACCAGGGGATGTTACAAAACCCTCCCCCATGGGGGAACACCGTCAATAGTGTTTAATGACACTTATAGCCAACAAAATATGTCGCCCATGGAGCTTTATAAAATATTTTGATTTGACATTTACAACATTCCATACTTTTGAAACCATGAACACCATACTACTTATTTGAGATTTATAACACAACTCGATGTAGTATTTACAACACACATATGCATATATAAACATAAAACAAAACACATGTACCAACACAACTACTCATCTAGAAAATAAGGAAGGCTACCTAACCCACATCTTATCAACCATATCTCATGTATCTTCATCATACACAAAGTGCTTCCACTGCACTTTAACTTGCTTGATTTCTTGGTTCTTGAGCATGAGTTTTTTCTGCTACAAAATTCATTCTAGTTCCAGTTGTAATTCTCCTTCTGGTTCCACCTGCAATACAAACCAATCAATCACATGATCAACATCTTTGACATATCTTTTAAGCAATGAAACATGGAAAAAATCATGGACTTTCACTGTTTGTGATAGTGCAAGTCTATAGGTCATTGGTCCAATGCTCTTAAGGATCTCAAAAGGTACGTAATACTGAGGTGTCAACATGACACATGACCCAATCATCAAGGATCTATTACTGGGCTTGATGTGCAAGTAAACATGCTCCTCAACCTAAAACTCTTTGAATCTTTTGTGTTGATCTACATAAATATTCTACCCATCATGTGATGTCTTTAGATTCTTCTTGATAACATACATTTATTGCTCCATCTCAGCCAACATATATGGTCCAATCACCACCCTATTCACTGGATCACTCCAGCTAATGGGAGTATTACAACTCCGCACATAGATACCCTCAAATGGAATCATCCATAAATATTCCTGATATCCATTGTTATATGCCAACTCTACCGATGGAAGATAATCCTCCCTCCTCCTCTACTGATGCATGAAATACATCCTCAATATGTCCACAAGGATCTTGTTAACCCTCTATGTCTATCCATATGTCTGCGGATGATAAGTTGTACTAAAATACAACTCTCTACCCAAATCTGCAAACAACTCCTTCCAAAACCTGAAAGTGAACTTAGCATCTCTGTCTAATATGATCTTCTTAGGAACACTGTGCAATCTCACTATCTCCCTGATAAAGATATGAGCCACCTCACTAGCTAAATTCGTAGACTTAACTGCAATGAAGTTAGCTACCTTGCTCAAAATTTCAACCACAACCATGATGGAATCATGTTTCTTAGATGTCCTCAACAAAATTGTAATTAAGTCCATGGAAATGACCTCCCATTTCCATTATGGAATCAAAATTGGCTATAAAAAACTAGCTGGATGCTTACACTCTACCTTCACTTGTTGACAATCCAAACATATAACAAAAAAATCTACCACTTCCTTTTTCATATTTGACCAATAGTATAAATTCTTAAAAATTTTCAAAGTCTTATAATATCCTGGGTGACCTGAATATGGATTGACATGAAATTACCTTAATATAAGCTTCTTCAACTCATGATTATCCAATACATAAATCTTGTTCATGAATCTAACCAAGCCAGTTGTCGTGAGGTGATACTCCTCATCCTTATCACCTTCGCCCTACTACTACAATATCTACTTGAGTTTTTGGTACTTGTCATAAAGTTTCCCTACATATAATATTCGTTCCTATAAATCTATCCCATATGAAATTAAAACTGAAATGTGATTCACTTGCACTCTCCTACTAAGAGCATCTGTAACCTTGTTCTCCTTACCATTGATGTACTTTATCTCAAAGTCAAAATCACCGAGAATGTCCAACAATCTATCTTGCCTAACATTCATGTTAGTTTGGTCAAACATGTACCTCGGCTCATTGTGATCACTCATCATAACAAAACTCTTGCTAAGAATACAATGTCTCCATATCTTCAATATAATGAATAATACCTTACAACTCAAGGTCATGAGTCACATAGTTCCACTTGTTCTCATTCAAATTCCTTGAGTCATAGCATACCACCTGTCCATCCTACATCAAAAATCCACCAAGTCCCTCTTTACAAGCATCTGTATAAACTAAAAAACTCCTTATTAGGATCTGCAATATTCAAGACTGAAGCATTTGTAAGAAAATGCTTCAATTGCTCAAATTTGGATGCACAGTCCTCTATCCAATCAAACTTCTTTCCTTTTCATTGTAAAGATGTTATGCATGCTCTTCCTCATTCTTAAAATATATTAATGTCATCAATAAATACTATCAAAAATTTGTCCAAACAAGGATGTAGCACAATGATCATCAAGCATTGGAAAGTAGATGTAGCATTAATAAGGCCAAAAGGAACCACTACAAACTCGTAATGCCCATACCTGGTATAGAATGCAGTCTTGTTGATGCCCTCTTCTTTAATTCCCACCTGATGATATCCTGATCTCATATCGATCTTCGAGAACACTATTTCTCCCTTTAGCTAATCAAACAAGTCATCAATCCTCGGTAATGGATACCTATTCTTGATGGTCACCTTGAATTCCTGTAATCAATGCACAATCCTTTTTCTGCACAAACAATATCGGTGCACCCCAAGGCGATATACTTGGTCATATGTATCTTTTATCAAGAATTTCCTTAAACCGCAACTTCACTTCCATCAACTTTGGAGTGCTCATTCAGTATGGTGATTTAGATGGTTGTGCTTCTCCTCACATCAACTTAATAGAGAATTACAATTCCCTACGAGGTGGTAACTCTGGAATCTCTACTATAAACACATCCTGAAACTACTGCAATGCTGCATACTTCTTTAGGACTTCATTATCCTCAACATCCTTCCCTTTTTCACTAGAAATATGCAATACAAATAACAATCATCCTTTATTGTGACTTCACTTAGCTTGCATAGATGTGAATATTCTTACTGATGTAGGATTCTTCTTACCTTGCGAAATTCTTCTTTCTCCATCACATCCAAGCACTCAATAGCCTTGTAATGGAAATCCACTTTAGTAATGTGAATGAATAAATAGTATTTGCCCAAAAGCATATTGTATGAACCCAAAGGAAGCACTTTAGGTGTTTTTATGTAGGCATACCATTCAAATAAAATTCACAAGATCTCATCCAATTTTGAACCCTTATCTTGGTCCCTGTAGCCAACTGCACCAACCAAGATTCTGTAGTCACTTCTTTACATCCACCAGGTTAGGACTGATATAATTATATTTAGATCTAGGATCAATAAAAATAGAAAAAAAAATCACAAATCTTACCTTCCATCTCGATAATAGATGCTTGATGATCATCCTACCTATTATCTACTACTGCATAGATCTGAAGGATATTGTGTCCAACATCTCCAATTGTCTGTGCCTCCTGAGCATCGTAAAATCAAGGTATGACACCCTGATGTTGTGGAAAATATCTTCTATGATGCTCTTCACCACAAGTCGAACACCTCACAGTATTCCTACCATCACCCCTATCCTACTCCTTAGGCTAACACCCATGTCATTTTTCAACTGCATTGAACTTCTTATGTGGTGTTGCATTCTTCTTATCACCTGCATCCTCAGGTATTTCTTGATTTTTAACCCATTTTCCCTTATTCTTCTCATTACAATTCCATTATTTCTTGGACTTAGATTTTTGCTTTGAATATTTATAGAAATTATTTATGTTCATGATGGCTTCCCCTAATGATCTAGGCTCATAAAACTCAATCTTTTCTCTGAATGCTACTGGTAATCCACTGAAGAATCTATGAATCTTTGCTTTCTCCTCCTTGAGGTAAGGCACATACCTTAAAAAATCCAAGAACATGGTAGTGTACTCATCATAGATTGTATATCCCATATTCAACTCATAGAACACCTTTTCCCTATCATCATAGTAGCTCTTAGACAAGTACTTCTTCCTGAAAAGCCTCTAAAACTCATCCCAAATAAGCTCCTCTTCTCTAATACCTTTAAAATTCTTCACATATTCCCACGAGATGCTTTCTTTTAATTTAATACTAAAAGTATATATCTTGGCTTTCATGTTCTCTGAATAATCATGCAATCTAAAAAATCTCCTCATTCCCAACAACCATGCCTTTGCATCTTGTGACTTCTTCACCTATCCATCGAATGTACGAGACTTGGATTTCGTGAAATGTTATGGAAAGTACTTGTAGCAACCATGGTAAAACTTCACGTAAATAAAGTTAATAAAGGAAAAATAATAACCATGGTCATGGAACACTTATTCCAGGTTGAATGTTGGGAAAACATCTTAGTTTGGGTGTTCATTTGGTTTATTATGGTTGAGGAAATTTAAAAATGAAATGGCAAAGGCTTTGAAAAGGAAAAATGGCATTTTGGAAAAATTGTTTATGAAAATAATGGAAATTAGGAGAAAAGGAAGGTGAAAGGTCACAGGTTTCATGTGAGGATGAAAATGAAGGAAATAAAATGGAAAATGAAGAAAATAGAGGCCTCATTAATAAAAAGGCTTATGAGGATCAATTGGTACCATTTGTCAGTTCAGTTTTGGAGTTCTCTCTCTATTCTCTATCTCTCTCATTCTTGGGCACTTAGATTTTTCTTGGAGCACTCTAGCATTGGATTTAGGAAAGCAAAGGAAGGACAAAGAAGGAAAAGGAAATAAAAGATCAAGAAAGGAAGAACAATATCAAGTGGCTACATTAGGATTACTTGCAAGTATCGAATTGCATGTGTGATTTCCTTGCTATATTTCTCATGTATGGTACATGCATGTGTGTATTTAATTCTTTTGTTGTCTTTGACATGGGATTTGATAAATGTGATAGTGTTCTTCAACCCAACCTTTCCATTTCTAGATAGCCATGGTGTGATGGGTTTTCTTGTATTTGGTTGAGCTAGATTTCTAGATGGTTTCCAAAGTGAGTGAGGTGGTATCTGAAAGAAAAAACACATGGCCTAGGAATCCCTAGACCAGAGAAGGTGGGATTGTGGTAAATCCAGATTTTGTGTGCCTCACTACGACTATGAATCCTTGACCAATGAATGGAGGGATATACGATAAGACCTAGAGGTGTGATCCCTCGATCAGGCCTAGGAATCCTTGATCAATTTATGGTGGGATATATGGTAAATATTGGAAGGTGGATTCTCGATTAGGCCTAGGAGTCCTCAATCAGTAAATGACAGGATATATAGTAAATCTTAGATACTAGGAGGCAGGAAAAATCCTCACGGTGTAGGTGGAGAAATCTAGTGGCATCCATGCTTGTTTAGGGCCTAGTGATCTAGTGGGGATTGTGGTAAAGCCTTAGGAAACCTAGTTTGGTTTGGTTTTGAGTCACACATTCATGCTTGGAATATGGCACGGGGGTGTTTGGCTGAAAGAAAAATTTGGTTCAGCGAATTTATGGTTGGGTGGTTCATGGAAGTCTCAAACCTAGTTGGATTTTGCATTCATTAATAAGAGTTTATTCTCCTTAGTATTTCATGTGTAAATGTACTGGTTTATAAGTGGATTTTATGACTATTACATCCTTGTTATTTATGTTGGTTATGAGTATGTTTTATGACAAACTTGATGTATAGTTTTCATTATGTTTTGATTAGAAAATGAATGTAAAATGTATTTATGCCCTAAAAGATGGTAATGTAGCTATGTGATATGGCAAAAATGCTTCTTTACAATTCTTAGTTAAGTATGAGACCCCTATGCTTACATATTATTTTATGACCTGTAGATTAGATATTTGCGACATGTTTGACGAAATGCTTGTCATGGATAGTAGGGGCTAGATCAAGTATTTATATCAAAATTTGCATTATTATATTTTTTACCATGTTATTTATCATTTCTGAAATTTTCATAAATTTTTTGGCAATGGCCTGAGTCCTAGCCCTGAAAAAGTGGCACATAATCTGGGGTCACTAGAATAGAACTAGCTGGAAAAGTCCATAATCACTGGCATGCCTTGCTATGGGAGAAACTAGAAGGCCTAAGCTTCTTGCAAGGATTATCATGGGAGTGGTTGAGGGTCTAGGTCAGTCAAATGATGAGTTGTATCATGGGTTGACCACTTGGAAGGGTTGGTTAGTGTAATATTCCAAATCTGGAACAACTCATAAATCATGCATCACAAACGCATTTCCAACAAAAAATAAAATAAAATAGTAAAATGAACTCTTGGATCCCATATATCAGTCAATATAAATTATAAATCCAAGATTAGAGCTGAAAAAAAGCAAACTAGGTGGGTTAAACAGATCTCCCACACCTAGGATTGCCAAAAAGTGATAAAACCCCAAGACTGCAAAATGCCGGAGCAGCTGCTCAAGGGAATATGCAGTATAAGAGAGGGTTCACACATAAAATAATAGGAGAACAATAGATATACTCATTTACTAATAAATAATATTGAAGAACAAAGATCTAATCTCCTTATACAAAATACAAAAGAAACCGGCAAGGGTTTCTTGTCAAACACTCTGCATACAAAATGGGAAATTCAGTAATTTACTGTATAACCACTGCAATACTAAAGTAAATGAGTGTATAAGGCTGAAATATGTCTTATATTATTTATATCCCTCAAGGGCTTCCTCCCATGAAAGGATGAACCTCTCAATCACAAGGAAACATTGCAATGGAGCCACCAAATCATGCAATGAACACTGCCTCCAAAATAACACATTCCGTAGAAAAAACAACGCTGGGAATGTATGAAAAATGTGTTGTCTGATACCAAATATATGAAATAATATTAGGAGCTCTCCAAACAGATCTCTCAAGTGAAGGAAACCTTCCTCCAATGAGAAACTAGCTCAGAAACCAGGATTCCAATCCCTTCCACTGCTGCACCCAGCAACACTGCACAATCTCCGGAAAAGCTGTGCTGATGAAGATGGCTGAAGATTGGCCTGAAAAAATGATGTGGAATGATGAATGCAAACTCTCTCAATGAGGCTCCTCAAAGGAAATAGGTGGGATTCCCGCCCGGGAACACCTAGTGCTAAACAACACTGTAACTTTGCTAAGCAGCAAAGTAGCAACAAGTCTTGGCAGACAAGAATAATAATCTAAGACATGATGAATAATGCTTCCATCCTATTCCTTATATAAGACATGATTTTTATTTCCCTTGTCCCCACTCAATTAGGTTACTTCTATCCCAAGATACATCTCCCTCCAAAATTGCGTTATTCCTCCTTAGATCCCTCCTCCACTAAAACTGTGCTATTGACTTAGTCAAAGAAGCTTGATTTTAACTTGGTTCACACATGGAGGTGTTTTATTGAGCTAGAAAGAGTGCCCCCTTTCACACTTAGAGTGTTCTTATCCTCCTTATGGGACTTATGGGCTTTTATACCCATTTATTCACCGGCTAAAGCTGCTTCTAACTCTAATGTTCCATTTAGCTTTAAGGCTAAAATTTTGGAACATTACAGTCCTCCCCTCCAAAATATTTGCTTCTCCTCAAGAAAATGTATAAGGAGAGAAAAATTTCTCCTTCCCATCAATATCCTCCATCACTGCATCAAGAGAATCTGCAAATAAACTTTCATCCAATGCTTCCTCCCAAGTGTGCAAAACCAAAGTGTCAGCATCCATCAAAGGTGGAAAGTGTGAATGGAAACTTGCTTGCTGTCTCATGGCCTCCAAAAAGTAGGGGTGATGATTATCATGGTGAATGAGTGCCTCTGTCACCCATGCTATCATCCAAATGAAGTGAGTCACCCTCCAACATGGTAACTCATGAAAAGTCTCCTCCACCTTGTGCTCCTGAAATGTAGGTGGGATGAATAGATGTACATGATAGGCAAGAGGGCCTATCCCACGTTTTACTCCTCTCCACTCATGATAAGTGTAGAGGGAATGCTGATCTTGGGCTGAAACATGATTTACCTCCAATGGCAAGAAGAAGATTGAGCCTCCAATGACTCTTCCTCCAAAATCATGAGACATGCCAACCCAAACCATTCCATTCAAGATGAATGGCACATCATCACCACATGGCATCCAAATCAGAAAATGGCTGAAGGTTATGTGCAAGTTTGGATGATACATATGGTATCTCTTGTGGACGCAATGCATTTCTTTCAACTGTTGATGTAGAGCATCAAGTGGCAAGTTTTCCTCCCAAGAATTTGCAACTATGCATGTTAGCTCATCTACTATGAAGTAGTAAGCTACATGTTGGAACGGGGTCTCCTAATAGGCTGTGAAAATGGTCCATTTTGATTACTTTTTTATTATATTTAGTATATCGCAGGGGTTTTGGGGCAGGTCAAAGCCCCAAACGCATTGTAATGGGTCAAAGGGTAAATTAGGGGTTCAAAAACCATGGGTTGCAGACCATAGGAAAGTTGGAGCTAGATTGTTATAAATAGAGATGTATTTTGCATCGAAAAGGATAGGAATTGATGAGATATTGATGCGATCTATTGCTTAAGCTGTCTGTTTGGGTTTTGGGGAACGTACTCCTACTGGCTGTGTGCATGGAGATCCTAGTCCAACTGTGTGCGGACCCTGCTACTGTGTGCGGAGGTTGGGAAGGGAATTGTAAGGAAAGATTGATGAATGAATGAATGAGAAGGATTATTAGAGATCTAAATCTATGAGTTCTATTATATGAATTGATGATAATTGTTGTGTTATGTATTTTCTGTCTTTAAGCTATGAAAGATCTGTGTAATGAGCTCTCGGATCTAGATATGTTATGTTCTGTTTATGTACTGCTGTGTTGATGATATAATAAGCCTATAATGGTAGATATAGATGTTATGTTCTGTTTATGTATTGTTGTGTTGATGATATAATAAGTCTATAATAGTGCACATGGATGCGAATAGGAAAAAAATTAACCTTGTGCAGGAAAAGGTAATCTGGGAGTTACAGAAACAAGAAGCAGCCTTGCTTGCCTTACCCATCCTTTCTCAGGGTGCAGAAACCTGGTTCCAGCACCCAGCCATACTACTTCGGGTGAGACTGTGACCTGCGAAAGCAGGTCACTGCTGAAAGGGACAGTAGTATAGGGGTTTTTTGGAAAACCTTACACACCGAACCTGGGTCAAGACCCCTCAAGCCAACAAATGGTTTCGATGCCAGGACTAGAAGGAGTCTAAGAAAGAGGATCTGGTAATGGCAGTAGAGATCTAACCTGGGGTTGAATGAGTGATATTCAGGGTGGAAGCGCAACATGGAGCAATAAGAACTATCGAAACAACCGAGAAGAGGATCGCTCTGCTCATAGTCCACCGAAACCTACACAAGGATCATCAACTGCCCCAATGTTAGGGCTCCAGGAAGATAAACTAGAGGAGCCCATGGTGGCACACTTAAATTTACCTACCTTTAAGGGAGCAGCCGATGAGGACATGGAACGATTCTGGTTCATGGCCAATTCGGTATGGACGGTGTAAGGGGTGGTAAGCGATACTGTGAAGAGAGCGCAGCTATCCCTAGTTTTCGAAGAGAGGGCATTGGACTGGTGTATGTGGTATATATCTCAAAACGGGAGCGCAATGCTTCAAAATATTAAGGATGCCCTAAAACAACAATTCTGAAAGCAGAAATCCTATTCCCAGCTGGTAGCGAAAGTAAAAGACTTCAAGCAAGGAACATTCAAGTTGGTATGGGAGGCCAATCAATGGTTAATGAAAGAGATCAGGGAAGGTGAGTTCAAATAAGATGACAAACATCACACGGAATGGTTCATCGCTATGATGCTACCTCACTTAGTCATACCCATGGGCCACCAGACCTTCGAATCGTAGGAAAAAGCTTTGGAAGCTTCCATGAAACTTGAAGCTGTGCCTAAGGATGTCACAAGGGAAGGAGTGCAGTTAATTCAGGAGCATCTCAGATCCATGCACATGGAAATATAGAGTTTACGAATGGAACGGGGAAAAGGAGTCGGCACAGACCTTTGGTCCGAAGATTTCCGGGTAGCGGGACTACATGATACAGCCCAGTGTCCTCGGATAAATAGGGGAGAATTGAAGCAACAGTGGTGTAGGTTCTGCTGATCTATAGGGCACGATGAGAATAATTGTCACACATATGACTTGTTGGTAGATTGGGGAGACCTCTATAGGGTACAATCCGATCCTGCCTCTCTGAGATCTCCCGCAACCTTTGGTGGCTCTCTTGCAAGGGGCAGGGGGGGCGGGGAGGGAGTGGAGGACAAGGACGGGGCCAGTTAATCTACTACAAATATGGAGAGGTAGGGCACTTCACCAAGGACTACCCAAATCCCACTAGGCAACCCTATAAATATTGCCGACAGTTGGACCATGAAATCGAAGACTGCCCGATCTTGCTAACCAAAATGAAGGACAAACAGTCTACCCCCACACAAAATGTATAGAGAGTCAAAACGAAGCTAAGGAGAGAAGATCCCAGCATAAAATTCATAACGTGCAGCATGATCACGCAGGAAGCAAGGAAGGAGCTTGCTACGTAGAAGGAACCAAATCCCAGGCGACAGGAGTCGCTGGAAGCCCTTGCGTAGTCACCAGCACACCTCCAAATAGAAGAGAAGGTTGAAACCTTGTTAAGATCATGCTTGAAGCTACTACGCAACCCACAGGCTAGAGAACATTTTCAAGTATTGCTATAGGGCTATGCAACCTAGCCTGGCACAGTGGCTAAGGTTAAGGAAGTACACAAATTATGCAGCTAAAAAAGGCACACTGGCAGAGAAATGCGATTGACTGCGCAGATTGCTGACTATGAGATAGATTAGGTTATCCTTGATCTTGGATCTGATGCGAACATCTTACCAAAACAGACATGGAAATGAATGGGAGAGCCTAAATTAGACTGGTCCACCATTGAGCTGTGAATGGCGAATCAACAGGAGATCATCCGTCTGGAAAGGTCGCCAAAATTTGTGGTCAATATCGCAGGAGTAAAGGTCCTCGCTGACTTTGAGGTCATAGAAATTGTGGAAGATACAGATCCCTATCCTTCCCTCCTAGGACTAGACTGGGCTATCGATGTAGGGGGTGTCATTAATCTAAAAAAATGTAGCATGGTGTTTGAGAAGAACGGTACACGTGTAATAGTACCACTGGATCCCACTGAGGGTATGCGCTATAAGGAACCCACATATGAAGAGGAGGAACTCGATCACATCTACAATATGACGACGCAGGACGAAGACCAGGGTGACCCTACAACAGGCAGAATATTCGATTGGGAGAAAAACAGGGAGTACTTTTTTTACTTGGATGAAGAACTTGAGAGTTGGCAGACCCGGCTACACAATGTCTTAGCACTACGACGCCCTTGGGTTGCAAGGACCCTCTACTACATTACTTCGGAGTAAGGGACCTTCCCCACTTTGATGAGTCTAGTATTGTCCAAGACTTCTTAAGAAAATTAGAGGCTAGGGTTCCAAAAGATCAGAGGCTCTAGGCAGTCAATCTAGCACTACATGGCACACCTGCAAGATGGCAGGATACCCACAAGAAAGCATTTTCAAACTGGGAGACATGTCAGGATAGGCTGGTGCTGTGGTTTGCACCTTCTGTTGATGTGCACACCAAGATATTCCTAGGACCCGGGGACCCCCGTGCGCATCTATGTACTTGGAAAATAAAATGGGCCGACCGAACCCCAGAAGAATGGATTCGTCTATTTATACATGCCTTGGGCCCTATCCCTACTACTTGTTACTTAGACACGGAGTTACATCAGCGGACCCGCCACTGGGAAATATTAAAAGAGGACTTTATTGGAACGTTCGGACTTATTGGGGGAACAGAGATGCTTGACAAAGCCTTGCAATACATTGATGCATTTGTATTTAAGAAGCCTCACCCACACCCCCCACTAGCCGTTCTGACATGGGAGGCCCAGATGCAAGACATAGTCAACTGCCACAGATTGGCAATTAACGAAGAAGAGGATAACCCGCGGAATATCTCTGTTCTAGAATCTGAAGGGGAACGTACCGTTATCGACCATCGCTCCAGGATGTTGATGTAACGCAACCTCTCTGACTACGCGGAGTTAATATTGGGATAGAAGAACACCCTAAGCTGGCTAAAATTGGGGACTATTGGGATGAAGGCACTGTGGGAAAAATTTCCGAACTACTTATGGAGTACTAGGAATTATTCCCTACAAAGTTTTCTGAGCTCAAAGGAATCACTTGGGAACTCGGCATTATGCAAATCACCCTGAAGCTGGAGGCATGGCGCATCAAGCAGCGGCCCTACCAGTTGAATCCCAAGTATAAGCAAAAGGTCAAAGAAGACTTAGACAAAATGTTGACCGCAGGTATCATTGAACCAGTTAAATAGTCAGATTATGTAATATCCCTTTTTCAAGAATATCAAGATTCTATTTCAGAGATTGACTGCAGGAGCATTTACTGGATATGTCACCTTTAAAAGAATGATGAGATCCAAAGGCTTCTTAGCCTTCTTCAGACTCTGTCTATAGAACATGGAATAATTCCCCTTTCAGGAATTGCCCAAAGAATGGGGCTGCAACAATGTATGAGCATACAATGGATTCTCTGCGTTATTTATATCAGCCTACTTATAAAAAATATGTAAATAGACAACCCATATGATTATAACAGTAAAATGTATGCAATGACTTGAGGAATCAGTCATTCAATCAATACAATACAAGCCCCTCATTACATACATGATGAATATGAAGCACACTACTATAGTTAAGGAAATTCAAGCTATGACTGCGTTGTCTATAAAAGGCACAGCTGCATAAATGTAAGAAATACATGGATATGGAAATATGAAGCTCAAATAAGAAGTGGGAGTGTGATATCAACCCCTGAAAATACAATACATCAATCCTCTAAAAGGATTGGCTGAAATGCAAACAAAAATGGTACTTTGCAGAAATGTCGGAGTTGCTGGGCAGTAGCAACTCAAGAACTGGAAATGGATGGAGAAGGCTGAAATGGTTGCAAAAAATGAAGAACCCTCCTCCAATGGAAATCTGAAGTGACAGACTGATTCTTTCACCTAATATTTCACCCTCCAACTATCTGCAAACCCCTCATAGCAAATGCTCTCCAAGAATAATGCTATATAAGAGAGGGACTACGCTTCATATGATGGAAAATGGTTGGCCTGGTGAAAAATATGGTGGAATAAGCTCAATAACCTCCTTTTCTGATCTCCCAAAGGGATGGAATCTCCCTTCTCTGAAAATCTAGCCAAGGATGGTGTTGTGGAAAACCTCCCCAGCAACACCCAGCAACACTGCACAAACTCCACCTGGAACTACACTGATGAAGATGGATGATACTTGACCTTAATGTTTGAATATGGGGAATAGAGTGCAATCCTCCAAGAGCTACTCAAGAAGGAGTGTAAATCCTAAACAGGAATTCCCTCGGCAATTCTTGCTAACCAGCAAGATGTTGCTGCAAGTCCACCAGACCAAAGATGAATAATTCTCAAGATGATTTGCAATGGCAGAATTTCCCTCCTTTTAAAAAATGTGAGATCCCTCTCAATGGACCCCACTCATTAGGGTTTCCTTCCTTTAGAAGCTTCCCTCCTTATCCCACTGAGCGGGCCCACAATGTGCTCTCCACCTCATGCTATTGCATAGTTTGACTTGGTCAACTTGACCTAGCCTTCTTGCAAAAGCCCCCTTTCACACATGGAGGTGTGAAATTAAGCTCCAAAAGTGATCCTCCCTCATGCCAAGAGGATTTTTATTCTCTATCCAAGAAATAAATGGGTCTCCTACCTATTTTATTTATCTCCTATGTGAAAATGGAAAAATTAATGTTCCAATTTTCTCCATGAAAAATTAGCAACATTACAGTCCTCCCCTCTCAAAGATTGCTTGTCCTCAAGCAAGTGCAAGGATAGACTGAGTTCTTCTCTTCTCCTCTCCCTGTAGCATCCCTGTATGATGATCTCCTCCAAGGAAAGTGATGCGATCTCATCAATCAAATCTCCACAATGCTCCTCCTCAGCATGTAAGTCAGCTATCAAGCCATCATTATGTAAAGGTGAAATGCTCAAGAGGATAGCAAAGTGATGTCTAGAGGTCCCCTTGAAGAATGGGATCTGCAAAAAAATGGGAACTATCTTTCCCATATGGATCCTCCATCTCCAAGCTATGAGCCATGCAAAATGAGTTACCTTCCAGCTAGGCAACTCCTGAAAGCTGTCATCCACCTTTGGCTCCGATAAAGTAGGTGGGATGAAAATCTACACATGGTAAGCAATGTAGCCTACCCCACGCTGTCCATCTCTCCACTTATGATAAGTGTAGAGCACTGGCTATCCATGGGCTGCAATAATTTTTCCCTCAAGTGGAAATATGAGGACTAGACCCCCAAATATCTCTCCCCCAATGCTGCAAATCAAGCTGGCCCAAATAATTCCATATATGATGAGTTGGAAGTCATCATTATATGGCATCATATACATCATATGGCTCACCTCATAAGGAAACAAATGTGCTGTCAAGGTGACCATACAATATCCCATGCTCCCCTTAGAACATGTAGTGAAAATAGTGTGAGGAATTTCTCCCTCCAAGGACACATTCACCTCATGTGTATCTCTCCCAAACATGCTCCTCATAAAGACAGAAACAATAGAAACATACGGAGAAAAAATGAGAATCATACTTGCTACCATATGCAACAAATGAGAAGGAAAATGGTCCCTTAGATGCAACCAGCGTAGCTTGACCCTCAATTGCAATAGAGACTGATAAAATAAGTGGCTTCTCAACCACTTTCCTGCTGCTCTAATCTCCTCATAAGTATGGAGGAAGTGAAAAATGTAATATGTAAAATGAACATATCCTCCATAACATGTCTCTTCCCCAAGTCCTCCTAGGGAATGGCCATCAATCATGATCATGTCCCCATATAAACCATTTGGTCTAGAAAAGAGAATGCTCCTCCTTGGAGCATCATCCTGCACAAGCATGGTCAAGGGACGCATACATACATTATGAAAATAATCATGTAAACCATAATGAAGACCCTTACCATATCTCCTGCTCATACAAATGGAGTGGCTCATAAATGAGTCTCCCCTCATCCTCAAAGTGGAAAGAGGTGGCTATGCTAACTCTCTCAAAGAGTCATTTCTCTCCTCCATCTCTATGTGATCAATGCTTATGCTCATATGCTGATATATCTCCTCATCAAAGCCCATCCAAAAATACCCCTCCATGATGGTTTGGTATGCTCTCATAGAACAAGTGGGACTGAAAAGGAAATACTCATGAGCTGCATGTAACAACTTCTTCTTGAGCTTGGAAGCTCTAGGAAAGAAGATCCTGCCATGATAAAAGATGACCCCATCTCTGACTGAATATGCCTCCTCATGCAACTGGCCATCCAAGATCATGCAAGTAAAAATATCCGTGGAATACTCCACTAACAGCTGGGAGCTCCAATATGGATCCGTCCTCCATAGTGACAGCGCTAATGATCTCCCATGAGGAGCATCTGTCACCTGGTCATCCTCTTCTTTGACATCTCCCATGCCAAAGATGCAAATTGGAAGGCTGATGTCCTTCCCCTGCTTCTTTTTCCACAGCGCAGAATATGAAATGGAAGTGGGTGATGTTGATGTCGAGAGAATGCTCTCTCTCTCTCCTTGAGTCTACCCCAGACTCCCAACACTGTATCAAGCTCTCTCCATGTCTCCAACCTCCTGAAATCAATTAATTGTGCCCTAACATGTGAAGCATCTATCCTCCTCTGCTGATCCAGTGGTCTCCTTGGAAAAATGTCTCGAAGAAATGAGACATCATCATCAAGAGATGACTGCATATATGAATGGAGAAAGCTCTCCATGCTTCCACTGCGTAATCCAATCACCTCCTTACGTGCATCAACCTCCATATATGAAAAGGGATGTGTAATTATCATCTCATGATGTTGGGGCTTCTCCCTAATTCCTCCTTGTGTCTCCATGGTTCCACACCTCCTCAACAATGGCATAGATAAATCATGAGTTGTGCCTTGATCTCCATACATGAGATCCTCGGGACTTCCTTGCAAAGATGCAAGCATCCCTCTATGTGGAGCAAGAGCTCCTCTTTCCTCTACATGAGATGCTAGATCAACTCCAGATCTAAAAACGTTGCTGCCCTCAATCTCTGCAACATGAATGGGCAACTCTCCAATGAATGGATCCCCTTTTGAAAAAGAGATCTCCATGCTCCTTTGCTCAAAGGTGTGAGATGAAAGTTTCTCGTCCGGCAAAGTATGGTGCAATTTTTCAGCCTCCCTCATGGTTTTCTGAAATGGCATTGTGTTTTTATGCAAGGGTTTTGTTTGAGTTTTCTCATTCAGCTCCTCAATGTGTTTCTCATAAATCCCTTTATCAAATATTTTCACTAATGCCTTAGTGAAATTTTCATAAGATGATATTTTTACATTTTTCAAGGAAAAGGATTCAAAGATCCACCAGGCATAAGCCTTACCTCTCAAATGCAGCGCTGCAACTTTGATGGCTTCATCCTCTGGCATTTGGTGCTACTGCAAGAAGGTATATAACTCCTCAACCCAAGCTTTGACTGAACATACAGGTGAACCTCCAAAGGTAGATAGATGAAATCTATCCCGCTGCTCTTTCCCATTCACCTTCACCTTGCAAAAATATGAAAAAATGAGATGATCTATGAATTTCTGAGTTTGAAACTCATACTCCTTCAAGAAATCACCACTAAGGGTTTCCCTCCTAGCAACCTCTTCTCTTCTTTCCATCTCTTTTCCGGCAATCCTGGGCATGTGACAGCGCTATACAAGATGGTGTGTAGCTGCATGCTTACACTCCTCCAATATAGAGTTTTCTTTTGAATAAAACTCTATAGGAGATTCTCTATACTTCCTCCAGTTCTCCTCAAACTCTTCATGGATCATATGTACAGATTTAAGAAGAAGCTTGGTAAGCTTTTCCCCTTTTTGTTTTTGTTCTCCAAAAGATGGAGTCTTTCTCCTGCTTATTTCTCTGTCTCCTTGATGAGAATAGGAAGTGCAGGGCTCTTCCTCTTATTTCTGCATATCCTCCTTGGGGAGGCTCTTCTCTGTTCTGAAAATAGATGAGATCAAGCTCATCTTCTGCATCATCTTCTTCTTCTTCTTTATTGGGCTTGAAGGCCATAGGCTGAGCCAAGAAAGGTGCTCTGATACCACTGTAATATCCCTTTTTCAGGAATATCAAGATTCTATTTCAGAGATTGACTACAGGGGAATTTACTGGATATGTCACCTTCAAAAGAAGGATGAGATCTAGAGGCTTCATGGCCTTCTGCAGACTCTGTCTATAGAACTTGGAATAATTCCCCTTTCAGGAATTTCCCAAATAATGGGGCTGCAACGATGTATGAGCATACAATGGATTCTCTGCGTTATTTATCTGAGCCTGCTTATAAAAAATATGTAAATATCCAACCCATATGATTATAACAGTAAAAGGTATGTAATGCCTTGAGGAATCTGTCATTCAATCAATACAATACAAGCCCCTCATTACATACATGATGAATATGAAGCACACTACTATAGTTAAGGAATTGCATGCTATGACTGTGCTATCTATAAAAGGCACAGCTGCATAAATGTAAGAAATACATGGATATGGAAATATGAAGCTCAAATAAGAAGGGGGAGTGTGATATCAACCCCTGAAAATACAATACATCAATCCTCTAAAAGGATTGGCTGAAATGCAAACAAAAATGGCACTTTGCAAAAATGCCAGAGTTGCTGGGCAGCAGCAACTCAAGAACTGGAAATGGATGGAGAAGGCTGAAATGGTTGCAAAAAATGAATAACCCTCCTCCAATGGAAATTTGAAGTGAAAGAATGATTCTTTCACCTAATATTTCACCCTCCAACTATCTGCAAACCCCTCACAACAAATGCTCTCCAAGAATAACGCTGTCTAAGAGAGGGACTACGCTACATATGATGGAAAATGGTTGGCCTGGTGCCAAATATGGTGGAATAAGCTCAATAACCTCCTTTTCTGATCTCCCAAAGGGATTGAATCTCCCTCCTCTAAAAAACTATCCAAGGATGGTGTTGTGAAAAACCTCCCCAGCAACACCCAGCAACACTGCACAACCTCCACCTGGAACTACGTTGATGAAGATGGATGATACTTGACCTCAATGTATGAATATGGGGAATATAGTGTAATCCTCTAAGAGCTACTCAATAATGAGAGGAAATCCTAAACAAGAATTCCCTCGGCAATTATTGCTAACCAGCAAGATGTTGCTGCAAGTCCACTGGACCAAAGATGAATAATTCTCAAGATGATTTGCGATGGCAGCCTTGCCCTCATTTTAAACAATGTGAGCTCCCTACCACTCATTAGGGTCTCCTTCCTCTAGAAGCTTCCCTCCTTATCCCACTGTGCTGGCCCACAATGTGCTCTCCACCTCATGCTACTGCGCAGTTTGACTTGGTCAACTTGACCTAGCCTTCTTGCAAAAGCCCCCTTTCACACATGGAGGTGTGAAATTAAGCTCCAAAAGTGATCCTCCCTCATGCCAAGAGGATTTTTATTCTCTATCTAAGAAATAAATGGGTCTCCTACCCATTTTATTTATCTCCTATTTGAAAATGGCAAAATTAATGTTCCAATTTTCTCCATGAAAAATTGGGAACATTACAGATTAGGTAAGCCCAATGGTCGTTCATGAGAAAAAAAAAAGGGGGGAAATACACATCTGTGTGGACCTACGAAAGCTGAACGACGCCTGTGTTCATGACCCCTTCCCTACTCCCTTCTCCGATGAAATCCTTGATAGTGTGGGTGGCCAGGAGGCCTATTCCTTCACTGATGGATTCTCGGGATACCACTAGATCAGAATTGCACCTGAGGATCACAGTAAGACCAAATTTTCCACCGAATGGGGTTCCTTCTAGTATACGGTCATGCCCTTTGGTCTTAAGAATGCACCTGCTATCTTTTCAAGGGTCGTGGTGGCTGTGTTCAAAGAATTTATTCATAAGTTCCTAGAAGTTTACTTCAATGATTGAACGATTTTTGGCTTAGTGAAAGAACATGTCTCGAACTTGCGATTAATGTTGGATGCATGCCATAAGCACCATATCTCCTTGAATATCAAAAAGTGTATCTTCTGTGTACCTTTCAGAATCTTGCTTGGGCACATAGTCTGTCGGCAAGGACTGATGGTTGATCCTGCGAAGATAGCCGTAATTATCAACCTGGAAGCCCCCACCACGGAGAAATAGCTGCGCTCCATTCTCGGTCACACAGGCTATTGCAAAAAAATCATTCAAGGATACGCTTTGATCACAACACCCATGGAACAGCTACTAAAAAAATATGTCTCTTTTTTCTGGAATGACGAATGTCAGAAGAGCTTCGAACTGCTAAAAGAGAAGATGATTTTTGCACCCATAGTAATATTCCTTGATTGGTCAAAAGAATTTCATGTACATGTCGATGTGTCAGGCATTTCCCTGGGCACGTTCCTCACGTAGCTTGGCGAAGGAGATATTGATCACCTGGTTGCCTTTGCTAGTCGCAAACTCTCAAGCGCCGAAAGAAATTACTCTAACACTGAGCGTGAAGGCCTGGCTATGGTGTATGCACTACAAAAATATCGACACTATTTGTTGGGTGGACACTTTAAGATGTTCACAGACCATTTAGCTTTGAAATACCTGGTCAACAAGCCTATGTTGGGGGGGAATATTTTCCGTTGGCTGTTGCTATTTCAGGAATATGATTTTGAGATCATCGTTAAGCTTGGGAGGTTGAATGCAGGCCCAGATCATCTATCTCGTATCGATACAGGGGAAGAACCTACTAACTTAGAAGAAGGCTTACCCAATGCACAAATTTTTACCATTAAGATGGTTGATGCTCACTTTGCTGATATCATTGAGTTCCTTACTACGGGCATGGCCCTTGCTGCGTATTCGGTACAACAAAAGAAGGAGTTGGTCACCCGGGCTGCAGACTTTACTATCATCACAGGATAGCTATACAATCTAGGTGCCGATGAGATACTCTGCAGATGTGTATTGGAACATGAACAACCCACCATCCTCACAGAAGCACATGATGGAGTCGCAGGTGGCCACTATGCAGGCAGGGCTATGACACAAAAGATTTTGAGGGCTGGCTTATGGTGGCCTACCTTGCATTGGGACTCTTACACCTATTGTAGATCGTGTGATACATGCCAGCGAAATAGACGACCCTCAAAACGAGATGATATCCCATTACAGCCTCAAATGGCCCTACAAGATTTTGATAAATGGGCCATTGACTTTATAGGACCCATAAATCCACCAGGCAAGAAAATAGGCACGCGCTAAATTATCACTGCCACTGATTACATCAAATAATGGGCTGAGGCACAAGCAGTAAAATATTGTACTGCTAATATTGCTACGCACTTCATCTTTGAGAAGATTCTGACCAGGTTTGGCTGCCCAAATATCCTAATGAGTGATAGAGGTATGCATTTTTTTAACCAAATGTTTCAAGCTTTGAATGAGGAATTACAGATCCACCATGCCAAGAGTACACCATATCATCCCCACGCTAATGGGGCAGTTGAAGATTTTAACAAAATTTTAGAGTAGGCATTAACGAAGGTTTGTAATGCCAATCATAGTGACTGGGATGTTTGCATCCCCTCAGTTCTATAGGCATACCGAACGACCTGCAAAAATCTGACTGGTAGGACACCCTTCCGAATGGTCTATGGAAAGGAGGCCATCATGCCCATAGAGTACGTTTTTCCTAGCCTATGCATCGCAGCATTCACGAATATGGCAGACTCTGATATCATGGAAGAATGCTTGGTGCAATTGGTGGCTTTGGAGGAAGATCGGTTTATTGCTCAGTTTCACTAGCAGGTTCAAAAGGCTCGAGATAAAGCATGGCATGACCGACACATTCGCTAGAAGAGATTTATCGAAGGTGATCTTGTCCTTTTATACGATAGCCAGTTTGCGACACATCCAGGCAAACTCCGGCAGCACTGGCTTGGTCCCCACACAGTTAAGGAGGTTATGACTGGCGGAGCCATCCAGTTAGCTACCCTACACGGTGACCTCCTTCCTGGCTTTGTCAATGGTAGTCGACTCAAACCATACCAGGCTGCGGACTATGTGGTCGCACCAGTACAGTGACTCGGGACGAGTCACAAGATTGTGTTGGGGGACTGTTGGAACGGGGTCTCCTAATAGGCTGCGAAATTGGTCAATTTTGATTACTTTTTTATTATATTTAGTATATTGCAGGGATTTTGGGGTGGGTCAAAGCCCCAAATGCATTGTAATGGGTCAAAGGGTAAACTAGGGGTTCGAAAACCATGGGTTGCGGACCATAGGAAAGTCAGAGCTATATTGTTATAAATAGAGATGTATTTTGTATCGAAAAGGATAGGAATTGATGAGATATTGATGTGATATGTTGCTTAAGCTGTCTGTTTGGGTTTTGGGGAATAGACTCCTACTGGTTGTCTGCACGGAGATCCTAGTCCAGCTGTGTGTGGACCCTGCTGCTGTGTGCGCAGGTTGGGAAGGGAATTGTAAGGATAGATTTATGAATGACTGAATGCAAAGGATTATTAGAGATCTAAATCTATGAGTTTTGTTATGTGAATTGATGATAATTGTTGTGTTATGTATTTTCTGTCTTTAAGCTGTGAAAGATTTGTGTACTGAGTTCTCAGATCTAGATCTGTTATGTTCTATTTATGTACTGATGTGTTGATGATATAATAAGCCTATAACGGTAGATCTAGTGCACGTGGATGCGAATAGGAACATAATTAACCCTGCATAGGACAAGGTAATATGGGAATTACAGAAATAGGACGCAACCTTGCTTGCCTTACCCATCCTTTCTCAAGGTGTAGAAACCTGGTTCTAGCACCCATCCATACTACTTCGGGTGAGACTGTGACTTGCGAAAGCAGGTCACTGCCGAAAGGGCCAGTAGTATAGGGGTTTGTTAGCAAACCTTGCACACCGAACCTGGGTCAGGACCCCTCAAGCCAACACCACAATATATACTAGTTGTGCATAATCAAAGTAATACAACACTTGCCCAAATTCATGTAAAGATGGGTCATCAACATCACAATATTTGGCCCTAAAGTGACCATGAAACCCATAAATAATCTTGCTCTCATGTGGAGCAATGCACTGTTTACATATGGTGAGAAAGTAAAAATACTCAATAAACTAATAAAAAAGCACATCAATGTCTTTCTTACCATGCATCATGTGTGAGCTGAAAGTGAGGTCCATGTATAGGTTCCCCCATGACGATTCCCTCATAAAAATCTGCAAGAAGAAGGGATACATATACTCCTTGGAACACTTCTTCAATAAGAACACTCTCCCATGTGTCAGCGCTGTAGGCCTTAGAAATAAGGCTCCATGACTCCTCCTTTTAACATTCCATATGCCAAATCCATCCACCATCATGCTACTGTGTGAGAAGATCTCCTTCCTACATGGAAGTCTCTCATGATCCTTCAATGCTGAAGGGTAGCCTCCTTGCACCATGAATGTGCCTCTCTTCTCTTCAGAAATATCATGAAAAGTATGGGAAAATTTCTGCCCAAACTCTCCCAAGTGAAACCATAGCAATAACAACTCTTGCTGCTTCCTCATCTCTCCCTCATACAAGCCATATAGTAAAATCGTGATGGTTAACTTGTATGATTCCCCAAAAAATAATTCAGCCATGAAATGCCTCCTCAAGTTCTCTAAGTGGTTCCACCCACAAGAAGAGGAAAAGTGTGATGTGGCAATCATGGTTTTCCCATGGTTCCTCCTGCAATGTACATCATATAAAGTGAGGAGAATCATGCTTCCAATGGGCATATCCAACCTCAAGCCCACTCTCCACACAAAGCTCCTCATGATCATAAACACATCAGCAATATATGGAAGCAAGATACAACAAAAAAAAGTTTCCAAATGACAACTGGAGAGTGAATCATGGTCCCTCTCATGGAACCAGCGCAGTGCATCCTTTGCCTGCATCAAAATAAGAAATAACAAGTTCTTTTCCAGCCACTTGTTTGCTGACACAGTCATCTCATAAGATGAAAACATGAAGTTACAAGTTGGTTCCAATGGGGAACACCCAGATACATGTGGCTTCCCCCACAAACCATAAAAAAGATAGCCAAAATCAATGCTACAAGTAGCTGCAAGTACATCATCATATAATATGCAAGAAGAGATGATTCTTCTTGTTACATCATGCTACTCAATTAATGAAAAGAAGTACAAAACAAAATATGAAATGATACCTTCTCCATCATGTACTTGAGGTCTTAAGCTTAAATGGCTCTATTGGAAATTCTCCCTCACTCCCAATGAGTAGGAAGGTGCTTGTGACATCTTATCTATCATCATCAGGGCTATGCATATCTCCATATGCTGATATATGTCATGTTGGATGCCCTCCCAAGTTAACTCCTCCATCAACTAGAAATATGCATCAAAGTGCATAGAAGAGAAGTCCTCATGTGCCGCATGTAACAATTTCTCCTTGAGGCTAAAAGCTCTAGTCAAGAAGACTCTGCCATGTAAATAGATGACCACATCATCCACCATGTACCTGTCATCTCCATTCGGGTCATCAAGAATCATGCATGCACCAAGATCCTTGGAGTACTCTACCAAAAGCTGAGACCTCCAATAAGGATCAACCCTCCTAAGAGACAACGTGGGTGATCTGGCATGTGTAGCTCTCCTCATGCTGTTGTCTGCTACTTTGACATACCCCATGAAAAATTCTTCCTCCAGACTCTTCACCTCTCCAAAATCTAAGAGTGGTGAATCCAAAGACAAGATGTCTTCAAACAACTCCAGATCAGGTGGCCTCCTAGGTGGAATGCCTCCATATAGTGAGACATCAATGTCAAGAGTAGACTGCTCATATGGTTGGGCAACCTTGCCCCTGCCCTTACATTGCAAATCAGTCTGGCTCTTTCTTGCATTATCTCTCTAAAATAAAGAAGGGTGTGTACCTCTCATCAAATGATGCTTCTCTTCCTCCCTTCCTTCTCCTTCCAGCTGCAATGGTGCACAATCATGCTACTTACTGACTGTGCTTGGACCTTCACGTATAAGATCCTAGGGAACTTCTTGCAAAGGCACAAGAATTCCTCCTGTTGGAGCATGTGCTCCTCCCTCCTTTGCATGAGGCACTGGATGTGCTCTAGATGTGACAACGTTGTTTCCCTCATATTCCTTAATGTGTGTGGCAAACATCTCAACAGTTGGATCCTCTTGTGAAAAAGAGATCCCTATGCCTTCTTGTTCAATAATATGAACTGGAGGTTTTGCTTCCCGCAATTTGTAATTCAAGATGACAGCTCCTCCCATGGTTTTCTGAAATTGGGTTTCCTCCATCACATGCAAGGGTTTTGTTTTCTCAATTTTTCCTTGCTCATGTGCCTTAGGAAGTTTTTCACCAAATCTCCCCATCAATGTTTCTATGAATCTTGCATAAGATGAAGTGTTTACATTATTTAAAGAACAAGATTCAAAAATCCACCATGCATAATATGACTTTACCTGAAATGCGACAAATGCATTCGATGGCTTCTCCTTCGAAACATGGTGTAGGCTTTGCTGCAAATAGGAATCTAGCTCATTTACCCAGGCTCCAACTGAACATGTAGGTGATCCAGAAAAAGTAGATAAAAGAAATCTATCTGCATCCTACTGCTTTTTCTTCTCCACCTGGATCTTTCAAAACTCTTGTAAATCAGTATGATATCTAAACCTCTCAGTTTGAGATTCATACTCCAGCAACAAATCACTAAGAGTTCTCCTCTTATGCATTTTTCCTCCTCCTATCCATCTCAAGATAGATATGGGCACTTGATTGTGCTATGCATCATGGTGTGTAGCTACATGCTCACACTCACCATGTTAAAATCTAGATTCAGCTCTAGATTCAACCTCGTTTGGAGATCCCATCTCCAATCTCATTTTCTCTAGCTCTCCTTGAAAGCTCTGCATAGATTTTGGAAGAAGCTTTGTGAGCTTGTCCTCCTTTCTCCTTTCACATACTGAAGATTTCTAGCTTTTTTCGATCTCTCCTTCCTCTGATAGCTGGATCTCACAAGCTGAGCCAGAGATCATGCTCTGATACCACTGTAATATTCCAAATCTGGAACAACTCATAAATCATGCATCAAAAACGCATTTCCAGCAAAAAATTAAATAAAATAGTAAAATAGACTCTTGGATCAGATAGTTTAGTCAATATACATTCTAAATCCAATATTAGAGCTAAAAAAATCAAACTAGGTGTGTTAAACAGATCTCCCACACCTAGGATTGCCAAAAAGTGCTAAAACCCCAAGAATGCAAAATGCCGGAGTAGCTGCTCAAGGGACTACATAGTCTAAGAGAGGGTTTACACATAAAATAATATGAGAACAATAGAACTACTCATTTATTGATATATAATATTGAAGAATGAAGATCTAATCTCCTTATACAAAATATAAAAGAAACCGACAAGGGTTTCTTGTCAAACACTCTGCATACAAAATGGGAAATTCAGTAATTTACTGAATAACCAATACAAAACTGAATTACATGAGTGTATAAGGCTTAAATATGTCTTATATTCTGTCTTTCCCTCAAGGGATTCCTCCCATGAAAGGATGAACCTCTCAATCACAAGGAAACACTGTAACAGAGCCACCAAACCATGCAATGAACATTGCCTCCAGAATAATTCATTCCCTAGAAAAAACAACGCTGGGAATGTATGGGAAATGCGTGGTATGATACCACATATCTGAAATAAGCTCAGGAGCTCTCCAAACATATCTCTCAAGTGAGGGAAACCTTCCTCCAATGAGAAACTAGCTCAGAAACCGAGATTCCAATCCCTTCCACTGCTGCACCGAGCAACACTGCACAATCTCCGGAAAAGCTATGCTGATGAATATGGATGAAGCTTGGCCTAAAAACCTGATGTGGAATTATGAATGAAAACTCTACCATTGAGGCTCCTCAAAGGAAAGAGGTGGGATTCCCGCCCGGGAACACCCAGTGCTACTGTAACTTTTCTAAGCAGCAAAGCAGCAACAAGTCTTGGCAGCCAAGAATAATAATCTAAGACATGATGAATAATGATGCCATCCTATTCATTATATAATACATGAGTTTTATTGCCCTTGGCCCCACTCAATTAGGTTACTTCCATCCCAAGATAAATCTCCCTCCAAAATTGCGTTATTCCTCGGATTCCTCCTCCACTAAAACTGTGTTGTTGACTTAGTCAAAGCAGCTTGATTTTAACTCTGTTCACACATGGAGGTGTTTTATTGAGCTAGAAAGAGTGCCCCCTTTCACACTTAGAGTGTTCTTATCCTCATTTTGGGACTTGTGGGATTTTCTACCCATTTATTCACTAGCTAAAGCTACTGCTAACTCTAATGTTCCATTTAGCTTTGAGGCTAAAATTTTGGAACATTACAGCTAGATCCTAAAGGTTATTTAGTATGTGTGGAAGGTCATATTGGTTTTGTTATGTTGGTTTAAATTCTTTAAGGTGACCTAGGAGGTTGAATGAAATCATAGTATCCTCTTGTCACATATTTATCCCAATGGACCAAATAACTTGGGTAAATGTGGGAGGAGGGTGTTACAAAATGGTATCAAAGTGGATTTCATTCTCTTTGGGTGGTGTTTCATTTCTTTTCTCTTTGTGTGATATTTGATACCACAAAGTGGTATCAGAGCATGTTTCCCCCTTTGGAATTGATGGGCGGTGTGTTGGTCATGCATACATGTTGGTTGCATACGTGTTCTTTAAATTTGTGGTCTTGTCTGCATGGTGGTGGTCATGGTTGCAGTTGTGTCACACGTGAAAGTTGATGCTGCTAATGTTTGACGTGCTTATCGTGATTTTATGTCATTTATGCATTGGTTATGAATGTTAGTGCTTATATGTTTTTGTGCACACAATGAGATGGTGATAGTTGTTGTGCATAAGGTCATGGTATGAGGTCGGTATGGTCATGCATTGATAACTGGAAAATGGTTGAATGATGTCTATATAATTTTATGATTATGATTATACATCTATCATGCTAATCTAGTTGATCTTGCAGATGAGATATCCTCCCTTGAACTATACCGAGGTATGTTGGTTATGTTATTTTTTGGTTTAGATGACAAGGTATACTTACATGAAAGAGATCAAAGATGACTAGCAAGATGGTAGAATACAGTTCACAATATTTTTCCTATGGATCATATGAGAAGCGTGGTTGTGGGAATTATTTTGACTTAGCAGACACATTGAGAATCTTGAAGGAAAAGATAAGGAGTTTCAAAGAAAACAATAATAGGATCACGTAGGCACAAGAGAAACAAATAGAATTTAATGTAGTAATCCTTCAGAGTTTTTCATGATTGCAGATACAAGGACCACTTCGGATCAACCATGTACATGAGAATATGACTAATGGGGCATACAAAAGTAGTCTCTCATGGTGGGCACATGTTAGATATATATGACACGATCAAAGAAGGCATGCTCTTGGATACTTCGGATAGGAGAGGTGACAGGCACAAGTTTTACTCTAGTTCTGGTTTTGAGAGGCACTATGATCATCATCATTATCATCCTTACAGGAGGAGTTATAGGGGATATTTTCCAGAAGAGTTCAAGAAATAAAAGCCACCTAAATTTGATGGGGACTTGAATAAACTAGGAGATGTTGAGGTATGGTTACTTGGAATGAAGAAATTCTTTGAGTTGCATGAGTACACAGAGAACATGGAGGCAATAATAGCTATCTCAGCCTCAAAGGGAAAGAAGGCATCTGGTGGGAAGATGTGAAGCAGGTTAGAGAAATTAGGACATTAGACTTGAGTTGGCATGAATTCAAGGGACTCTTCAGGAAGAAATAATTATCAGAAAGGTACTACGACAACAGAACATAAGGAATTCTATGAACTAAATATAGAACGATGACATATGAGGAGTATACTACCAAGTTCCTAGAGTCATTGAGGTATGTACCATATTTTAAGGATGAAAAGGCTAAATTTTAGATGTTTGCCAATCGATTACCATTAAAATTTAGAGATAAGATTGAGTATGATGAGCCTTGGTAAATTTAGGATGTTATTGGGAAATTGAAGCACTGTTATGTGTATTCAAAGTGTAGGAAAAAATCTCAGCAAGGTTGGAAAGGGAAAGAAAAATCTAAAGGAAAATGGAAGCCAAAAAGAACAAGACCTCAGGATGTAAAAGAGAAAGAAAATGTTGCACCTAACAAGAAGTTCAATGTATTTAGATAGGGATATGGGTCACAACATCATAATAATTGTGATGGTACAAGACAGTTAAAATGTTGGACATATGGTAAGGGGCACCTTAAGAGGGATTCCATAGAATCAGGGTGGTAGGCCTTAGATTTGCAATGCACAGTAAGCACAGAATGTTGGGGATGTTGGGAAGAGAATTCCTTGGATCTATGCAACATTGGATAATAGGTAGGAAAAGCACCATACATCTATCACTGAGATGGAAAATAAGATTTGTGATCAATTTGTTTCCATTTTTATTGACCTTGGATATAATTATAGTTATTTTAACCCTGGCTTGGTGGATAAGTGTGGTTTGAATAAAGAAGTGCATGCAGAGTCTTGGTTAGTGCAGTTGGCTACAAGTACAAATAAGAGAGTTCATCATTGGGTAAGAGACTGTGCGCTTGAGTTGAATGGTATGCATACATCAAAAAATTTGAATGTATTGTCATTGGGATCATATAGTATGCTTTTGGGTATACATTGGGTACATCTTCACAGGACTAAGGTAGACAATTATGATAAGGCTATTCAAGTGCTTGGATGACAATGGAGAACAAAGAGTATTACAGGGTAAAATAAAGTAACATTAGTTAGAATGGTGACATCCATGTAGGCCAAGCACAATCATAGAAAAAGATGTGTTATATTTGAAACACATATTTCTAGTGATAAAGGTAAGGATGATGAGGATACAAATATATTAAGTAGGTACCTAATATTACAATAGTTTTAGGATGTGTTCCCAACATAAATTTCATATTTTCTGCCTCACAAAGAAGTAGAATTTTTTATTGACTTGGTATCAAGGGAAGCACCAACATCAAAAGCACCATATAGGATGAGCACTCAAGATTTAGTAGAGTTAAAGTTGCAGTTGAAGGAAATTCTTGACAAGGGATAAATTAGGCCAAGTGTATCGTCGTGGGGTGCACCAATATTGTTTATGAAGAAGAAGGATGATACTTGTTAGTGTTAGTATTTACATCCTCTCACTAGTGATCAATAGGCTCTTATAATGACCTGTTAGGGTCTCATAGTCAATTTTTTGTCATTTCATTAAGTCTTCAAGCACATTTGAACACTGGGTATTAGGTTTAGGACTATTTTCCACTCCTTCCAAATTTTTTAAATTGCTAGTCCATGTCATCACTCAGTTGAGTGTATTATCATTCAGATATTGTCATCATAATTTTAATCATCATCACCATGATTTCATTCATTTCGGTGTCTCCATTAGGTCATTAGGGTTTCAAGGTCACCAATATTCTCATTTTATGCATAAAATCCGACAATTGGAGGAGTGGTAATAGGTAAGTCTCTTCAATAAATTTTGATTTAAAAAATGTAATTTTATGTTTCTATATGTAATAAGTAATTCAGGTTCTTAAAATTTGTAGGTCAAGGTTTCAAAAAGATTCAATTTTCCAAAGAAATCCACAAAAATTTCAAGGCTACAAAATTTAAAAGAATGAAAGTCATGCATGAAAAAGACATGTGGGGCCCATCATCACTCAAAAGGAGTCATTTCATGCCTATAAAAAGGCCAAAAAACACAAGCTCGAATCATTTTCACATTTTTTCCTTCCTAGCATCGAGCTTTCATCCATCATTTATCATTTCCTAACAAGTTTAGGGCCATACATTTTCAAAAATCGTGTTTTTCCTCTAGTCGCTACGCTTTTCCTTCTAGCGGTGCAATTTTCCTTCTGGTGTTGCGCTTTGTCTTAAAAGGATTATAAAGAGTTTCAAAAGGTATCCAAGCTCAGCAAAAGCTTTCACAAGGGTAAAACAAGTAATTTGAAGCACTCCACACCCTCTTTCACTAAATTTCTTCATTCCTATGGTAGAAAACTTGCCAATTTTTTCCTACGCTACGCTTTTCTTGAAGAATATGTTTTTCTAATTTGCAAACCCTGGAATCCTTCTCCTGACATACCCTAACCTCATACACACCAAAATACATCCCTAAAACCCTAAGCCCCTCTCACTTTCATTCCCTAAGAACTATCCCCAAACCCTATCCCTATTCCCTGCGTTTTTTGGGCAGGCAAGAGTATAGGTCTGTGTAAAAATTCCCTAGCCTTATTACCTCATCCTTTTAATCTCCCTCCACTTCCCTAAGGTCCCTAATATCCCTTCTCACCTCTTGAATTTTTCCTACGCCCATGCCTACTTCCTAACCCCATCGTCCCATTTCTTTTTTCCCTTCCCTTGTTTTGCCCTGTTGGGCCATAATTGTGAATTACGGATAAAACATGCTTCCCTAGACAGATGAAAATCTAGAACAATAGATTAAAGACTATACGACTACCTTTCCTAACTTAGAACAAACACACAGAAAGGATTAGAGGCTTACTTCTAATCCAAGTGCTTCTAAATGGCTCCTTTTTTCGCTTCCGTTGTAGCTTCAAATTCAAGCAGTTTGTGCAAAATGCCTCCTGTAAGAAAGAACAGTAAAATAGAAAAAGATAGCAATAATACAGATGTATATTCAAGTTAGTTAGCTAAATCAGTAAAGCATAAACAATATACATCAACTAAGATCTTGTAATATGGAAAATCAAAGCCAATACAGATGCATATAGGGAAAAGTAAGTTGTATTCTTTATTGATGATAGAAGGAGAGGTTACAACCAAATGAATGATTTGAAGTGACCCTTCCAACAACGATTCTCAGCCCCATCACAGTATAAATCTCTCCAACAGCTGTTACACAAATCTAACTCTCAATTGAAAATTCTCCAGCATTTCTCTACATAAATTCTTCCTTCTCAAACACTCAGATATGTTTTCAATTTATAGATGAACTGAAGGTAGTTTTGCAATTAATGACTTTCCAATAATAGCCAAGACATTTTCCCAGTCATATAGATGTAAAATAGACACTCGGATTCGAAGCTTGACACATGTGAACTCTTCTAGAAGGCACTAACCAAGTGGAGATTCTAGAACAATGAGAATTTCTCTCCCAATGTGACCAACGCACCCATAGATGTCGGGAAGTGCTTTGTAGAGCAGTCTTGCATGGGGCTACCTACATATGCAACAAATTTAGTCCCCTTAGAGGTAGCTTTGGTGATCTCCCATATGCTATATAATAAACTTCAAACTTTGGAAACCTTTGCTTAATGAAAGTCATGTTTGAATTGTCTTGTTCTTACCTTTAGGGCATGTAGCAACTTGAAATGATAGGGAATGATAGACCCTTAGTCATTGGTCCTGGAGATGATGCCCAGTTAACCAAGTCATTGGAAATGATGCCCAAACTGACCTATAACAGTTTCCCCCTAAAGCATGAGGTCAAAATAATAAAAACATTTGATTGAGATGCTTTACACTGTGATGGGCTGGAAACAAAGTGGAGTGGTCACCTGCATCAATATTACAACACATTACATTATGATATATCCTCTTTGATCATAATTGCTGAGGGTAGGCATTCCCATGTTCATCACATAAAAAGTATAATAACATGAACATAATTCAGAAATTCGTCGACATTGGAATGTTTCCCAATGCAAACATGCCTACAGATATAGGTCCATGTTCAGATGAAAATTTGTATGTAAGGTCACCGTACAGATGATTTGTACAAAAATCCTGAAATCATAGCCCGGATGGCTGAAACTAGATCCAGGGTCTTCTTATCTCATTCACTTGATCATTCGGGTACAAGTCTAGCCATGCGAATATATGATTTGTCGTCGAACATGGAAAGATATCGTTTGATTACCAGCCAATGATGTGAGCTGTTAACAAATGCGAGAGAACCACCATTAATGAAAATGGCCCTCAAGGTACTGCAGTACATTTCGTAAGGCATGAATAGATGATTTGATGTTGAACACCAAACAAAATATTTCGGTCAAAGGTCTAGAAGCGAGGATCTTGTAGATGTTGTAACAAGCTTCATGGTACTGGAATATGATGTTTCTAAGTGAACTTCCTGGATATTGATTTGTTGTCGATAAGAAGTCACCTTATTACGAAATGAGAGTTACTGATTTCGGAGACAAGTGTATGACTTGATATAGCAATTTTCAAGGATGAAGGTCATGAGAATAAAGGTTTACAAGTATTGCAGAAGGATGAGTTTATTCACTAGATGAATTCTCTTGAACATATCGCCGACACTGTGATGAGTTGGCAGCATTGACCCAAAACCGAAGTGAAGGTATGATGAACCATAGGTGTGAATGAACCATCAATATGATTACCCAACCCAAACAGTCACGGACATGGAGTGAAGGAAGCGTCATGTTCAAGAGCGACTTGTTACCATAAAGAAATTTTGCTCACTTTTCCCAAATTTTTCCTGGTCATTTGTCGACCAGTACCTCTTTATTTTTTAACAAGCTTGAGGAGGATAGCATTTTATTGATCTATAATTCAACCCTTCGGGCGAATAAATTATCACTATTTAGTAATTTAACGAGCTAGCGATGAATGAAACTCGATTCTTGCCATGATCAACAATCTTGTCACTATTTTATGTTTTAACGAGCTTAGCGACAGTGATAGCCCAGTCCTTTTTCATATTTAGAGAGTTTGAAAAAGAGGACGAAAGAAAACTCCATAAGTATTTTTTCGTAAATTTGTCACTTAGACCCGAAAAAGTGTAAAACAATATCTGAGAGAACCTCTTTGGTCATGTGTAACCAAGGTATTCCTTTTTCGTAAATAATCCATCTCAGTATGGAAAAGGGTTAAACTTATACTGACTAGATATCAATTCATTTACTTTTACGAGTTCGAAAAGACAAGTTCTCGGCAATATTTTCACATTATCGGAGTTTGAAAAGAGCTGAAAGAAGACTCCAGGGGTTCCTTTTTCACTGATATAGAAGCTCAAAAAAGAGATAAAAGTGCGATTCAAATCCTTTTTCGTTTTTAACAAAGCTCAAAAAATAAGGAGAACAAGTATGCTTTGTGGTCAAGTCATTCTTTGAAATAAATCTGCACGACTAATATGTTCATCAGTTGTATTTCCTATTCAGAACAACATCAAATGGATTAAAAATACTTGTTTCATGATAAAAACATAATAAAACTATAGGCATAGCAATAAATTCAACTTGCAAATAATTAAATGACTATTTAAAAGTAGTTTCACCATTCATTTTTACCATTCCATAGTTACCATTTGTATTTTGGAGCTCTTTACCTAATTTTTCCCCCGAACTTTAGCTGCTAATTGCAATTATTTCTGTGGACGGATTTCATCGCCATTTGATCCATGTTAGTGCCATGAACCTCCTCTTCCCTTTAGTATTCATTTCATTTCCAATTTCTACAAATTTTTAGGGTTTTAAGGCCCCTAGGGTAAATTCTGCCAAAAATGAGGCAACACACCCCTAAATGTCGAAACTTGCATTGCATAGTAGTTACAGTGAAATGTACCTGCATGTGAAACACACTGTCTCTTGTCAGGGAGTGCGTTGGGCGCTGTTTAAGTTTTTTATTTTCTTACTATGCCCAAAATTGACCTATTTTTTTGCAATAAATGGAATCTAATGGATCTTATGGTTATGTTTTAGGTTTCCATTGGATTATAATGATGATAACATGGAGGGAAAGAGAACATGAAGAAAAAGATATGATTTCCTTGAATGATCCAGGTACTGTAAGAGCCCTAAGAGATTGTGGATTGCTCAAGTACTTCAAATTGTCTGGGATGAGGCAACAAATAGAACTCTTGGATTTCTTAGTTCGAGCATGGGATCTAACGATAGAGGAATTTCATATTAAGAACCAAGTGGTTCCTATAACAGTTGAGGATGTGTATTTTCTCATAGGTTTGTCGAGGAGAGGTTTTCCCATTTCACTCTCAGGGTCTACTGTTGGAGGAGAGACAGTGAGGGATTATATTATGAAATATTTCTATCCAGGGGCAAGACCTAGCAAATATGGAAAAATAAACATCTAGGATGTTAGATATTTTCCTTTTAGAACTATCCTTTTCACAATCACTAAACTTGCCAGCACCGTCACACTACATGTAGCGAATAGATCATATATGCAGTATGCGCTAGAGTGTATGGAGCCAACAATATTCAACTGGTCTGAAGTTGTTCTATCTCAGATAAAGGAACAACTGAAAAAAGTAAAGGGAGGAAGGAAGAATAATTTTAGTTATGGTTCTATCCTTATATCATTCTCTTTGGAACGGATTCCACTGATGCAGCCACATCATGTGACACTGGATATAGCTATTTCTAGAGATCCTTAGATGCAGAGATGGGTAGAACTCATGGGTCAGCATGCTGGCCAATTGACTGTTGTGTTCTCTACTGCATTATTTTCTTGGTTCCGATGACAGATTGTCGCCATCGATGAGTATGCATACGTAGGCATCGATTTTCGAGGAGATCCAGATTTAGCACTACCAAAAGGCACTCAGTGGGGTGCAATAGGTAAGAATGTTTTGACCATGTTTTTTTATTTTCCTAAGGTTTATACAATGTTTTTTTGTTTTGATTTATTTCCAAGACTAAATTAAATGTTTGATGTAATGCAATGTTGGTTGCGTTCAACTAGCAGTGGAACCAGAGCGTGAAGCAGATGTGCCAGTAGAGAGGGCTGTCGGGAGAGCAGTCCTTCAGGATCTTGATCTCGCTGAGACTCTGACTGAGCTTCAGCATCAGATAGAAGGTTTGACCTTTGGGATTCTAGATTTCCAGATCAAGGATCTTCCTATGTGACTGCAGTGACACACTATTGGGGTTCCTAATTGTTGGATGTGGTTACTTTGTAGGATAGCTAGATCTATAGCATGTTACCACGAGCACCACTATTTTACTTATGAAATTTTGCATACATTTTGAGGTCATATGACCAATGTGTCTTGGGCACAAAATTTTTAAAACCTATAACTATATATATATATGATTTCAGAGTTTTTATTATGTTTAATGTGCAATCCTATTCAATGATGTGAATTTTTTCTTTACATATGTTACAAATGTTTGTCTAAAACTTGATTAGCTAATGAATCAGTCAATGTGTTCAAATTTCTGGAAATGTGTTGATATTGAATAAAATCAAAATGTCTTTCCAAAAGTCAAAGTCTTAGGAACAATCTAAGAAGTGTTGGATTTCTAACAGTATAAACACTAGTAATTTGTAATACCACAAGTTGTGAGTCTAACCTTATGATTATGCGGTTAATACCAAATGAAATGGCATCAGAGAGAAGTTCGATCAACGCGCTATACTCAATGATATTGTTCGTCGATTTACCAATACAAATCCCTTGAAAACTCACTAACTCACCGTTCAAATTGAAAATGGCCCACGCTGCAGAGGATAGATTTTGTGTACTATGACTAGCACCATTAGCATATCCAACAAATGATTCTGAAGATTCAGACATCTGAGATGAAATGTAAAGCGGATTACTAACATCAAGAAATCTCTAAAAACAAATTAAGATAGTGAATGCAAATCAACAACATATATACAATATAATACAAAAAATTATGATGCTCATGATTAAGCATAGTAACATTTCAAATACAACCCATTTCTAGGCTGCACCAATGGAATTCCATCATAATCAACTAACTCATAGGCACCCTTAGCAAGAAATCTTTTGACAATATAGGGGCCATGCCATAATGGCTCAAATTTCCATGTACCTATTACATTAGCTTCTTGATCGTAGAGAAGGACCAAGTCGCCCTCTGAGAAAATGTGAGGTTGGACATTTTTTTCGTGTTGCGCCTTTATACGTCTCTTATGTGCTTTGTTGGCCAATTGGGCTTCATGACACGTTTCATCAAGATGGATGAGGTTAAGGAGACACACTTCTTCTTCTGAGGTGTCAGGTAACAAGTCTATTGCGAGTTTTAACGATGATATTTCGCATTGGATTGGTAAGATAGCTTCCAACCCATACACCAATTGAAAGGGAGTAAATTCGGTTGCATTTCTCACCAAGGTTTGATACACCCACAAGGTGGAGTATAGGATCAAATGCTAGCTTCTTTTACGAATTCCTATCATTCGTTGAAGCATTTGTTTAAGAATTTTGTTAATAGCATCAACTTGTCCATTTGATTGTGGATAATAAGGAGTTGAATTATCATGTGACAATCCTAACTTGGCAGTCAATTCAGACATCATGTGGTTACGAAAATTCTTCCCATGATCTGTGTCTATAGCTTGTGGGACCCCAAACCATGCAATAACATGGTTAAATAAAAAAATGCAACTATTTGTCCTGTGTTGTTGAAGGTAGGCATCGCTTCGGCCCATTTGGTAAAATAGTCAACTGCGACAATAATATAACCATACCCCCCGAACGAAGGAGGGTTACAGGTCATGAAGTCAATACCCCATTTCGTAAATTGTCCAGTAGAGACAACATGATGCATTGGCACTGGCAGTTTGCAGATTTTACGATAAAAAATTTGGTATGCATGACAACTTATGATCACGAGGATGCAGTCTCGAAAAATAGTAGGCCAAAAGTAACCGACGCGGAGTATCTTCTATGTGGTAGCATATCCAGATAAGTGTCCACCACAAGCCCTAGCATGAAAATAATTTAACACTTTTTCGGCCTCCTCATGAGTGAGGCACCTCCTTAAAATGGTATTGACACCATGATGATAAAGTGTATCACTGACGATCAGATAATCTTTGGCTTGGTATCAAATATGTCGTTTTTCAGAGCAAGAGGTATTAGGTCGAAAATTTTGGGTTTGGAGATAAATGATGAAATCTCCATACCAAGGATCATACGATCCGATCAGAAACAGAGACTCATTTTGAATTGACAGTTCTGACGTAGTTTTAGTACTATTAGAAGCTTAGCAAAAACTAAAGACTTCTTTGATTTGGTTTTGATAAATTCCAAATCAAATTCTTGCAAAATGACAATCCATTTTGAATATTTGCCCCAGAAATTGACATGATAAGATGTAAGTCATGGGGTTGCAATCCATAACTATTGTTGTTTTTCAGAGCAGGATATAATGAAGAAATCTTTGGACAATTTGAATAGCTGTCAAGGCAAGATTTTCTACGTATGAGTACTTAACTTCTGTATCATTGAGATTACAACTTAAATAATAGATTGGATGGTCAATTTCATCTTCTACTTGGACCAATACCATACCAATGGTTGTTTCATCCGTGATGATATATAGGAAATAATTGTTTTGATAATTAGGAGGATATATTAATGACACTCAGACAAGAGTGTCCTTGACAACATCAAAAGAGGCTTGTGCAACTTGGTCCCAATGGAAGGGAACCCCATTTTTCAATAGTCTAGTAAATCCTTTAGCCATTTCGACATAATTTGGAATGAACCTTCTTAGGAAATTTTCCTTTCCTTGAAGTTTCTGTATTTGAAGTAAGTTTGACGGCGCAGGAAAATCAAGAATGGAATGAACCTACAAAGGGTCGATTCGAATCCCTTCTTTTGAGACTACAAATCCAAGCAAACGACTAGAACCAACACAAAACACACATTTATGTGGATTGAGGCATGTTTTGTAGTGTCAGCAGCATAAGAAAATGGCTCTCAAATGCATCGGGTGATCAATCTGATTTCGTGAATGCGTTGGTAAATCATCTAGATATGGTTGAACAATGTGCTTGATGTCATTGAAAGCATAATCAATTTCTCTCTGAAAATTTTCCCCAACGTTCTTTAAACCAAATGGAAGTTTCCTATAAGTGAATGTGCCCTAGGGACAGATGAATGTTGTCTTATGTTGATCGTCTAGGAAGATATTTATTTGATTTTAGCCGGAAAATTCATCCATGAACGAAAATATTTCACATCCAGCACAATCGTCAATAATCTGATTGATAAAGGGAGTAGGATAGTTGTATTTTGGACAAGCATGATTAAAATCCCAATAATCGATCCACACTCTAATGATCCCTTGTTTTTTCATGATAGAAACGATATTGGAAAGCCACTCAGTTAGTGGAACAGGGTAAATGAAACCAGCACGCAAAAAAATTTCAACTTCTGCTTTGATGGCAACAGCTTTCTTCGGATGAACAAGATGAAGCCGTTGATGCACCGGTTTGACATTAGGATACATATTAATAGTGTGTTCAACTATACTAGTATCTATGCCTAGAATTTCCTCGTAAGACCAAGTAAATGCATCACAAAATTCACGAAAAAGAGAGTGATATGATTCGAGTTCTAATGGAGAACAAGATACATCGACATGAATATTCTCTACAATGCCAGGTTTGGTCGAAATATCGATAGAAATCATTTCTTTGATATTTGAAATATTTTGCTCAGAATTGATTGCATTAATGGGAAAAGAATTCGAAAAGAAATTTTTGATGGATGGGTGATATAGTTCACTAAGATTATTTTCTTCACAATTAGGAAGATGGGAACGATGATGATAATATTCCCATGGTTTTCCTTCTGACATCATAGCTTCCAAAATATTCTCATATATCAAGAATGTTGAGGAAAATGGATCATATGGAGTACCAAAATCTAATGAACGATCAACCCAAACACTCAGCGACGTTGATTTTGGATTTTCCGCCAGAGCCAGATAGATTGATTGCTATGCAAGCTCAATAGGGTTGGGCGACAGAAACTCATCCAACGTAGAAATATCAGAATCACCCGTACTCTTCCTTAAGCCAGATAGAGTGGAAGAGATCATGTAGAAGGTCTCTATGCTTGCAATTTCTGCCGACATTGCTGGCAGCGGTAATGCAAAGGTTCCCATGAGAGTGGAATCCTTTAAGAGTCCTACACCAATGTTCTGAAGTTCTAGTTGGGGTATGTGAATGAACAGAACACTTCTAGTTACCTGCGAAGCAGAGGCAAAGAAGGATAGTTGATTAATGACTGTAAATGTACCTTTATGTGGAAAGGCAATCTTTCTAAAATATGTAGAAACAATAGCAGTCATCGCATATACCCATGGCCTTCCAAGTAAAATATTATATTCAAGGGGTCCATCAACAAACTCAACATCAATATTCACTATTTTTCCCCATAATTCAACATGTAGGTTATTAATAATACCACAAGGTTTATATGTACGTCCATCGAATGCCTTCAACGTCATTGATGATTGTGATAATCACGTAGAGCCAAGTGACTTCCAACAGTTAAGAGACATAATGAATGTAGATGCTCCCTCGTCAATAATAGTGCGATGAACAAGGTGATTGAAAAAATTTACATGTATGGAGAATGCCAATTCTGCTGGTAATTGCGGGACATAGCCCGTATGATTAAAGACGACAAGATTAGAATCAGTTGGATCAATTCCACCAATAGTCGACAATAAAGCCTGTTTTTGGGAGGGAAAATTTTGTAATACCTCAAGAGAAGACATAGCTGAAGGGGATTGAGCCAAATCTTCAACTATATTATAATTTTGTACAGCTCTTGCTCGAGGATTATATGTCAATTTATGAATTACTCCCTTTGGTGGCTTGATTGTCAATTCAGGAATAGAAGTAGGTGGTACTGATTCTGTAGATGGATTCATTATCGAGGTAGTAGGTTGATCAGTAGCCGAAATACCATAATCTTTATTTTGTGTTGACACCAAAATATTTGTTGAAGGTTTTGTGATAGATAACATTAACACTTGGGAACTAGGAGCTGGATCCGTAGCAACCATATTCCTGTCCGGATTTGGAAATGGGTCTGTCAACACAGCTAACGCATTAGAAGTCTTGATGATTTTTGAGACTTCAGCGTAGTGGGGAAAATCCCTAACAAAGTGTTCCTCATTACATATTATGCATGGATAACGAGGTTTCCGAGGTCCAGATGGTTGATCAGATGATATTTTTTGTGAGTTAGAAGTTTTCTTTTTCTTTGATTTCCCCTTTTTCTTACTTCCTGGTTGCTTGTCACCTTTGCCTTTGTCAAATGACACAACATTAATTTCAGAAGTAGGAGCAGGATTAGATGTAGTAGTGTGGTGTGTTCTTGCAGTGCCTATCAATCCGTCTCTGGCATGAGAGTCCTTTAATTGAGGAGGAACATTGAAATTAGATCTCAACGCATTAGGGATTTTTTCATAGAGTGTGCCAAGTTGAGTGTAAATCAAGTCTAAGTATTGTGCATGAGCGATAATTTTCTCTTCTATGATGACGACACCCTTAGCCACATCCTCAGTTATAGATGGTAACAGGGACTTAATGAACCATTCAACAAGGAGCTGATCCGAAACAAATGTCTTAACCATTCGTTGACGACACTGCCACTCATGAATATGATCAGAAATGTGAGTAGCATTATTATATTTAAAATTAGTCAAGCATTCTGTTCCAGTTTCCTATCTTATGGGTAACTGGAAATGAGTCAAAAATACAGTATCTAGGGCAGTGAAATTATTGAAAGAAGCTATAGGTAATTCAATGTACCATTTTGCAACCGGACCTGTGAGCGTACGCTGGAAAAGATGTAGTCGAACCGAATCATCATTCATGGAATTTGATGAACACCATAAATGATAAGTCATAGCATGAGTCAACGGATCTTGTCTAGGGTTTCCATTGAACTTAGGAATATTCGAGGGTAATTTGTGAGGTATCACCACCCACCAAGGAGCATAGTTGATTGGATCATTGGTTAACCGATTTAAATCTAGTAACTCTAAAGTTTCAACAAAGGAAAATTGTCTATTAAGGTCAGATTGAGCATAGCCGGGGTAAGATGGAATTGCTTGAGCAACAGGCATTTGAGAACCAACATAAAGAATCTTCTTTTGGTAACCCAGATAGGGGTTTTTTTTCATAGAAAACGCTTGAGGATTATTTTGACCAAAACCTAGATATGATACTTGTTGAAAAGAGGTTTAAGGCATTTGCACCTGTGGCTGCCAAGAGGTCTGTCTACTAACGTTATAACCCAAATTAGGATAGCTTGGATTCGGTTGATATGTATAATTTGGTTGCGATTGTGACATCCCATAAAATGGTAGACCAGCTTGTGAATAAATAATTCCTGATACAGGTTGTTGTAAATTAATCAAAGGATTTGGAGTCTGTGGACCCAATATTTGATGATATTAAGTTGAAGGACCCACTTGATAAGGTTGATGATGTACAAATTTTTTATTCTGTAACAAGGGTATAGATGTATTAACAAGTGGTAATGAAGTGGGTGTAACAGGTTGAACTGATTGATATGATTGTACAACCGTTTGTGGTTGGATAGGCAAAGTGGGATGCCATTGACAAAAATTCGTTTCAACATTATATTGACCAAAAAGTGATGGAGTACTATCATATTGGGTGACCAAAGGTTTCCCCCCCAGCATGAGGATGATAATAAGATAGAAAATATTGCTCTCCAAATGCTGGGAGTCCAATAGATATGGTACTTGAATGAATAAACCCAGAAGGACCGGCTTGATATTGCCCTGATGATGTATATAATGAATCAAGTCATTCAGTACTCATGATAGGATTACTAGTTAAAATACCGGATGATGACATTAGTAAATTCCATGGATTGGAAGATGCACCAGAGAAAATTTCAGATAATGATTTGTAACTTGATGGGACCATAGGGCCTCCATGAAAATATGACTCTGGTGAAGTGGTAAACATCGATGGAGTAGTGAGGGCAGGAACTGATGTAATTGGAACAACAGGACCAGTCAAAGATGTTGGTTCAGACATGGTTGTTTGACCAAATGTATACCCTTTTGAATTTACGGGAATTTGAAAAGGAGGAAGATCAACAAAAGTAGAGGGTGTCGATTGAGAAAAAGACTCATACAGGTAAAGGTCCTCCCCAAAATGGGTTGGAGTTAAAAGTGTAGTGTCTTGTGGGATTTCTTAGATCGCTATTAAACTAGGTGGAAGAATTTCACCATCAGGCCCAAAGTATCTTTCAGGTGGTTGACTATGTGATATGGGAGATTCAATAGCTACAGAACTTTGTGGGATGACCAAAGTAGGAAAAACTTCTGGTTTTTCAACTTCAGAATTCAGATTTTCTGGAAAAGAAGAGATAGGATCTGGATCAATATTTTGTTGAACAACGTCGGGTCCAAGAGGTATGGTCTCACTGATTGGATGGATCGTGACCATGGGTAGCTGTGAAGACTCCATTTCGACAACAGTAGACAAATCGATATTTGTAGAAACAACTTGAGCTAACTTTGGTTTATGGGAAAATGATGTTTCACCAAAGGTATGAATTGTACTTGATTCAGTAGATCATGATCGCCTTCACCTACCAGAAGTAACTTCTAGTGGTAAAGTTGGTTTTAAAGCTAATCTGCGAGAATGAAAAAAAATAAAAAAAATAAAAGGGTAATGCTAGGCAAAAGGGTTTACCAAGAAACTGTGAACTGTAGAATACCTCCTGGCGAACCAAGAAGAATGGGTAGGCAATCTCCCTGAATACTGTGTTTGGTGTATCACAATTTACAAGGCGGCTGACTAGGTTCACTATGGATGGATAGCACCTAAAAGCTGTCCTCCCAAATATACTCGAAGGTACGTGGAGGCCCAAGTCCGTATTAGCATTGTCTGATGCGAAACTACACAGTGAGAGCACCTATTTATACTTATCGTATTGTAACACCGCTTGATGTACCCAAAAGTACATGGATGAGCTATGATATACTTACGTATTTGGAGTGAGGTATCACACTCGGAATGTATCACAGACAAGTTAACGACAACTGTTATGTTTTACGATGCTGGAACACGTCTCTAGCCTAGACCTTCTAAATGTTATTGTTATGGTTCCAATGGTTTGTTAGGTAAATTGAGATTAATTTTATGTTGATATTGATTACAATTTTCCTTTCAAAGGTTCACCGCAGTGATATATTGGAAAATTCCTAAAATTCAACTAAAAATGATAAGAAATCTTTCACTTTCAGTTCTTCAATGAAAAACCTAGCTAAGAGAGAAAATAAAACAAATCAAAGAGAAAAACAAATCAATGATCACAAACTAAATGCAAATTTCCTAATGTTCCTTTTTGCAAAACACACAAAAATCCTACATGCAAATGTAAGTTTTTCTTTTCAGTTTCCTTAATGTTATGAATGCAGAAAAGAAACTAGGTGCACTAAATAAATAATTCAAATGCCTTTTACTTTTGAGAAATGAAGAATACAAACAACAATTTCCCTTTTGAAGGGAAAATGAGGATTTCAACAACAATTTCTCCTATCAAGGAAATGAAGATTTTACGATAATTTCCTATTTTGAAAGAAAATTATTCTTAATGCAACCATAAAAAATTACTTTGAAATCAACTTGTCAATGATAAAGAAAAACTTTTTTAAACAAACATTGAACAAATTTTTAGTCAAAGAAGGAAGAAGTATATAGAGTTACTGGTCAATATGAGGATCAAAATTTTCAAAGCACAGCAAAAAACAAACTGAAGCAAATTGCAAAGGCAAATTCAAAGGAATCTGGGTGGTTTCAGGAGTCAACGCAGTCTCCAAGGGGAGACAGTGCTCTGTAACGCAGGCCTAAAAGGGAGACAATGTTATGCAAAGCACTGTGTCCTGTCTAAGGGTGCATTGGGCATAGTGTATAAGGAAAAACACTACTGTTTAACTCACTATATTTTCAAATTTGGCTTTGAAAAAGTTTAATATTTGTGTGTAACAACTACTGGGTGGATAAGAAAATCAGAGGCTAAGTCACCTAGATCTAAGAGAAATTCTCTCCAGTGGAGTTGCCAATTTGTTGGGCTAGAATTATGAATTAAGGATAAAACATGCTTCCCTAGACAGATGAAAATCTAGAACAATAGATTAAAGACTATACGATTACCTTTCCTAACTCAGAATAGACACACAGAAAGGATTAGAGGCTTACTTCTAATCCAAGCACTTCTAAATGGCTCCTTCTGTCACTTCTATTGTAGCTTCAAATTAAAGCAGTTTGTTAGAAATTCTTCCTACAAGAAATAACACTAAAACAACATAAGATAGCAATAATAAAGATGTTTATTCAAGTTAGTTAGCTAAATCAGTTAAGCATAAAAAATATACATCAACTAAGATCTTGCAATATGGAAAATCAAAGCCAATAAAGATGCATATAGGGAAAAGTAAGTTGTATTCTTTATTGATGATAGAAGGAGACGTTGCAACCAAATGAATGATTTGAAATGACCCTTCCAGCAATGATCCTCATCCCCATCATAGTATAAATCTCTCCAGTAGCTGTTACACAAATCTAACTCTCAATTGAAAATCCTCCAGCATTTCTCTACTCAAATTCTTCCTTCTCAAACACTCAGATCTGTGTTCAATTTATAGATGAACTAAAGGTAGTTTTGCAATTAATAACTTTCCAATAATATCCAAGTCATGTTCCCAGTCATGTAGATGTCAAATGGACACTTGGATTCGAAGCTTGACACATGTGAACTCTTCTAGAAAGCACTGGACAAGTGGAGATTCTGGAATAATAAGAATTTCGCTCCCAATGTGACCAACACACCCATAGATATCGAGAAGTGCTTTGCAGAGTAGTCTTGAATGGGGCTACCTGCATATGCAACGCACTTAGTCCCCTTAGAAGCAGCATTGGTGAGCTCCCACATGCTATATAATAAACTTCAAACTTTGGAAACCTTTGCTTGATGAAAGTCATGTTTGATTTGTCTTTTTCTTGCCTTTAGGGCATGTAGCAACTTGAAATGATAGGGAATGATAGACCCTTAGTCATTGGTCCTGGAGATGATGCCCAGTTAACTAGGTCATCGGGAATGATGCCCAAATTGACCTATAACATGCCCCTAGGGTTTTATATCATAGTCTACTATGGAGGAGGAGAAGAAAAATTATAACAAGGGTGGGAAAGTTTCAAGATATGAACCATCAGATACTTGGGAGCTTTTGTCATCACCACTTGTAGCCAAGTGTTTTCAGCATGTTGGGTGTTTTGAATTTTGTGAGTTGGTCCAACAAGTGCAATATCATCCTGAATTGACTAGATTTTTTGTCACCAACCTTAAGAAAGGTAAAGTCACTATTCCAGGGGTAACCTTTACCATCTCAACTAAAATCATAGCAGCATACATAAGGATACTTAACATGGGATAAAAATGGTTTAAGACCCAAGAATTGGACGATCAATTGTATCAAACCTATCTCAAGGCTCCATACAAAGATATCATTAAGAAAATGTTTCCTTTTGCCGAGCTCCTTGACAGGTTTTCACCTTTGATGAAGATAATCATGAAATATTTTACTTGTGAGGGGAGATTCTCTAGGATCTAGAGTTATCACATTAGACTACTTATGAATTTTACTAGGGTGAAACTACTCAACATACCCTACTACCTGCATAGAAGACTAGATAAGATGGCATACAAAGTGCAACATAGAAACAATGAGCTGCAAAAAAACTACCTATTTCATCACTCCTTCATCAAAATTACTTTCCTACATCATCTAGACCAACTATGCATATCTTGGGAGACATTTATTGAATCATAGGTGTTTTTACCTTCTTAAAATTAGCCTACTAGACCTACTTCATCATCAACACCACCTACACAAGAAAAAATTGGTTCATCTAGTAAGGCTACATTGAAGAAGAAGAAAGGAGGGGATAAAGTGGTCAAAACCTATCAAATAGGGAAAAAACTTGTGTTTTCTCCATAGATTGAGGGAGAGGCCAAGCCTACCACACCATAATAGGAAACATATATGCAACATGACACATCCATGCATGAGGAAGAACAAGATTTTGACCTAATAGACTTGGAGGCTAGTGATGAGTAGTAAAACTTGGAGAGGGTAATCAAAGATAAGGATGCTTAGATAAGAGAGCTCCAAGAAAAATTGTAAAGGGCCAACTTCATCGTTTCCTTCCTAGATCAGGAAAACCATTAGCTGAAGGTCAATCAACTACTTTTAGTGAGCAAGTAGGCTAAGACTAAAAAAAACCTTTCTTCCTTGTTTTTGGAGGCCACATTACGCTTTTTGACCAATCTTGGGATAATGAGTTTTTGAAGGACTTCCCATTGGTCATTTTAAAAAATTCAAGATGTCCAGGAAACTAGATAGACAAGGATAGTTTACAGTTCTTTTAGATTTAAATTTTGACTTCAGGAAGGCACCTAAAAATGGCCTCCAAGATGGTGTTGTACTTTTGCAATTTTCTGAGATTTTAATTAAATTTTCACTGTGTAATTTTCTCCAATTTCTAGTTTGACTTTTGTAAAAGTCAAAAGGTGAAATTAGATGAATTTAAAAGTCAAAATGTAAATGTGAATGGTAAAAGTGGAGTTGAATAGGTGTCTTATCCTGTATTTATTTCTTTGAGGATATGTCTCTTAATTGTTAGATAAAGGAGGAATTTGTTAAGTAACCTCCCTAGTGTGTAGTAGAATTTGGATAGATGCATGTATTTGACTTTATTTCTCGAAAATTCAACCTCCAAGGGAGGATTTCGACATTAGTGGCTATACGAGGCCCTTTTTAATCATTTTCAAAGGTTGGATGCTATGGAATTGAACCTTGAACACTATTGTATTTATGAATTTGGTAGGAACTAATAGATAGAATTTGCAGCTATTGTAGTGGGATTCCTGTGGTATGTGTTTTAGCAGTGTTTTCTCTTATGTGATCATATCCTATAATTTTTTGTACCTTCCATTTCATTTCCACGCTACATGTGTTTTATTTCTAGGTTGATAAACAAAATTCATTGAGATTAATGATCTGTTTTGGAGAAGCTTTCACATTTATCTCCATTTTCTTCTGATATAAATGAATTCATGACAATCATGCTCGTTTTGAAACCCTATATATATTTCATACATTAAAATACCTATACAGTGCTAAAGTATGTTCCTAGCCATTCAACACCCAAAATCAAATCAACCAAAACCCTAATATATACGTACATAGCCTAATATATTTTGTGAACCAGTCAATTGGCTATGATCTCTTTGAGAGAGCCCTCTCAGACTAGTAGGGATAGCTACTAGGTCAAAGCAGTCTGTGGTTACCTTTGCTGGTCTCCTTCTCAGCCTTCAGAGAACTGGTGGAGTGCTAACAATACTCTCAAGTTATGCATTGATTAAAGGCAGTTGAACAAGGTAAAAATCAAGAATAGGTATACGTTGTCGAGGATTGATGACTTGTTTGATCAATTGAAAGGATAAATAGTGTTCTCGAAGATTGATCTAAGATCAGGATACCATCAAGTACACATTAAAAAAGAGGACATTTACAAGACAAATCTCCAGACCAGGTATGAGTATTATGAGTTTGTTGTGGTTCCATTTGGTTTGAATAATTCTACAACTACTTTGATGTGCTTGATGAATAGTGTGTTGCATCCTTATCTTGACAAGTTTCCTATTACATTCATTGATGACATCTCGATATATTATAAGTATGAGGAGGAACATGAAGAAAAATTAGCAACATTATTTATATTGTTGAGAATCCATCAGTTGCCTGCTAATATCATTAAATGAAGTTTCTTTGATACAAAGGTACATTAGTTGGTTCATGTTGTCTCCAAGGAAGGCATAACAGTGGACCTAAAAAAGATAAGGGTTATCATGGAGTGGGAAGCTCCTAGAAATGAGGATGAGGTAAGATCATTCATGGGACTTGTAGGTTACTATAGGAGTTTCATCAGGAACTTCTCTCAAATTTCATATCATATTATGTCACTACAAAGGAAAGGTAATAAATTTGAGTGGACAAAGGCATGTGCAACAAGTTTCGAGAAACTGAAGCAACTATTGAAAAATTATCTAGTGTTAAAGAATGCAGATTTGGACAAAGTGTTTGTGGTGTGTACAAATTCTTGTAAGAGAGGACTTGGCAGAGTCCTTATGCAGGAAGGATAGGTAGTATGATATAAGTCATAGAAACTGAACGAGAATGAGCAGAATTACCCGACACATGATCTTGAGTTGGAAACAATCATTCATGCACTGAAGATGTGGAGGCACCATATTCTTGGCAAGACGTTTGTATTGATGAGCAATCATAGTGGAATGAGATACTTATTTTACTTTGAGATTAGGTATATCAAGGGTAAAGAGAACATGATTTCATATGCTCTTAGTAGTAGGATACATGTGAATCACATAACAACTATGAGTTCTTATGGGATAGACTTACATGATCATATATTAGAGGCATGACAACAAGATGGCAGGTACATGGACCTTATGCACAAATTATAGCAGGGTACAGGTGATCAGGATGTGTATTATCATCTTACAACATATGGTTTGATCATATTTAGGGACAAGATATATGTGCGAGACAAAAATGAGCTTAAGAAGACTATCTTGCGAGAGTTTCATGTGAAATTGTATTTAGGTGAGCCAGGATATTAGAAGACATTGACACCGGTGATTTATTTTTATAATTGGAAGAATCTGAAGAAATATGTGGCAGAGTTTGTGGCTATATGTCTGGACTCTCAAAATTTAAAATAAGAATGTAAGCATCCGGGTGGACTACTACAGTTGATTCTGATTCTAGAGTGGAAATGGGATGTCATTTCCATGGAATTAATCATATTTTTTCCAAGGACATCTAGGTAACAAGATTCCATCATGGTTGTGGTGGACATGTTGACAAAGGTAGTGCACCTAATTATAGTGAAGTCTATGTATTCAACTAGTTATGTGGCACGAGTATTCATAAGACATGTGGTAATATTACATGTCGTTCCGTGTAATACTGTATCAGACAGAGATGATAATTTCAAATCTATGTTTTGTAAGGAGTTGTTTGTAGGTTTAGGGAAAAAGTTGGCCTTCAACACAACTTATCATCCATAGACAGATGGAAAGATAGAGAGAGTCAACAATAGTTTTGGGGATATGTTGAGGATGCATGTGATGCATCAACAAAGGATATGGGAGGAATACCTTCCATTGGTTGAGTTTTATTACAATAATGGTTACCATGATTCACTAAGGATGAATCCATTTGAGGCATTCTATGGTCGGAGCTGTAATACCCCCTTTAGTTGGAGTGATCCAGTGAATAGGGTGTTGATAGGACTATATATGTTTGCAGAGATAGAATAGGAAATGCAGGTAATCAAGAAGAATCTTAAGGAAACATAGAACATGTAGAAAATATATGCAGATCAGAACAAGATGTCTAAGGAGTTTAAATTTGGGGAACATGTGTACTTGCGCATCAATCCCAAGAAGAGCTCCTTGAGGATTGGATCATGTGCCAAGCTAACATCTAGATTTTGTGGACCTTTCAAGATTATTGAAATGATTGGAATAGCAGCCTATCAACTTGCACTGCTTCCAACAGTGAAATTCCATGATGTTTTCCATGTTTCATTACTTACGAAGTATGTTAAAGATGTTTATCATGTGATTGACTAGTCTATATTGCAGGTGGAGCCAAAAGGATAATTACAGCTAGAACCACAATGTATTTTGAAGAGAAAGATGTGCATGCTTTGGAATTGAGAAATTGAGTAGGTTAAAGTGCAATTGAATCACTTTGGGCTTGATGAAGCTACATGGGAGATGTCAGATCAGATCTGGGCTATGTATCCTTCTCTATTTGCTGGTTGAGTGAATTTTTTTGGTATAATTTCTTTTGTGATGTATTGGTATCTGTACATATGTATATGGATGTAAATAGCACCATGAACTATGTTATAAAGCTCCAATAAGTGGTATGGGTTTCATTTCATTATGATTTTCATGTTGTTATGTTTCCATGTTGGTTTTCTTCTTAACGGGTTGATCATTGTAAATACTATATTGATCTATATAAAGCTCCATGAAAAGTATGTTATGCTTTCAGCAGTCTTGCTGGTTGTAGGTGTCATTGAACACTGAGGACGGTGTTCCCCCAAGGGGGAGGGTTTTGTAACAACCCTGGTAAAAAATTCATGTAAATAAAGTTAATAAAGTTCAAATAATAACCGTGGTCATGGGACACTTATTCCAAGCTAAATGTTGGGAAACACATCCTAGTGTGGGTGTTCATTTGGTTTATTATGGATAAGGAAATTGGCAAAGGAAATTGAAAAGACTTTGAAAAGGAAAAAATTGTTTTTTGGCAATTTATTTATGAAAATAATGGAAATTAGGAGGAAAGGAAGGAAAAAGGTGACAAGTTGCATGTGAGGAGGAAAATGAAGGGAAAAAATGGAAAATGAATAAAATAAAAGCCTCATTAATAAAAAGGCTTCTGAGGATCAGTTGGTACCTTTTGTCAATTCATTTTTGGATCTCTCTCTCTATTCTCTCTCTCTCACACTCTTGGGCACTTAGAGTTTTCTTGGAGCACTCTAGCATTGAATCAATGAAAGAAAAGGAAGGAATAAGAATGAAAAGAAAAGTAAATATAAATCAAATAAGGGAAATATCAAGTGGGTAAAGCATGATTACTTTCAGGTATCTAATTGCATGTGTGATTTCCTTGTTATAGTTTTCATGCATGGTACATGCATGTGTGCATTTGGTTCTCTTGTTGTCATTGGGATGGGATTTTATAGGTGTGACATTGTTCTTCTGCCTAGACTTGCCCTTTCCAGATAGCCATGGTGTTATGGGTTCTCTTGTACTTGGTTGAGCTAGATTTTCGAATTATTTTGAAATTGAGTGAGGTGGTATCTAAAAAAAAAAACACATGGCCTAGGAATCCCTAGACTGGAGAAGGTGGGATTGTGGTAAAACCATATTTTGTGTGTGTAGGTAGGCCTAGGGATCCTCAATCAGAGAATGGTGGAATTTATGGTAAATCCTAGAGGTGTGTGCCCTTGATAAGGCCTAAGAATCCTCGACTAGTGTATGGTGGGATATACAGTAAATATTGGAGGGTGGAGTCTCGATTAGGCCTAGGAATCCTTGACTGGTGAATGGTGGGATATACGGTAAATCCTAGAGACTAGGAGACACTAAAATTCCTCACGGTGTAGGTTGAGAAATCAAGTGGCATCCATGCTTGTTTAGGGCCTAGTGATCTGGTGGGGATTGCGGAAAAGCCTAAGGAAACTTGGTTTGGTTTGGTTTGGTTTTGATTCCCATGTTCATGCTTGGAATATGGCACAAGGGTGATTGGATGAAATAAATATTTGGTTAAGAAAATCTATGGTTGGGTGGTTCATGGAAGTCCAAACCTAGTTGGATTTTTCATTAATTACTAAGAGTTCCTTCTCCTTAGTATTTCATGTGTAAATGTATTGGTTTATATATGGATTTTATGACTATTATATCCTTGTTATTTCTCTTGGTTATATGCTTATTATGAGTATGTTTTATGATAGTGTTGATTTATGGTTCTCATCATGTTTTGATTAGCAAATGAATGTACAATGTATATATGCCCTAATATATAATAATGAAACTACTGTGATATGGAAAAAAAGCTTCTTTATGATTCATAGATAAGTAGGAGACTCGATATTCATTATCAGCTATTGTATTCCTCTAATATATCTTTCTAAAAATCTATCTTGTGCGTCAAATGGAGATAGTATGATAAAGTTACGACCCCAGGAAATTTATGTACCAATTTACCTCGAAAGGGCCCATAGATTGGTGTTTCATCTCCTAGGGTTAGGTTTTTTGATGTTTATGGTTTTCCGTTGTTTCTAAATAATAAATAGGCCTTTGAGCCTCATTGTAACCCAGTTTAGAGGCCTGTAGATAGCACATATCTTCTCAGAGATAAGCTAGCAATGCCCTAGCTAGTTTGTTTCCATTCTTCCTGTAAGAATATTTCAGTTATGAGTTATTAATGAAATTAAGTCTTATTTCTGTTGCATATCTGTGTTTATGTGTATTTCTGTATTTTATTGCATTCCAACATAAGTCTGGATTAGAGAAGTCCGCTCTTTCTCGATCCTTATTTTCATGTCCCCAACGAGGTCAAGGTATAAGGAGTTAGGGCTCGATCTGGTTGAGCCTTTGAAAGGTCAACCTCGCAAACCCTGACGACTTCCCATGGGGGACGAAAAGAAAGATGAGGGAGTAGGAGATCCTATGAAAATATTGCTCGAGGAGGCCCTCAAGAAACAAAAGAATGAGATTATGGATAACTTTTCCCAGATTCTTCAACAACTGCCCACCGGCAGTGTATCTGCATCCAACGGCCACTCTGGAGGCACAACTCCTTTTAAGGTACAAGTAAACTTTGACATTCCCATATTTGAGGGAAAAATAGATGCAGACTTCATAGATAGATGGTTGAATCTATTAGAAGGGAATTTATCGGTTCATGAATTTTCCAACCAGGAAAAGATTAATTTTGTACTCCTCAAAGCCACCCCCCATGTCAAGGACTGGTGGGAAACCTACTGTGAGAAAAAGGACGAGAGGGAACCCTCTCGGTTTTCGATCGCACCCACTTGGAATTATTTCTAAGATGCCATCAAGGAACAATATTATCCTGTGGGGATCTATGAGGACAAGTACATACAATGGACTACGTTGCAACAGCAAAGGGATAAAGGTGTGCATGAGCTGACGAATCTGTTCCATACCCTATGCAAAAAATTGTGTATCAAATATTCAAAGAAACATTTGGTGTTGAAGTACCACAACTATCTACATAGATACATTTAGGAGGAAATGGAGTTCCTTGACATATCCTCGCTTGGTGCAACATGTCGGTATGCTTCCAAGATTGAGCAGAAGTTAAAACAGAAGAAGCAAGACTTTGATCTGCAAATCAAAAACAAGAGAAATGTGCCCCCAAACCATAGAACAAAGGAAAAAGCCATGACAAGGCAGCCAAGGATAACCCACCAAAGCCACAAGAAAATAACAACATTGCAGAGCCAAAGAAGGACATGGGAAATTGGTGTGAGTTCCATAAGAGCTCCACTCACAACACAAGTGAGTGTCAGGCCAAGAAGTCACTGGTGGCCGAGTTGAAGACTTTTGAATCGGATGCATGATCCGACTATGAACTAGAACCCAATAAGGGGAGTGACAAAGGGAAGAAAATAATTGATGCAGAGTCCAATGCCATCGTTGCCACCACGAAGATCAAAACGGAGGAATCATAATATCTATAGGTGGAGGAGCGCCTCTTCCATTACCAGATGTGGGTAAAGGGTTCTTCGTTTCAATTCATTATCGATAGCGGGAGCCAAAAGAACCTCATTTCAGCAGAGGTCATGAAGCAGCTAGGCTTGCCAACCACATCAGACCCACAACCATACACCATCGGGTGGCTTCACCAAGGACGATATCTTCGCTTCAGCCAAAAATTTCGCCTTCCCTACCACACCAAGCCCTTAACGGATGAGGTATTATGTGACATTGCCCCTCTTGATGTTTGTGATGTATTATTAGGCCAACCATACTTGTGGAAGTGACATGTTGTATATGAGTTCTGACCTCACAATATTATTGTTACTTTGGGAAATAATTTGTACAAGATACTGGAGGTATCACCGCCTGCCGCCATCTCTTTGGTTACTGCAAAACAATGCAGTAAGATCATTTCCAAAACTGGGAATATTTTTTCCTGATGATATGCCCTCAGGGAAAGAAGAATACTATGGCCAAGACCTCCATACAAGGCTCTTTCACACGACAACAACAAATGGAAAAGGTCGTGGAGGAGTACGGGGACATCTTCACCTTTCTCGCAGGGGTACCTCTGCACTATTAGGTCAAGCACCCCATAGATCTTACCCCAGGTTCGCTGCTACCCAATGGAAAAATCTATCAGTGCTCTGTTCTGGAGAATGATGAAATCAAGAGGTATATTTAGGAGTTGCTATATAAAGGTCACATCCGGCTGAGTTCATCGCCCTGTGGGAGCTCGATCATGTTGGTGTAGAAGAAGGATGGGACTTGGAGACTTTGTATTAACTATCGAGCACTGAACAATATGACTATCTAGAATAGGTACCTGATACTATGGATTGATGACCTTCTGGACCAACTCAAGGGGGGAAAATATTTCAGCAAGATCGACTTAAAGTCCCAGTATCATTAGGTACCAATCAAACTCTCCGATGTGTGGAAGACTGCCTTCAAAGTCAAGGAGGGCATGTTCGAATGGCTGGTCATGCCTTTCAGGTTGACGAATGATCTTGCAACCTTCATGAGGCTGATGGATGACATATTGCAGCCATTCACTAACTCATATGTAGTAGTGTACTTGGATGACATACTGATCTTCAGCAAGACTTGGGAAGAGCACCTCCACCACATCCAACAGGTCCTCCAAACACTATGGCAACACAAGTTGTGTGCCAATTTAGATAAGTGTACTTTTGGCATGACCCTGGCTCAATATCTAGGATACATTACTAATGAGCAGGGGGTGCATGTGGATCCAATCAAGATCTAAGTCATTCGGGATTGGCTAGCCCCAACCACTCTAACAGAGCTCCGCAACTTTCTAGGTCTTGCTAATTTCTACCACAGGTTCATGTTGGGATTCTCTCATATCACTTGGCCCTTGAGTCAAGTCACCAAGGGAGGAGAAAAAGAAAAACTATTTTGGTCTGAATCTCAACAGAAGGCATTCGTAGAGTTGAAAAATCGCCTCTACTCTGCCCCATTTCTCACATTACCAGACTTGCAACAACCATTTGAGATCGAGAAAAATGCCTCTGACTATGCTATTAGGGAAGTTATTACTCAAAAGGGGCATCCAGTGGCATATCACAGTGAGACACTGTCTGAAACAGTAAGGAAGTATCCCACTTATGACAAAGAGATGTATTCCAATGTGCAGGTTTGCCAACAATGGAAGCATTACATTTTGGGGAAGGAAATGGTCATCCACATAAACCACCAACCCATGCAGTTCATACAAACACAAGGAAAGTTGAAAAATGATTTCCATCAGAAGTGGTCCACACATCTGCAATAGTTTCATTTTAAAATCAAGTAGAACAAGGGAAACAATAATAATGCTACAGACTACCTCAGCCGACTACCGATCGTGGAGCTAAACACTATGCACAACTCTTGTGGGCATGATACTTTTGATTGGATGCTTCTCTACAAGAGAGATGTAGAGTTCGGCCACACATACAAGATGCTCTTGGAGGGTAATCAAGTTGAAAATTTTCACCTCCAAGATGCACTACTATGTCACCTGGGACACCTTTGTGTTCCTTCAAGTGAGCGTGCCAAGATTATTTGGGAAGTGAACTACAGTTGGGTTGCTGGGAATTTTGGGGCCAATAAAATAGTGGTAGTACTACAGAAGTATTTCTATTGGCCAAACCTTCGACAAGATGTCAGGAAGTACATCAGATCCTACACTGCCCGTGTCATTTCCAAACCAATCGTAAAGAAGAAAGGCCTCTATACTTCGCTGCCTACCCCTAGTTGACCTTGGGAATCCATCTCCATGGATTACATGTCGGGCCTCCCTTCTAATAAGCATGGTAACAGATTTTTTTTCCTGGTCATCGATAGATTCTCGAAGATGGCCATTATGTTGGCCTGCAAGAAGAATATCACAATAGAAGCCATTGTTAAACTCTTCTTTTAATGAGTGTGAGTACACTTTTGGATCCCACAGTCTATCATCTCAGATTGGGACAGCAGGTTCCTCAATACATTTTGGTCTAGCCTCTAGTCAAATCTAGACATCAAGCTCATCAAGTCAACAACTTTCCATCCCTAAATTGATGGCCAGACAGAGGTTGTCAACATGATGATCGTACACATTCTACGCATGTACAAATCAAATAATCCATGCACATGGGATGAGATCCTCCCCTATGTACATCACAACTATAATTGGGCCCTCCACAACTTAATCGGCTACAACCCCTTTCAGGTGGACTTGGGATTCCAGACACTATGTCCCATTGACGTACCATGCCATTTGCAGCTACTCAGGCTAATTGGGCTCATGTCCAGTCCGAAGCTGATAAGGTGAAAAACTTCATTAAACGCATTCAACACATCTTCCAACAAGTTCATGACATATAGGATAGAGCCAATGCTAAGTACAAGTAGCAGCATGATCAACATCGAGTGCCACACAACTTCCAAGTGGGCGACAAAGTGTGGCTACATTTGTAGAAGGAGTGCTTCCTTGGACCCCACCGCAAGCTTCGCCCACTCCAATATAGGCCATAAAACATCAACAAGGCTATAGGGGATAATTCATTCGAGCATAGTATTCCACCATTCCTTGGTCTGCAACTAATGTTCAATGTGGACTGCCTTCGGCCCTACTTTCCACCTCTATTGGACACTTCTGACATGGAAGAACAACTCAAACCAAAAAATTTAAACCCAGACTGCATGGAAAAATCCACAACTGATCAAATTATGGACACACATATCAAGAACACCTGCCAACAAAGGATCCAACTATATTGAGTTGTCAAATCAGGCCAACTCCATCACCAGGGCAAGTGGCTCACCAGGGACCAAGTTCAACAGAAGTTTCCTCATCTCATGGAGGAACTTCACACAATGGGGAGCATTGCTTCCTAAAGGGGAAATAATGATCCAGGTGGATATTGGTGGCCACCTGCCTATTCCACTTGGACCCCCACCATTGTTTCTTTCATTTTTTCAGTTTCCTTAATTATAGCACAATTTACTATTTTTGGCATTTTTTTGGGTCTTGAAATTATGGAGCCGTTTTGAGGCCCTAAATGACGTTTTTTGGGGAAACCACCTCCAATATTACTTAAAAAAAGTTGTTTTGGGCCTTAAAATGGCTCTGGAATTTCAAGACCTGGAAAACTGCCAAAAATAGTAAATTGTGCTACAATTAAGGAAATTGAAAAACTGAAAGAAACAATGGTGGTGGTCCAAGTAGAATAGGCGGGTTTCTAGTTCAATTTTGCACCTATATTTTTTCACTTAGTGTTTTCTACTACATAATGCACTTAGGGATTTGTGGCTAGGGTTTTGTACTTAGGGTTTTAAACTTGTTGCTGCAAAAACTAACAGGTCTAGTGAATAGGCTAAACCTAGAGGGCACAACAACACCTTTAGACAAAGGCCCACTATCACCACATGCATATTCGCACCTACTATAGGAATTTATACTTTTTTGGAAAGAATAAATGGATTTTCAAGGATGTAATACGAAAAAAACATCTAGGAACATTCTTTCATTCAATATCCATGAGTAACACATGAAAAATTTATTCAAGTCTCTTATTTATACAAGTGTAATGGAATCAAATTTTTAAAGAAGAATCCCCTAAAATAACAAATTATGTGAGATACCCTTGGTTACAACCCAACCAAGATAGCTTAAATATTAATAATTATTATTTAATTTTTCCTTTACAGATGGTGATGTACAAAATGAAATTGTGACATCTTGTATTTTTCCAATTGATAAATCCAACTTCATTTAAGGGACATAATTGTATAAATAACCAATAAAACCATTCAATTGTTGTTATATTCTCCATTTTCAACATATTTAGCCACAAGATCAATAAATAAGGCCATGTCTGATCAAGTGAATTGAATTGAAGCATGTTCTAACATACATGACAACAACAACAACTAACCTTGCAAAATAGTGTATATAATATGAATAACCTACAAATCAATGAGGATAATCTGATAATACTGCAAAATTATAATATGCACTCAAGGATAAATAATAAATTGTAACCAATAATATTATCCAGTCATTCTTGTAAGGCCTTTTAAATTTTTTAAGGAACATAATTTAGGGAGTGAGTGTAATCAGCTCGAAGTTTTTCAAGATGGTGCACGGGCGCACAAATTTTCACATCAAAAAAATTTAAATTTTGTCTTATTATGATGGAAAATTAAGGATGAAAATCAATTGCATTGTTTGTTGCAATTCCTAATACCTTTCATCCACCCATTCCAGTGATTTTTATTGCAACAATTCTTAACTACGTATAAAGGGAATCTCCTGTGAGCATAAGAACAAGGAACATTTGACACAAAATGGCAGCCACATTAACTGGAATGATAATGAAATTTGTTAGTGTTGGAGAGGGGCACCCTGAGGCACAAGTTCCAAATATGCTTTTTGTATTTTTAAATGTGTGCACTGTGTAAATAAATTCATTGGGCATTTAGTCCCCAATTTTGGATGTAATTGGGCTTAAATGTAAATTGTGGGCCTCAAACCGTGGTTTGAGACCTAGGATCTGCACCCTAGGCATATTATAAATAGATAGATTATGTCTAATCTAAGTAGTTAAGTCTAAGTTGATGAGATATTGATGTTTTGATAGTTTATGCGTCTGTAAGGGTTTTTGGGTTGGGTTGAAAGGCTCGTGTTGCCTGTGTGCGTAGAGACCTAGTCCTAGCTATGTGTGGACTTCGCTAGTTTGTAGGGGTTTTGTAAGAGTTTGGAAATAAAATTGATGTATTAACAGATCTGAAAGATAATAGAAAGAATTTTTTTTGCGAAGATCTCTATGTTATGCGTCTATATTGCTTACTGTTATGCTCTGATGAGATCACATTGTCTGTTTACTTATTAATGATTACGTGAAGTTATGTAATATGATTATGCATGATTATTGATGATTAATAGATCTCTTAAGTGTTTACCATGATTAATATCTAGATCTGGTTCTGATCTGTTATTTGCGCTAAAATGAACAATATTTATGTGCTATTAGGTTGATAATTGTGCATTCTCTATAATTTTGTTATAAACTATTGCAAGCATCGGTATAAGTTCACTTAGGGTGGTGCTGAGGACCACTTCATTAAATTATCTCTCAGGGTGTGGAAACCTGGTTCTAGCACCCCCTACCATATTGCTTCGGGTGAGACTTTTGTCTGTTCAAGCATATCACTGCTAAAAGGGCCAGTAGTTGGAGGGTTTTTTAGTTTATCCATAAACTCCAAACCTGGGTCAGGACCCCTCAAGTGAACAATTAGCATATACTTTTCCATTACTTTCCTTTATCACACATTAAAACTATTCCACTTTCCAAACACAACCATAGCCACTCTAAACCCTGATTAAATATGGGAGGCCCAATATTTTGTAGAGAACCTACTGAAAAATTTCTACACGAATATCAACACATTAGACAATTATTTTAATAGGTTGGTTGGATGGATTATATTCACAAATTTTAGGGTTATAGTGATGGTATAACTCTATAATTTCCATTCATTTCAGGGAGGAAAGATCTAAGGTATCAGGGACAGTGGTGCATGAAACAAAATTGCAGAAACGATAGGGTTACCCTAGACAGGAGAACAATGGTATGCCCCACGAAATCCCAACCTGATGTTTTGCTACAATTCCTTGAGGAAGGTGAATGATTGGAGAAGAAAGACATAAGATTTGAGAGGAATGCATTACCATGAACCTAAGATTATGTTTCATTCCTTTTCTAGAAATTTTCATGTGTGAAGGGAGACATGTAGTTTTTTATCAGTAACATGTCCAGTTACTAGACCACTTGCGTCATGGACTGTTGGTTAACATGCCTTTGTTTCTTGCAAAAACCCTAGAGCATATGGCTTGATTAGTACATAAATATAAGCGGTCATTTAAAACCATGTCCCACCATAGGCTCATTAAAATTTTGGTGGTTAGTGTGCTGCAAAAGGAATTGAGAACTTGGGATGAGATAGTTGGAAGGCCATTGCATGTAGATGTTGCTACCCCGCTAGAGGATGCCCTAGTAGCTGCAACTTCACCCCATGACCTCGTATTTGTAACTCCACCCCATGACCTCTTATTTGAAACTCCGCCCCATGACCTCGTAGCTATAACTCTACCCTGTGACCTCATGACTACAACAATTCTCACATAAAATTTTTGTATGGGAAACAAACCACCCAGTGTCCAAAATAAAGTAGGGTTATTGAGGATTATTCTACTAATTCCCCACAAAAAAATGACAAAAAAGATGACGGTGATGATGTATACATATTGGGGAGTAAACTTCCCACTAGAATATTGAGAGGATACAAGAAGCACATGAAAATGGTGCCAATAGCCAAGAAGAGGAAGAAAAAGGGAGCCAATGTTGTTGCACTTCTTGAAATCCTCCCCGTTGTTACAGAAAAAATAATGGATGAGCTTTCCCCTGGTGCTACAAAAGAGCATCTACATAATGTATTTATGGAACAAGGAGTTATGGAGCAAGGATTCCTGGACCAAGGATTCATGGAACAAGGATTTGGCCACCTTGCTAATACAAAAGAACCAATTGAGGAGGTTTCCTCTGTCGATACACAAGAACCACCATAAATAGAAATTGAAAGTCCATGAGTACATACAAGAAGTATCCCTAATGTATGGAGGATAGGGCCTTGCCTCAATTTCACTAATATATAGGAGCGATGAGGAGGACTAAGCAACCACACCAAAATTGAAAAAGAATCATGTAAATAGTAAGTACCCCTTCACATCCTCCTCAGTATATTTCATTGTTAAGGAAGAATATGGTTCTCCAAATGAAAAATATACAACTTCAAAGCACTTTTAAAACAATCATAGATGAATGTTGGGTAATTTAATTGACCTAAAATTACTTCATTAATTCTCAACCAAGGTTTGTGTACTTATGAAGTGTATGTGCACCATATATGCTAGGAATTCTATCTGTGGATTAAATTATTCTAAGTATGGAAAAAATTTAAAAAATGGGATTTAGAGAGTAATTACACACAAGTTATTTCTATTCAAAGTTACATAAAAAACCCATAGTCAAAACTAAATTGAAATCTATTAATTGCAGAATTCAAAACCTATTTCTATTTGCATAAAAGGAAATATTATCACTAGATTGCAGGAAAAATATTTTAATTCTACTTGCAGAATTGAAAACACAACTTTTCATAAAGGAACCTCTATACTAATTGCACAAAAGGAAATTTCATAAAGAAAACTTAATTTATAAATTTAGAAAGAAAATAAATTAACTAAAACTGCAAAAAGGAAATAAATTAAATACAATTGCAAAAAGGAATACTAATCAAATGAGAACTAGTAACTCCAAATGATTAATGATGTTCGCAATTAACTCTAAAATAAATTTCTTTCACCGTCTGCGAAATTAATTGAGTAATAAAACTTAAAAGGAAATGCATATGAAAATAAAATCTTTTTGATAAATTTTCTTTATGAGTGCTCTGAAACAAAAAATAGAAAATGATAAAAACATAATTGTAATGAAACTACTTCAGGAAACTATCATGCTATGAAAAAATTGAAAATTAAACAAAACTAAATATCCTTACAACTAGCCATGGGGCCCTCTCGTGAGCGTAAATCTGCTACTGATCAAATGATTGCTTAATCACACATTTGAAAATAGATGACTGTATTAATTCAAAACAAAGTTTTACATATACCGGAAATGAGCCACAACGTACTTAACTTCTGAACTGTCTTTTGGGTTTTGCCTTATGGATTTTATACAAGTATTCATTAAACTAATACAAGTGTTTTATGCTGATAAGAAACATTGAAACTTGCAACAAGAAACAGTGAAATTGGCATCCAGAAATAGCATGACAACACACACACTAGTGTGGGACCACAAGTCATGTAGTGATGGGTCCTATCGATACATTAGTGTGCAAGCCAATTGTTGGCTTGAGAGGTCCTGACCCAGGTTCGGTGTGCAAGGTTTGCCAACAAACCCCTATACTACTGGCCCTTTCGGCAGTGACCTTCTTGCATAGGTCAAAGTCTCACCCGAAGTAGTATGGGTGGGTGCTGGAACCAATTTTCCGCACCCTGAGAAAGGATGGGTAAAGAAAGCAGAGCTGTGCTAGGTCTTGTAATCCCCGATTACCTTGTTCTGCACAGGGTTAATTAGGTCTCTGTTCGAATCCACGTGCGCTAGATGTATAACTATATGTTTTTATGACAATAACGCAACAATATATAAATAGAACATAATAGATCTAGATCCAGAAACACACTTATGCAGATCTTCGCAGCTTAAAGACAAAAAATACACCATACAACAATTACCAACAATTTGCACCAGATTAATCACAGATTCAGTTCTCTATCAATCCTTCTTATTCATTCATTCATCAATTATTCCTTACAATTCCCTTCCCAACCTGAGCACACAGCAGTAGGGTCCGCACATAGCTGGACTTGGATCTCCGTGCACACAGCCAGCAGGAGTCTATTCCCCAAAACCCAAATAGATAGCTTAAATCAAAATTCACATCAATAACTCATCATATCCTACCTTACAACACAAAAATGGTCCTCTATTTATAAGAATCTAGCCTAAAATTTCCTATGGTCCGCAAACTGTGGTTTTCGGACCCCTGGTTTACCCTTTTACCCAATACGACGCTTTTGGGGCTTTGACCCAACCCAAAAATCCTCTGCTAGATTAAATCTAATAAAAAATATCCAAAATGGACCAATTTCGCAGCTTGTAGGAGACCCTGTTCCAACAGTCCCCCAACACAATCTTGTGACTCGTCCTGAGTCACTGTGGTGGTGTAGCTTCGATCTGCACGCGCAAGGTATCAAGAGCACGAACGAGTGGAGGGAGCACTTCCTGACTCTGGGCCATAGCCTGCGGCGTAATGTTGACAAGTGTCAGGGAGGTAAGACCGTCTGGAGCCATGGTAACTCATTCTAGCAGCCGATGGAGGCACACGATTGCGGACTGAACATCATGGGCAAGCTGGAGTGTGGTTTCGGCCCATGGTTTCAACCTTTTTTGGATGACATGCTTGGTGTGGCAAATGTGCTCAATCTTGTCCATGATGGTTAAACGCTGCGTGGAGACATTGGAGGGTGAGGAAGCATGACTTGATCCAAAGCAGTATCCACCTATCATAATTCCTTCTGGATATGATGAAGCATAGAATGGTGTCAGACTGCTGTCCATAATTGTGTAGCTGTTTCGATCAACTGCACACCCTGTGTGAGTTGCTCCCGAATAATATGTGTTGTGTTTGGGACCAATGCAATCCACTGGGCCCGTACTTTCGGAGGTATGTCAGACTGCTGTCATGTAGTTTGGTCACATTGGTGAACCTCTTGCAACACTCTCGTGTATAATTCTTGGAGCTTTGTGCAATATAGTTGCACCAAATCTATTTGGATGTCCCCCGTGGTTGGATCATTATTGCCAAATAGGGCAGTGCGGGGGAGTGAACAAACATTGCTTCTCTTGGGCAGTACTCTGGAGTTGCAGAGAAGTCGTAGCATGTCCTTGTATCTCAGCGTTTCTTCTTGTTGCAGAACTAGTGGTGACCTGACTGTGATGCTGCGGGCGAGGGACTATGGTACTAATGTGCCCTCCTCTATGCTCAAGGCCATCCAGCTGGGTCCCACAGTTGTCCCTGGGGTGCGAAGGTCGGTTATTCCAATTGCATAGTACTAGTGCCCTTCTGTGCGTGGCTCATAGCCAATTATTTCTGCAGGAAGCCAACGCTCGATCCTTTGACTACACTCAGCATTCCCAAGCCCTCTCAAGACAATGTCTGCAGGTACTGGGTAGCTCAGGAATGGATCATTCGGCGGGTTAGGGTCTGTCATAGCAATAAGAGAACAAGTGTTCCAGAGACTGTTAATGATCATAGAAAACCAGTAGGCCAATAACAGGAGCATATTGCAAAACCAATAAATAGCCTGGTGCAAAGTTATTCTGCCAACCGCACATCGTCCGGAGCCATTTAATGGTGGAGTAGCCCAGACAGGGCACTTACCATTAGAAATTCAGATTAAACGTACCATAGATGGCTGCATTGATGGTCCGCCACCTCTTTTGCATAACTATAGGGTTCATTTCTTATCAAAATGGGTTGTACTGATGGTTGTTATTCGTACCCGATGTCTCTTCCATGGAATGTCAGATACTGAATGAAACCTATGTACCATTTGCATACCCTAAATTAAGGTCAATGTGAGGTGTTCCATAACAGGGCTCAGGTACCAGATCTACAAGTTAGCCACCAATCTTCTCAAGTCATGCTCTTCATCCTCGGGTGGGACGTCCTAGTCTTGTAGAGCTACGTTAAACACCTTCGTGCCATCTGTTACTTGAAGTGAGTGCCAATTATCCCAATTTCACGTGGGTTCAGGTGGGTCCATAATCGAACGCACACTTAGGGCAGTGGTAGCTAGGTGAGCCTATCTGGGCAGGGTTCGATCGCACCCTTGAGTGTTATATGTTAGCAAGTATCTGCGTAGGTCGACTGACCACGGGGCCCATCCAACAACAGGGATCCCAAACCGTAAGATCACCCTATTCCAATACTTCTCCTGAGTGAAGAATACCGGTCCTTGTGTAGGTGCTCCGCGTAGTGTTAGTGGTAGTGATCCTTGCCTGCGTTCCATGGGAATCTTAGGTTCAATAATATTTGTACTATCTCCTACATCATCATGGCAAGACAGGTCTCTTTCTTTGGTAGAGATGCACCAGAAATTCCTGGTGGTCCGAAGACATCGTAGCGTCGAAACCTCGTGTAATCGACCTTGCCAATTTTCCAGCTCCTCATCAGAGTCAGAAAAACATTCACTGTCCTTTTCCCAACAGAGCATTCCTTCATCTGTTGGGTTAACCCGATCTTCACCTCGCGTAGTCAATTTATAAATGTGATCTATCTCCTCCACCTCATAGACTGGCCCTGTATCCCGCGCACCTTCTGCTGGGTCTAGTGGCACTATGACACGCGTACCTTTGTTTTCAAACACCATGCTGTGCTTCTTAAGATTGATGGCACCCCCCATGTCCATAGCCCAGTCTAATCTGAGGAGCATAGGATAGGGATCCGCATCTTCCAAAATTTCTATTACTTCAAAGTCATCTAGGACCCTTACCCCTACGATGTCAACCATGACTTTTGGTAGCCTTCCTAGAGGGATGATTTTTTGTTGATTTTCCATGCATAGCTGGATGGTGGACCATTCTAATTTAGGATCTCCCATTCATTGCCATGTCTGATTTGATAATACATTTGCATCCGATCCAAGATCTAAGATGACCTGATCCATTTCGTAGTCACCAATCTGTGCAGTCAACCGCATTTCTCTTCCAGTGCGTTTCTTATAGCTGTATAGATTATGTACATCCTTGGTCCCAGTGATCAAATTGGGTCGTGTTGCACAGGTATTTAGTAGTGCTTGGATATTTCCTACATCCTGCGGGTTTCGTAGCAACTTCAGACATGATTCAAAAAGGGGTCAACTCCTTCTTCTATCTAGAGGTGCGTCGGCTACTGCGTGGGGCCTACCAATGGTACCTTTTCCTTGAGATTCACTCCTTCCCGAGGGGAAAGCTCCTCCTTTGATCCCTGGGTGACCATCCCGCTGCGTGTCATGACTTTTACACTTGGATTCATATTCCTTAGCTCGGTTTTAACTCTTCGTACGTTCTGCATAGGGGTGGGTTGTTTTTCTTGCATCTTGGCTATTAAAATTGGGCAATCCTCCACCACATGGTCCAGCTGCCTATAAAACTTGCACAACGGTCTAGTGGGAATTGGTCGTTCTCTGGAAAAGTGTCCTATTTCCCCACAGTTATAACAAATTAGCTGGCCACGTCCTCGTCTTGCGCTTCCTCCCCGACCTCCTCTGCCTCTGGCCAGTGATCCTCCAAAGTGCGCAAAAATTCTTGGTGACACAGGGTCTGATTGTACCCTATATAAATTCCCACGATCCATCATTAAATCATAAGTATGACAGTTCTGCTCATCGTGTCCCACTGATCGGTAGAATCTGCACCAATGTTGCTTCAGTTCTGAAACATACGCACCTAGCTGAGGGCAATGGTTCATATCATGCAGTCTTGCTACCTGACAGTCATCACACCATAGCACAGGTCCGCTTGACCCTGGTTGCGACAGAATAGGGTACCTACTTGCTCCTGGGCATACCGGAATAGTCCCTCCCACTTGCATGCAATCTATTAGTAGAGGGCACTAATCCTTTGTGTGGCTAGACACCTGACATCATATGCACCAAAGATCTACACAACTGTCCTTTCCTCACTCCTTTCGCAGGTTTTGTATTTCCATGTGCATAACCCCAAGTTGTTCCTGAATTTTTGTACCCCTGCCAACGTATCTTCTCAGGGGGTAGCTTCTATTTTCATAGCGACTTACACAACTTTCTCCCGCGACTCAAAGGTCTGATGAATCATCGACGTGCGCAGGTAAGGTAACAACATAGCGATGAACCATTCCGTACGCTATCTATCATCATACTCGAATCCTCCTTCCATGATTGGCTTCTTTAATCGCTGATTAGCCTCCCATACTGACTCATATGCACCTTGTTTGAAGTCCTTTACTTCCGCTACTAGCTGGGAATAAGATTTCAGCTTCCAGAACTATTGCTTCAGAGCGTCTTTGATATCTTGAATGGATGCGTTCCCATTCTGGACAATGTATCGCATATACTATTCTAGGGCCTTGTCCTCAAATGCTAATGATAGTTGCGCCCTCTTCACCGCATCACTCGCCAAATTTGGTGCAATCTAGACGGAATCAGAAACGAACCAAAACCGGTCCATATCCTCATCTCCTACCCCCTTGAAGGTAGGCAGTTTCAGGTGCGGAACCATATCACTGTTTAGGGGGGGTGGTGGTATGGGTGAATTCTTACCTGTGTGTGGCCTAGGTGGCGATGTAACTGGGGGATCTTGCATAGCTGGTTCTTGCAATAGATTATAGGCGGATCTCCCTCCGTCAAGGTTGGTCCAATAGTATTTACCACTGCGCGTCACGCTCCCGTCTAGATCCGACGTCATTCGGTATGACTACACAGAATGCTCTTTTCACACAGTAATATCTTGATCAACAACGTTAAATTCCCTAAGAATTTTCCCCGTAACCCTTTAAAGAATCGTCACTCAGCTTTAGAATATGAGACAAACTGATCAATGGCAAATTCCGTCACAAATCCTCCAAGCACACTATCCATCCAATGATCTACCATGCACGTGATAATATTATCAATCCTTTCAAGCTGCTGGACCAGCTCTGGGGTCCACTGAGTGACTCGTTCGTCCTTCCAGCACTTCTGGAATTCTACAATTCTGGCCAACCACTCCTAGATCTCAATCGCAAATGTCATAAAGAATATTTCGTAGCTCTCTGTAAGAATATACCTGTTTTTCCACCTCACCGTTGTTAACTCTTCACTACGATTTTATTTTACCGTGAACTCCTGGATCTGCCTTTCAAACCAATCTTCGATCTCCTTTCTTTCAAGCTTCCAGTATTCTCTTGTCATTACCCGATCCCTCTCTCAGACTTCTTCCGGTTTCGGAAACGGAACCATTTTTTGGATCGAGGGGTCCTGACCCAGGTTCAGTGTGCAAGGTTTTCCAACAAACCCCTATACTACTGGCCCTTTTGGCAGTGACCTGCTTGCACAGGTCAAAGTCTCACCCAAAGTAGTATGGGTGGGTGCTGGAACTAGGTTTCCACACCCTGAGAAAGGATGGGTAAAGCAAGCAGAGCTATGCTAGGTCCTGTAATCCCCGATTACCTTGTTCTGCGCGGGGTTAATTAGGTCTCTGTTCGCATCCACGTGCGCTAGATCTATAGCTATATGTTTTTATGACAATAACACAGCAATATATAAACAGAATAGAATAGATCCAGATCCAGAAACACATTTAGGCAGATCTTCGCAGCTTAAAGACAGAAAATACACCATACAACAATTACCAACAATTCGCACCAAATTACTCACAGATTCAGTTCTCTATCAATCCTTCTTATTCATTCATTCATCAATTCTTCCTTACAATTCCCTTCCCAACCTGCGCACACAGCAGTAGGGTCCTGTTGTACGGTACAACAACCCCCCATTTTTAACTTGTTCACATCAAATAATGGGGACCCTTTCTATAAATTTTTTGGCTAAACACCTTTTATGATTTTTATTAAGTCAATTATCTTACGATTTTGTTAATTTTTCATTTTCCTTAGATTCTTGTTTTGATTTCTTGGTTGAAATCGATTTTTTATAAGCTTCCTATTGATGCTTGTTTCGTCTCATTTGGTCAACCGGTTTGTAAATAGCACTCTTTTGAAGTCTAAACAATTATGTCGTCTGGGTTAGAAAAATGTACAATATTTCATTTTTTTAAAATTAGTTCAATAATGCATTTAGTTTAAAATATTAACCCATAGTTAGTGATGACTAATACTTTTATTTTTTTACTTATACAGCCAAATAACAAAGCATCGAGATTTCGATAACTTACTCCAATTTTCAAATAAATTTCTGAACTTGAAAAATCTGAAAAATCCAAAATATCAAAGTGGTTGTAGCTTATTTAAGCAAATCATCATTTTAGATAAATTCATAATCTAATTTAAACATAATTAAAATGAAAAAAAAAACAACTAATATTCAATATTCAATTTTAAATTAATTAAATTAATTATTATATTAAATATAATTAATTTAATTAAATTAAAATTTTATATTAAAAAACAAATATATTTAAAAAAATAAAAAATAAAAAACAAAAAAATAAAAAAATTTAATCGCATTAAAGATTTCTAATTACATCGCATCCGAGAAATACATCGGGTGCATTTTTTAAAAGCTCCGATGACTTTAAAAAAAAAAAACGATGCGATTGAGTTCATTTGTTGCGATGCAATGACTTATTAAAAAACCTGATGCGATTGAGTTTATTTCATTTCATGCGATGTGATGAATTGATTTCATGTGATGCGATGATGCATTATATCTCCGATACGATGAAATTAATTTCATGCGATGTGATGATTCATTATATCTCCGATGCGATGACTTATATAACTCTGATGCGATGGAATTAATTTCATGCGATGCGATTGAGCTTGTTAGAACTCATATCTTATACGATGCGATGAGGTTATATTAAATAGCATATATTAGTGGTAATGTTATTTTAAGTTAGTGGTAGGTAGGTTAGTTTAATATTAAGAGTCATAACGTTAGTTTGAGGTAAGAGTTATAGTGTTATTTTAAATGGTAGGTATGTAAGTAGGTTAGTTAAGTTAAGTGGTAAGTAATATCATTTTAAATTAAAAGTAATATTGAGGTTATGTAATGATAGTTGGTAGGTCTAAGTGGAATATTAGTGTTAGTTTAGTATAGCATAGTTTTTAGTTTACTATAAGTTAAGTGTTAGTCTAGTTTTAGTTTAATAACTAATTTAATATTTAAATATTTAAAATAATTAATTTTAAATTGATTAAATTAATTAATATTTAAAATATAATTAATTTAATTAAATTTATTATTAATTAGATTAATTTGTTTATAAATAGTTAATTATATTAATTAGTTAGATTAATATTAATTTAAGTAATTAGTTTAATTTATGATTAACAATTAAATTAGGATTAACTATTAAATAATTAGAATCTAATTTAGGATTAGATTTTTATTTAAAATCTGATTTTTTTTAAGCCCAGTAATAGAATTTCCAGATTTATATCATATTTGACTTAGCAACTTTAGAGGCTTATAAATTGAGTTATACTTGGCCAAATGAGGCACAGGACGGCTCATTAGAAAGAGAAAATCAAGGAGAACATTTCCGAGGAGGTTTCACTAACAGATTTGATCATTTATTGGGTCAAAAATCATGCAGAAGATCAATCTCTGAATTTCTAAAATAAATCAATTTTCTGAGTTTTGTTTTCTTCATTTTCATTTGCCCATCCTCTTCTAATTTTAGATTCATGCATCAATAATATCCTTGGTTAATCAAAATCGTTATTAGCATCAAATAAGAAGCTCAAATTTCATTTTTATTTATTTAAATAGAATTTGATTGGATTTGTTTTAATGCTAGAAATAATATTTGGATTTTATTGTTACATCTTAATACATTTTAATTTTTTTTTGCAGGAAAAACAATAGAAGTGATATTAAGGAAAAAGATTTCAATCAATGAGAAGACTCCAACAATTAAAGACAGGAATTTTTGAGCAATTAAAATGGGATTGGGCAGATTTTTCCTCAACAAATTCTCTTCTCAAAATACTTTTGGAAAGATTATAAATTGCAGATTGCAAAATGTAAATGTGGCTGCTCTACTCTGCAATTCCAGACTTCTAAAAGAATTTCTGTAATAGGAATTTAGAGTTGTAGATGGGGAGGAGAGAAAATTTCAGATCTGAACATTATTGAGGGTTTTTTCCTTTTATCTTGAATTACGCATGATATGCAGAGTTCGCATTTTTGCAGCTCTAGTTTTGAAAGCAGAAATTCAAGTAATGTAAAGTACTATTAGAGGCCAGGATCAGAGAAGCAAATTCAATTAACTGGTATTTTTGGCATTTTTGTATCAAATACCAGCTTCATTTTTTTAATAAAATTTTTGTTTCATTTTATTCATGTTTATGCATTTTTGTTGATATGGATAATTTGTCTCAAATTGTTATGTATATCTACTCTTATGAATTAGACTCTAATTTCTGAGTAACCATTACTCAGAAATATGTCTTATAAAACTGATTTATTAAATAGTAATGTGTTGTGAATTTCTTCCACATATTATTGTTTAATTATTGGCTTGACTGATTTGTCAATCGATATCATTTTTGTGAATTTCTTCCGGAGTGTTGTTGATTTATTATTTCAGTTAAATGGTCTCAATAGGATGTGTTTTGGTATTCACAAATGTGAGCTAAATTAAATTTCTTCGTTAGCTTGACATTAATTTAAAACAAGACATATTTTAATCATCATTATTTAATTATCTTGCTCTTAGTTGGGTTAGATCTATATCTACCTAATTGAGATAGGATTTAGATTAGTTTCTTTTGTTTGCATTATAGAATCAGTTCGCATTTAGATTAAGTTCTATATTCTTTTAATTCCTCTTCTCGAAGAGGCAAAATCTTAGTTGTGGTTTGGCTGAACCCAAATCAGCTTAAGGGTCATTCTCTTGCCTGATTAGCAAGAAGAATTGATCTGATATACCTGTCTATTAGTAGTTAATGATACATCGTAAACCAATAGCGATAGGGAAAAGGTAACTGGACCTAGTTAAACCAGTCGGAGCCACTATCATAAATGGAAAAGGAGCTTTATTAAGGTCCGGACCGGGTGGTTATCGCTTAATGTTGTAGCAGCGATTTTCAAGGCTTCAACATTTTTGGCGCTAGAAGGAGGGCCTGAAACTTGCTTTACTTTGGAGTCTTTGAATTCTAACATTTCATTTTTATTATGATGGCTCCTCTTAACCTTCCAATTTGGAGTTTTATACATGGACGTGCATCTTCCAATACTCCACCCGAAGTGGTAAGACTCTTGTCTCAGGTAAAATTTAATGGTAAGAAAAATTCTTCTGCTTTTAATCATGTCTTTCAATTTATTCAAAATGTTTCAAATTAAGATTTTCAAGGAATTGATGAAATCATTTTATGCATAATTTTTACTCTCACATTTGCGGCAAAAGCTAGAAATTGGTGTAGAACTCTTCTAGTTGCCCCAATTCACAGTTGGGATCAATTTGTTACACTTTTCATTTTTAAATTTGATGGATACGATTATGTATAGGTATGCGATGATATTGAATATCTATGAAGATTTGAAAATGAGTCTGTTAGAGATTTTAATATTCAATTTCATTTAAATTGTTTAAGATTTAAAGTTGAAGATAAACCTACGAAAGAAGAATCACTAGATTGGTTTGAATATATTTGCTCTCTTCCTCGCATTCCCAATCCAGATGAAATTCGTTCAAGCTTCGTTCCATCCCCTTCTAACATAAATAAGGATTCCAATATGGATGTGCAAATAAATTATGATGAAGTGGTCTCACAAAGCTTGGAAAATATTTCTATCCAAATACAAGAAGACAATAGTAGCAATTTTGGAGAAAGAGCTGCTTTGAAATCTGAAAATTACTCTACATTAAATTCAGAAAATCAGATCGTGAATCAACACGTGCAAGCAGCAATCAAAGTCAATAATAAAATACAAACTGTTGTACAAATTTCTGATTTTTTTCATGATGAACAAATGCTGACAACAGAGCAGCAAAGCAGCCTTCTTCAAGAAAGTATGCGTATACAGAGAAATGATTTAGAATCTGAAATTTATAGTGAACAGAGTGCACAAGATTTCTGGAACAGAGAAAATTTTCAATTCATCATTTCTGATTCTCATTTTTCCCTTTATCCTGATATTTTTAATGTTGGTAATTTCCCCCCTCTTGGTATTAATGATATTTCAGAAAATAAAGAGGATGATCTAAATGAATTACCAATAAATTTTTATCAAGATAGAGAAACAATTATTGATCATTCTTTTTCCATTAATGAACATAAATTTTTTATTCCTCCTTGTTTTGATATATTGGACAAGATCGAAGGGAATTCTAGAGAATATTGTGAAGTCATTTATGATAATTACTCTGATATTAAGGATACTGATTTTTGTTCTTCTCAAGAGAATCCTCATGACAAAATTCAAATAACATATGTGAATGAGGATCATTTCAATTTAGAAATTATTCCAACCAATCCTCATTTTGGAGCAACAAATTATCTTCATGATTTCACCATTCAAGAAAACATTCCAAATTATGATTTATATCATGATTAAAATCCCATTCCTATTCATAATCATAGTTCTCTTTCTAATTCACAAGTTGGAATTGGCAATTATTCAAATTTCATTATTCTCACCAATCCTTGTGAAAAAAGAAATTATTTCAAAACAATCCCAATTGTGTTGTAACATTAGTTGTATCAATAGTGATTTCACTTTATTTCTTCTTTCACACTTATTTTGTTCAAATTTAGATTTGTTTTCTAATTTTATTTTTCAAATTTCTGGCACTCTACGCTAGCATATTGAGCACTTTAATAGTGAACACTCAATTGATGCATTGCCTTATTTGGAAATTGAAGTTTCATATTATAATCATGAACATCAAAAGCTATTAATATTTCATTTTCAATCAATGCTAATGTTTTATCAAAAGCTTTTGTCTTCCCAAAGGCAGTGTTAACAAGATAATGTATTTTTACAATCTAGCCAGTGATCTAATCCAATTGATAATTTTCCATCTTATTTGACATATTTCCCTCCATTTTTCATTAGCCCATTTTAAAATTGTTTGGAAAGTTTTCCTTCGTGGAAAATTGTTAATAGTTTAACACTTACACATAACGCTAACAATTTTTTTCAGGCCTTTGAATTTAAAAGCTCATATCCACAATCTGGCCTGTCATCTCCTCTTTAAATATTTTCCAATCATTAATGGAAACCCATCCATATTTTTATGATCCAATTGGAATTCAATTGGAAAATACATTTCAAAAGAAGGTGATTGAAAATAAGGTGTTAATAATAAATGTATATTTTGATTATAGATTTAATTTTCTTAGTTCAATTAGATTTGTCATTTTATTACTAACATTTGAACTGTACATATATGCAGGAATCAAAATGAGAGAGTGGTTACATTGGAAATATGACTATACCTAGTCATTTTTATGTATATGGTTATAATAGAAGTAGAATTAATTTAATTAGTTTGTTTTATGTAGTTAATTTATAGTTCTGTAGATAAAAATAAAGTGAGCAATCAGGCCTTCTTATATGTTCAGGGAAATATTTGCCTGTTATCAGAAAATTTCTAATTCTTGCTTCTCATTTTTAAATCAAAATTTATTGCAGCAATATCTCTACTCTGCCTATTTTGAATAATGTCTTGACTAAATTCAATTGAGGTTGCACTTAGCATCAATCACCTCAAAGCCAATTTTATCCATTTCGAGATGTCCTTACAAGAGTTTCTTTTAAAATTTATTTTTTGAGAATATAAAGCTTCATAATCTCATTATCCCATGAAAGATATGACTATCTATTATAAGCTTAATTCCAATTTAATCATTATTAGTAAGTCTAACCTTTCATTGTAATCATATGAAGTTAATATTATCTTCCTCAAAATTTGTTAAAATAATCTTAAGGGTGTCCATTTTGCTGTGTGCACACATTTAAATCTGTGTTGATAGTTTTCCATAATTAGTGGCTTTATCCCATCCTGATCTTTAGTTTATTATCTGATGTTGCAATACGCATCATATTTATTTACTAAAGGCATTATTAAACAATCACTATAACAATACAAATTTTTCTCAAGTTAATTCGGAATGAGCAGAGGAAATAAATTTTTGTTGCAATTTAAAGGGAAGCCTATTTTCATATTTATTTCTGGTAAATTTTATGAGTTTCAAATTTCCTGAACATGAATAGACAGATTCTATTTAGGCTGATTGCACACTCTAATTTAGAATAAATAATGAGATGAATTTGAACAAAGTTAGAATTTTGATAATTCGAAGGAAAATTCGAAGATTCACGAGGTAAGTTTACAGACAATTTCCTTCCAGGTACGCATTTACAAGTTCATTTTCATCTATTATTAGTTTCTCTTTTCCTTAGTTTTGATTCTTGTTATGTTTTATTTGCAGGTTTTCATTTGTTTTCAAAAACTGAAGTAAGCAGCAAACCCATTTCAAATTTGCAACAGGTTCAGGGAAATTTTATTTGTGATTCATTAGAATTCGAAGATTCTTTAACTTTGCTTTCATTTATTTAGAAAACCCAAGAAACATTGAAAACATTATCGGAAGATTCATATCAGAACATTTCACATCTCCGATACTGCAAAATTCATGCATCTCCGATGTTTTTTTTTTGGCTCATTTTCCATTAGAATAACTTTACCAATATTGTGATGTTCACATAATTTTGGACCCGATATTAAATTTAAATCAAGTTCATAAGAAATATCACGTCCTTTCAATTGCAATAATGGTACGGTCATAATTTTAAAAACATCGATGTCTCAGACCCGATGCGATATTAAAATTCTATAATAGATTTATCGAGCTCATTCTCCATCACAGATCGACGTATCATATTGTTACATCATGTACTTTATTTTGCTGATCGTCGATCACATATCATATTGGAATAAATTGAAAAGTTTATTTTTCATCACAAAAGTTCCGATGCGATGAATCGGATCGCAAACGCGCATATCGCATTTAACATAAGGTTGATTCATTCATTTCAAAAGTTCTGATGTGATAAGTCTAATCACAAATCACAAATCAGGAGGAAAATTGAATATATCCTTGTGTGCTCATTTTAAAAGTTGCGATGCGATAACTCATCACTGATTTCTCATCGCTATCACTTTAACTCATCGCGGATCGCTCAACGCTAGCACTTTCACTAGTCGTCGATTTCTCATCGCTTTTCGCTCTTCACTCATCATCGATTATTATATCCATCGCATCACTATTATTTCAAGAATCACATTGGCATTTCTTATATGATTATTTTCCAATATTTCGATATGCCAATATTGATATCGCTCATCGCATTTTTTTTATGCTCATATCATAATGCTGAAATCCACGTCATCCATCGCATTGTCGATATCACAATCACTTCATCACATTTTTTGTAATTTCACTATTCTAAATCTGCGATGCGCAATATGTAATGTGCAAAGTACAAATCGTGAGATGCGTTGTGCGATGTGTAATTTGCAACATGACTGTCCCCGATCCTCAATATAACATTTCTTCAATGATATGATCGCTCCATCGCACCGCACATACTCTTTTCGCATGATCTCATATCGGCAATTCGCTACTGCAACCCCCAATGCGATAAACTCCAATGCATGCCTCTACATGCAATACGCATCATCCGATAAGGTATTGTGTTAATTTAAAGCAATCTTGGGTAACCATTATGATACTAAAGCAATTGATAACAAATTTGCAACATATTCAAATCCTTTGATTTCTCATATATTTCAGTTTTAAATAATTTCATAATTAAATATGAAATTCAAGACCTCTCTATTTTAAATTTCATTATCTTAAATTTGGTCTTAAATCTGAACAATTTATAAAATCATGGAATTTGTATAAAACTTATAATATTTTGAGAACATTCATCACTGCAAATTCTCAATCTCATTTCTGATGCATTTGTTTTAAATTCAACTTCCCTAAAAACATAGCATTCCATTTTTACATTTTACTGCTTGCTTTAGTTTAAATTAAAAAAAATAATGATTTTGGGTTATAGGATTTTGGTTAGTTTGCCTTCTTCATATTTTTAATGTCAATTAAAAGAAAAAGTCAGCTAGTATTTAAGAAATTGATACCTTTAGTTAAGATCAGATGCAATTATCCAATGGTAAGATTCATGTACCCACTTTCATTAATTTCCATTTCATGATTTTAGTTTCAGTTTTTTTTTTCAAATTATGTTGATATTTGAATTTGTTTTGCAGCTCTTTATAAAAGCTTTCAATCATCTGCCAAATCATATTTTGGAAGCTCTATGCTCTTCTCCTAGTTTTATTTCAAGAAGCAGCGATAGTCTTCATTGAAATAGCTACACTAGGAAGTTTCTAAACATTTAATCTGTTTCTTTAAAGAATTCCTTTTATTAGAAAATGATTAAGATAATGCTTTAAAACAAGAAGATTGACATCAGACATAAATTTTTCATTGTGGCTGAATTTTATGATCACTGCTATCTAAAGCCTAAAACATTTACAACCTTGCAAGGTATACGTTTTTTGGATCTCAACATAAGAAGGAATGATTATGAAGCGAACAAAGTTCCTTCTCAAACTAAATACTCCAGAAGACTTGGAATACAAAGATATCCATTAGGATACAAATATTATATTAGATAAAAATGAATGAGATAGATGGATAATGAATGTTACAAGTGAGGCCTGCTTATATAGCTACGCAGGTGCCTCTTCACGAAAGGTCATGTCTTATCAGACGTGACCTTTCAGCCTAATTACTAATTAACTAATTTATCATTTATCTACATTATTTATTCATTACATTGCCTTCCCCTCAAAAATATTTGTCCTCAAAGCTTGTCGATGAAAGGCCTCGATTTCTTTTCCTGCTATGAACATCTTCTTGTCTTAGGGCAGTCATCCTTGTCGATACAAGTTGATATGATCCTCTAAGTGACAAACAAAACTGTCGCACTGAGAACGGATCGGACCAACCTAAATCAATCTTCTGTGGAATCTTACGATGACTGGAAATTGGTGATGATTCGTTAGTATTCTTCAGACTATCAACTTGTTTCTGTTTTGAATACATAGCTCGGCTGAGTTGTCTGCTCCCGTGATTTGGATGTCGATAGGGAACTTTTTTGGTTTGACTTTGATTTTCTTTTGGCAAGGATGTTATTGAGTAGGTTACAGAACCTTCACTTAGAATGTTCCTCGTTTTTCTGGCATCTAAGTTTGTTTCTTCCGCAACTTGCTTGTCGTCTTCTTCAGTTGAGACATTTACTGGATCAACGTTCGATTTTTCTTCAACTTGAACTTTTACATTTTTCGGTTTTGACGATTCTTTTTCAACAAGTTGTTGCACGTTGTTTCCCAACGACTTCTAGTCTTTCTTCAGCGTCTTAATTTGCATTAGCAATTTATCGTTGTGGTTCTTGAGGCGAACAACCTCTTCATTCTTGTTAGTGGTGATTTTTCCAATTTCTTTCTGCATATTTTGTATCACCTTTTTACCTTCTTGAGAAATTACTTTTGAAATTTCTTGAATGTCTTCAGGTCTCACTGAATTTGGTTTTAAGTTAACGTCCTGTAGCGTTATTTTCTTCTTTTTGTAGGAGAATGTTAAAAACTTATTTTTCATATTAAGGATGAATGACCCTAGTGATTCCATCCAGAGCGAACCCAAAATTATATCACTATCGTTACAAAATAAGGTTTTAACGGTAAATTGCGAGACCAAGGAATAATCCCCAATACTTAGGTGTAGATTCCTTATGTCGTATTGTTTTTAATTTTTGTGAAATGAATTTGTTTCCGTTATATTTGATTCGGGGATCACTAATTTGTTAGCACATTTAGTACTAACATAATTATTCTCTTGATTAAGATCGATAGATATGAGAACTTCCTTTCCCGCAAGTGACCCTTTAATTTTAATTAGCGCACGGACAAACATACTATAAGTTTCAGGAAATCTTCCCTCTTTCCTTTCCAAATTGGGCTCCATTTGTATTTATCGAGATGAGATTAGGGTTTTTTTTTTAAAGTAACCCTCCCTAATCTTTATAACCTTCAAAACTTACTATTCCTTCAAATAATTTTTTGTTGGACCCTTAGTATTGAATCCTTAACAATTTCTCCTTTATCTTTTTTTTTTAAGCCAAATGGATAAACTTTATAACTTAATAATGGTAATCTATAAATAATTTCTCTTTGATTTATCCCTCTATATAAAAATATATTTTTATTAGAATATGCACTCTTAATGAACCTTTCAAAATACTTTTTAAGGCTACCTCTTCACCTCCTGATTTCAATATTAAAATGTCTTTAATTTTTTAACTTGAAATTTCACTTTTCACCTTTTATATATATATATATATATTCAAAACTTCTAAAATTTTGGCACAACCTTGTACTTTGACCTTTTCAATATCTTCTTTTTATTTTTATTTTTTTATTTTTTTTACTAATTCCACTAACTCACTATTAGGGTACTTTGTGAGTGTTGATTTTTTTATATTTCACTTGTATTTTTATTTTATTTTTAATTACTCCCTTGATTTTTAATTAAATATACTTTAAATTCTGACTTCAGAAGAGTCACTACCCTTATTCAATATTTAATTTACTGCACTTTTTAATAAAATTGTAGGAATGTCGTTCTCATGTAAAGGCAGGCACTGTAAAAGTGGAGGTTACAACGTTTGGAAAATTCGAAGATGAGAATTGTTCTTCATAGCTTCACGATGGAAGAGGTATGAATAACGATGTTGGGGTTGTGAGTGGTGACAGAGAAACAATAGATGGTGTAAATCCAGGAGCAGAAGACACAACAGGAGGTGAGTTGTATGCAACGATGGCAGAAGGATTCCCGGTGGTAGAGGTGATAGCTTGTGATGCCTTGGACAGCGGCAGTGGAGGCGGGGTCTATAGGCTGCAATTTCGGCAACGGTAGCTCTATGTGCTCTGTCAGGCTGCGGAAAAATATATGTCAGAGCGATGTAACAGAGAACGGGGACAATCAGCGAAAATGGTGGAATTCAGCGGCAGCAAACGACCGATCAGCGATGAACTATTAACAAAACTGTGATGGTTGAATCGACTATGTCTGCGCAATTTTCGGGTTATGTATGCGAGGCTACGTGCTCGCATGTGTGTTGTGCAATGAACCAAGGGAAAGCTCGGGTTTCCCTGTACGCCCCTTATATATATATATATATATATATATATATATATATATATATATATCTGTGTGTGTGTGTGTGTGTGTGTGTGTGTGTGTGTGTGTTTATAAATCCTTTTTTTGTTATTATTTAATATAATCTTTTTAACCTTTCCATCAATTGCAGTCGCCAGAAGAAGGGCGGCCGGGTTGTTTACAGATGATGAACAAATAAATAGAGTCACACTTGTGTCAAATCCGCTTCGTTGCATTCCGGCATCCGGACATTCCCCGCTCAGAATTGGCCTTCGAATATTCTTTTTTAATATATATAAATATATATATATCCCCTATTATTCTTCTTTTTTAATATAAATCCTTTATAACAAATGTACGCACTTCCTTATGTTTCCTTTCTGAATTTTTTTTTTTTTTAAGTCAATATATATCCTTTTTTTTTCCTTTTAATTTATTTTGCTTTTTTTTTTTTTCTCTATTCTTTAAAAAGAATTGGCCAAGGGCCTCTGATGAACTCAGTAGCAGCGGAGAAGCTCCAAAGGTATAGCGAAATGCTTCAACGGCAACAATGTTGACGAATTTTTGATGGCCAAGGGCCTGGATCGGAAAGCGTGGCTCTGTGCAGCGTGAGTGGCCAGAAGATTGAACCCACTCTGATACCAAATGAAGCGAACACAGTTCCTTCTCAAACTAAATACTCCAGAAGACTTGGAATACAAAGATATCGATGAGGATACAAATATTATATTAGATAAAAATGAATGAGATAGATGGATAATGAATGTTACAAGTGAGGCCTACTTATATACCTACGCAGGTGCCTCTTCACGAAAGGTCATGTCTTATCAAACGTGACCTTTCACCCTAATTGCTAATTAACTAATTTATCATTTATCTACATTATTTATTCATTACAGATTACATGATTATTTTCTTTTACTTCATGTGTTAAGACGTTGGTATAAACATTCTTGTTAGAGTTTATATTTCAAAACTTGGATTTACCTTTCCACTTTTAAATTTCTTCATTTTTATTTTAGTTTGTTGATTTCTTTTCTCACTTTAGCTTAAGAATTCTTTTCCTTTGGTTTTCAGTTTTGATTTTGGTGACTTTGCCATGATTTATATGGAAAACCTTCTTGTTACCTAACAATGGTTGGCATACATAGGAAAAAAATTGTTAATAGTCTCCTATTATCTTTTTCTTAAATCTCTTAGCAAAATTTGTTTTTCTTATTATAAAAGTAGACATACTTAAGGAAGAGATTACAAAACAAGAGAATTTCATGAAGTATCATGAAATCTGAAAAAATTATTTTCATCAAAATTGTAATCATTTTGAGATTTCAATATTTTATTAAGATCTTTCAAAATTTTATTATCAGTTAAGAAAAGTTATTTTTAACCAAGTAAAGACACTTTACAGCAAAGCACTTTTAACTCTGAAATTGTCATTATGAACTCTTAAGGAGTTAATTATTCTCCCTATTTAAAAGAGTTTTATTTTTCTAGAGTGTAATCCAAAAATATATTTAAAACTTAAATATAAGAGGTCTCATCACGAGCCTACTTACCATGATCATAGGGGAAAAATAGGCTAACATTGCCAACACTGCTAAACAAACCAGGGTAATGGCTTATAATTACAAACAATTGTAAGACAAGGGGTCTCATCACGAGCCAACTTGTTCAGTCTAATTATAACTAGTGAATGACATTGTCAACTATCTGGCTACCAAACCAAGACAATGGCTTTTAAGATATATGTATATATATATAAAAAATAAAATATAAAAAAAATAAAAAAAATAAACATATATAAATGGATTTATCTCTAGGTCAATAATTCTTAAATAGATAAGATTCTGAATCATTGATGATTAAAAGGTAACCCTGTTGAGACTATAGATGTTTGTTGGCAACAGTGGCTCTACCTGTGACAAATGAGTACATTTTAAAAGCTAAGCTGTAAAGTGACCCCTGCTTTATCTCTACAACTAATTAAGGACTGATATAGAGTTATGAAATATTTTAATTTATGAGGAATTTCAAGAAAATTACAGTAAGATGATTGTTGTTTTTATTCAGACTAATAAACCTAGTCAAGCATTCCAAAAATAATTTTCTCTTCTTTAATTATTTTTACTTTAATTTTGAGAAAGTCTCATTCATATCAAACAGAGATAATTTTTTCTTCCAGTGAATCGCCAATTGTTGTACGGTACAACAACCCACCATTTTTAACTTGTTCACATCAAATAATGGAGACCCTTTCTATAAAATTTTTGGATAAACACCTTTTATGATTTTTATTAAGTCAATTATCCTATGATTTTGTTAATTTTTCATTTTCTTTAGATTCTTGTTTTGATTGTTTGGTTGAAATCGATTTTTTATAAGCTTCCTATTGACGCTTGTTTCGTCTCATTTGGTCAACCGGTTTGTAAATAGCACTCCTTTGATGTATAAACAATTATGTCGTCTGGGTTAGAAAATACGTAAAATGTACAATATTTCATTTTTTTAAAATTATTTCAATAATGCATTTAGTTTAAAATATTAACCCATAGTCAGTTATGACTAATATTTTTATTTTTTTACTTATACAGCCAAATAACGAAGCATCGGGATTTCGATAATTTACTCCAATTTTCAAATAAATTACTAAACTCGAAAAATCTGAAAAATCTAAAATATCAGAGTGGTTGTAGCTTATTTAAGCAAATCATCATTTTAGATAAATTCATAATCTAATTTAAACATCATTAAAATGAAAAAAAAAAAAAAACTAATATTCAATATTCAATTTTAAATTAATTATTATATTAAATATAATTAATTTAATTAAATTAAAATTTTATATTAAAAAACAAATATATTTAAAAATAAAAATAAAAAATAAAAAAATATATATATTTTTTTTAATTGCATTAAAGATTTCTAATTACATTGCATTGGAGAAATACATCGGGTGCATTTTTTAAATGCTCCGATGACTCTAAAAAAAAAAATTGATGTGATTGAGTTCATTTGTTGCGATGCGATGAATTATTAAAAAACCCGATGTGATTGAGTTTATTTCATTTCATGCAATGTGATGATGCATTATATCTCCGATACGATGAAATTAATTTCATGCGATGCGATGATGCATTATATCTCCGATACGATGAAATTAATTTCATGCGATGCGATGATTCATTATATCTCTGATGCAATGACTTATATAACTCCGATGCGATGAAGTTAATTTCATGAGATGTGATTGAGCTTGTTAGAACTCATATCTTATACGATGTGATGAAGTTATATTAAATAGCATATGTTAGTGGTAATGTTATTTTAAGTTAGTGGTAGGTAGGTTAGTTTAATAGTAAGAGTCATAACATTAGTTTGAGATAAGAGTTATAGTGTTATTTTAAATGGTAGGTATGTAAGTAGGTTAGTTAAGTTAAGTGGTATGTAATATTATTTTAAATTAAAAGTAATATTAAGGTTACGTAATGTTAGTTGGTAGGTCTAAGTGGAATGAACTTAGTGTTAGTTTAGTATAGCATAGTTTTTAGTTTAGTATAAGTTAAGTGTTAGTTTAGTTTTAGTTTAATAACTAATTTAATATTTAAATATTTAAAATAATTAATTTTAAATTGATTAAATTAATTAATATTTAAAATATAATTAATTTAATTAAATTTATTATTAATTAGATTAATTTGTTTATAAATAGTTAATTATATTAATTAGTTAGATTAATATTAATTGAAATAATTAGTTTAATTTATGATTAACAATTAAATTAGGATTAGCTATTAGATAATTAGAATCTAATTTAGGATTAGATTTTTAATTAAAATCTGATTTTTTAAAGCCTAACAACAGAATTTCCAGATTTATATCAGATTTGACTTAGCAACTTTGGAGGCTTATAGATTGAGTTTTACTTGGCCAAATGAGGCCCAGGATGACTCATTAGAAAGAGAAAATCAAAGAGAACATTTCTGAGGAGGTTTCACTAACAGGTTTGATCATTTATTGGGTCAAAAATCAGGCAGAAGATCAAGCTCCGAATTTCTAAAATAAATCAATTTTTTGAGTTTTGTTTTCTTCATTTTCATTTGCCTAGCCTCTTCTAATTGCATATTCATGCATCAATAATATCCTTGGTTAATTAAAATTGTTATTAGTATCAAATAAGAAGCTCAAATTTTATTTTATTTTATTTAAATAGAATTTGATTGGATTTGTTTTAATGCTAGAAATAATATTTGGATTTTATTGTTGCATATTAATTCATTTTAATTTATTTTTGCAGGAAAAACAATAGAAGGGATATTGAGGAAAAATATTTGAATCAATGAGAAGACTCCAGCAATTAAAGACTGGAATTTTTGAGCAATTAAAATGGGATTGGGTAGATTTTTCTTCAAAAAATTCTCTTCTCAAAATACTTTTGGAAAGATTATAAATTGTAGATTGCAAAATGTAAATGTGGCTGCTCTACTTTGCAATTCCAGACTTCTAAAAGCATTTCTGTAATAGGAATTTAGAGAAAATTTCAGATCTGAACATTATTGAGGGTTTTTTCTTTTTATCTTGAGTTATGCATGATAGGCAGAGTTTGCATTTTTGGAGCTCTAGTTTTGAAAGCAGAAATTCAAGTAATGTAAAGTACTGTTAGAGGCCAGGATCAGAGAAGTAGATTAAATTAACTGGTATTTTTGGAATTTCTGTATCAAATACCAGTTTCATTTTTTTAAATAAAATTGTTGTTTCATTTTATTCATGTTTATGCATTTATTTTGATATGGATAATTTGTCTCAAATTGTTATGTATCTCTACTCTTATGAATTAAACTCTGATTTCTAAGTAACCATTACTCAGAAATCTGTCTTATAAAACTGATTTATTAAATAGTAATGTGTTGTGAATTTCTTCCACATATTATTGTTTAATTATTGGCTTGATGGATTTGTCAATAGATATCATTTTTGTGAATTTCTTCCGAAGTGTTGTTGATTTATTATTTCAATTAAATGGTCTCAATAGGATGTGTTTTGGTATTCACAAATGTGAGGTAAATTGAATTTCTTCGTTAGCTTGACATTAATTTAAAGCCAGACATATTTTAATCCTCATTATTTAATTATTTTTCTCTTAGTTAGGTTAGATATATATCTACCTAATTGAGATAGGATTTAGATTAGTTTCTTTTGTTTTCATTATAGAATAAGTTTGCATTTAGATTAAGTTCTATATTCTTTTAAGTCCTCTTCTCGAAGAGGCAAAATCTTAGTTGTGGTTTGGCTGAACCCAAATCTGCTTAAGGGTCATTCTCTTGCCTGATCAACAAGATGAATTGATATGATATCCATGTCTATTGGTAATTAATGATACATCGTAAACCAATAGCGATAGGGAAAAGGTAACTGGGCCTAGTTAAGCCATTCGGAGCCACTTTCATAAACGAAAAAGGAGTTGTATTAAGGTCTGGACCGGTTGGTTATCCCTCAATGTTGTAGCAGTGATTTTCGAGGCTTCAACAGGTCCGCACACAGCTGGACTGGGATCTTCCTGCACACAACCAACAGGATTCCATTCCTCAAAACCCAAACAGATAGCTTAAATCACAATTCGTATCAATAGCTCATCATATCCTACCTTACAATACAAAAATGGTCCTCTATTTATAACAATCTAGCCTAAACTTTCCTATGGTCCGCAAACCGTGGTTTTCGGACCCCTGGTTTACCCTTTTACCCAATACAACGCTTTCGGGGCTTTAACCCACCCCAAAACCCCTCCGCTAGATTAAATATAATAAAAAATATCCAAAATGGACCAGTTTTGCAGCTTGTAAGAGACCCTGTTCCAACACCAATTTATTTAATAAATTGGAAGCATGCCTAATTTAATTATCCCTTAATTAAATTGAAAATAAATTGTAATCTTACCTCATAATCACTTTTAATAGTTAACTGATTGTGATAGACTCAGTTAGCTCATGAAATTCGAGTTGAGGGTGGTTGGTGAGACAAGAAGAGTGATTCTATATATTTTAGAGTTCAAGTTGCAGTTAAGTGCATGAGTTTAATGCATGAGAAATCAGTTAACTCAATTAAGTGAGTTAAATTCAGTCTAACTAGTTGTAATTGATTTTTCCACAAGTGAGAGATCTAGTGAATCAAATCAAATTTAATTCACATGCAATGACCTGCCATGCAACTGATGATTTACTATTAATAGCTACATGCATGTCAGTTTCAGTGGAGACCTAGTTGAGACAAAGGTTAAAGGGAAGTTGACTATCAGTTGTATTATTAGAAAACTTCCTAGATGCAGTTAAAACACAATGAGATTTCCCATGATACTTGCGCAGTCAAGGAAGGATGAAATTCCTAAATAATAGGGATTACATTCCTCGTGAATTGCATGATAAAGGCAGGAATATAGGCTAATAATTGGCTAAGTGTTGGCCCAATTTTGTCTGGATCAATGTGAGATAGTCAAGAGAGTGCAAGAGATTCTTGTGAGCAAGAATTCATTGTATTGTTTCATGATTCCTTGGTTCATTATACAATATAGATAGAGGGGTTTTGAGCAGGCTTCCTTCCCAGGAAAAAAATATGTGTTGTGGATTGATTTTCTTCTTTCTTTTACTTGGTGTGATTGTGCGATCGTGTTTAATTTCCCCATAATTAATTGTAGAAGGATTCAATATTTTTCTTTAGTATATTTCATGATCAGATTGAATCCATTGGTATATACATATTTTTTTTATAATTTCTACATGGTATCAAAACGCAGGAAATCACTATAGTGGAGACGAAATTGAGTTTGTAACTGAATAGCATTCGAATTTGCAAAAGTATTCTTGGTGCGACAGGCGAATCATGATCAATATGGGTTTCAATGGCTTTAGATTGAAGTATGCACTCAAGGGTAGCTCTAATTATATTGTGTTCAAAGAAAAAACGGAGGCAGTGTTGGAGGACAACGTGTTGAAATAATTCATTGAGAATGATATTTCCAAGCCCACAGCAGCAGACACTGCTCTTCTTGATGCTTGGAAAAAAAAGGTAGCAAGGGAAAGGAGGATCTTATTGGAGGGATTATGAGACCACATTGTCTCAATTATCCATGGAAAAGTGACTCCATATGCAATGTGGAATACTTTGATAGATCTATTTCATAACAGCAGTGATCATAGAAAATTGGCACTAAAGAACAAGCTCAGGAAAATCAAAATGGAGAAAGAGGATGTTATTCCAAAATATTTAACCAAGTTTGTCCAAAATTGAGATGTGCTTGGAATCATTGGAATTTTTTTCGTGGATGATGACTTGGTGAGCCTAGCTCTTCTAGGCCTTCCCAAGAGTTGGCATGGTTATCAGGACTCTGACAATTAGAGGGAGAAGCTACCAGATTGGTCGGATTTGATGCAAGAAGAATTTAGATGGAATACTAGGGATGGATCTTCATCTAAGGAAGATGATGAAGAAAATTGTGCCTTGGTTGGTAAGGTGAAGAAGGGGAAGGAAAAGAAATCTTATTCCAAATCTGAGATTGGCAAAGAAGGCAAGGAGCACAACATGTACATAGTGAAGTGTTTTCACAGTCATGAGAATGGAAATTATGCCACTAATTATCCACAAAAGAAGAAGAAGAATAAGGCTTCAGGATCTTCAACTAGTGAGGATTTGGCCTCGCAGTTTGAGTTGGACTTCTCGCTCATCGCATCCATGGTGTCAAGTGAAATGGGATCAATTTGTTACTTAGATAGTGGTGCATCTTTCCACATCAAGGGAGACAAAGAACTTTTCAGTAGCTTGGAGGAGAAGGACCTCCAGATGCATATCAAAATGGGTGATGAAGGAAGGTATAGCGCTACCGGGATTGGTACAGTTACTTTCCAGAGATAATCAGGTAAACAATTTTATTAAAAGATGTAATGCATGTACAAATTTCAAAAATGATTTAGTTTCAGTTGCAATTTTGAAGGATAGAGGTTCTGATGTGGTTTTCTGTGAAGGGAAAGATTTCCTTCAAAATAAAGACACAAGAAAAGCCAAGAAGATTGGGATTCATGTGAAGAATCTCTATAAAATTGATGTAGATAGCTACGCAACATTGATGGGTAAGGAAGACAAAGTGGTGAGCTGGGATGAGGGTGAGGTATGGCACAAGATATTGGGCCATCTACACCATGGAGCTTTGAAAGTCATGCAACTGATTTATACGGGGATTCCAAAGGGTACTCTTGTGCAGATAGACACATGCAAGGGGTGTACCACGGGGAAGTGTGAGAAAGCCATGCAATTGTCCCTTGAGAGGGAGCTAGATTTTCATGCAAATGAGGAACTCTTGGCTCCTAAGGATGAACCTCAAGATGTGGAGCAACCACAAGATGAAGATCATGGAGTGGCAGAAACCACTCATGTAGAGACCTCCAGAAGGGGGAAATTTCGAGCTAGATGGGTAGAGGGAGTACATGCAGCTATACCTACAAGTGCTAGGCGAGGCGATGTGCAAAATTAATCCTAAGAATAAATTTGGGTAGGGTCCTCGAGATGGTGTGTCTTATAGATCGAACCTGGCTATGAGAAGCCCACAGTACTACAGTAGTAGGATCAGTTAGATTGATGCAGTCAGATGTCAGGAGGACAGAAATTAGAGTGACATGTGTTGGATACTGTAGCAAAGATCAGAGTTGGAAATAGTGCAGAGTGCATGGATGCAGATGTCAACAGTGCAAAGAGTCCAATAGAGATGTGCAGTAGCTAGCAGCAGTCAGAAGACTCTGATGACAAATTAATTATACTGATTCAATTGTTTGGATGATATTAAGTTTTAGAAGTGTTTAATGCAAGATCTGCATGTGTGAACAACACTAGAGAAGTGTTTCATGCAAGAGTTTCATGTTGGATGCAAGAGTTTCATGTTTCATGCAAGAGTTTCATGTTGCATGTAAGAACATTCCAAAGGTACCGGATCGGGATAGATTGAATCCTTTCTTGTTGAGAGGGAGTATTGAAATTTACAACAAGAAACAATGAAATTGGCATCCAAAAACAACATGACAACAGACACACTAGTGTGGCACCACAGTTCATGTAGTGATGGGTCCTAGCGATACATTAGTGTGCAAGCTAATTTATTTAATAAATTGGAAATGTGTCTAATTTAATTATCCCTTAATTAAATAGGACAATAAATTGTAATATGTTAGGTCCCTATATTACTAGTGTAGTCCCTTATTATTTTAGTGTAGCCCCCTTTATTGTTATTGTAGTACCCTTGTAACCCCCATATTTTTGTTACTGTGCCCTTAAATTATTATTGTTAGGCCGGCTAGGATTATATTGTGACCCCATGGACTCCTATATATAGAAAGGAGGTTTTTTCATTTGTATCTAAAGGAGGATTCCCCCTGGAAATGGCTTATTTATAAGGCGTTTATCTCTCTTTTCTTCTATTTTTGGAGCTAGTTTCATAACATTTGGTGTCAGAGCTTTGGATTTTAGGGTTTCGCTGCTCCAAATAGGTCATTGTGGAATTGTCAATATAATTTTTTTCCTACGAAGTTTTAGATGCTAAAATATTTACAGAGTGAAGCCAAAATCATGAGGAACATTTTGTAAAAATTTCAGATCTTGGTTCGCAATATTTTCAGAGATATGATCTGTGTAATTTAGGGTTTTTTCAGGCTCCCGAATTTAACCTAAACAGGACATCGTGGAATTTTCACTATAAATTTGTTTCTACGAAGGTTCAGGAGATAAAAAATTTGCACAGCAAAGCCGAAATCTCGAGGAATGTCATGTAACAATTTTAGATCTTGGTTCGCAATATTTGCAAAAATATAATCTGTGGAAGTTAGGTTTTTTTAGGCTCCCGAATTTCATCTCAAAGAGGTGACCTGGGAAAATCATCATAACCCTCTCTCTGAGTATCAGATTGGAATTCTGTAAAAATTAGCCGTAAGTACACAAACTTTAGTTTCATGTATATATGAATTTTAGAGTCGAAGGAGGAAAAAGTGACATGTGGCATGCCATACAAGTTCGCCCTACTAAACTAGTCCATAATTAGGTCATTGTGGGAGATTGGGCATAACTTTTTCTTGAAAAATCCAAATCTGGTCAGACCTATGGCATTCAAAAGAAGATTCATAGGGCTACTACAACACTAAATTTTAGATATTGAAGATATAAAATAGCAGAGATAATTCAGTTTCAATATCGAGCTCCTGAAAAAACAAGAAAAATGTATGTATTTGTTTTTTAAAATTGCATACGTTTGTTTGAAAAAGAAGTTTGAAGTGATTCCAAGGGAATATTGAAGATTTTTTATCAGTATTGGGTTCTATAATGCCTCCAAAAGATAATTCCATACCCATTAAGCCCTCATAAAACTATACTATGATGCATGAAGAGGAATAATTGTAGTATGAGATATCAAAATTATGGTACCAAGTGCAACAAGTTTTGATCTTAAAAAGAGCAATAAAATATGAAATAGATGGTTTAAAGAAAAAATGAAGGCTAATTTGGACAGTTTGAAGGATAAAATGAAATATAATATGGATAATGAAGTAGTGGAAGATCACGTCAAGCATCAACAACAAGTTCTCCAACTCTCAAAAGATAACCTAAATTTGGTGCAGAATCAAATGAAACAACAGGAAGATCAACATCACAATGAAAGAAGTTATGAAGCAGTCATAGAAACAAGAACTCGACAAGTAAGATCAATTTCAGAGTATCTCAGCAAGTGGAAGAACTTTCCTATAGAGATTCCACATGGGAGGATGAGAATTTTATACAGAAGCATCAAGAAATAATCAAGCGTTGAGGACAACGCTTGTTTGAAGGAGAGGGGCATGTTAGGTTGCCATATTAATAGTGTAGTCCCTTATTATGTTAGTGTAGCCCCCTTTATTGTTATTTTTGTACCCTTGTAACCCCCATATTGTTGTTATTGTGCCCTTACATTATTATTGTTATGTCAGCTAGGATTATATTGTGACCCCATGGACTCCTATATATAGAAAGGAGGTTTTTTAATTTGTATCATCCAAAAAAATTTCATTTATGTAATGTAAAGTATGTTTCCCCCTCAAAGTGGCTTATTTATAAGGCATTGATCTCTCTTTTCTTCTATTTTTGGAGCTAGTTTCATCACATAATCTTATCTCATAATCACTTGTAATAGTTAATTGAGTCTGATAGACTCAGTTAGCTCATGAAATTCAAGTTGAGGGTGGTTGGTGAGACATGTAGAGTGATTCTATGTGTTTTAGAGTTCAAGTTGCAGTTAAGTGCATGAGTTTAATGCATGAGAAATTAGTTAACTCAATTAAGTGAGTTAAAGTCAGTCTAACTAGTTGTAACTGATTGTTGCACTAGTGAGAGATCAAGTGAGTTAAATCATATTTAATTCACATGCAATGATCTACCATGCAACTGATGATTTACTATTAATAGCTGCATGCATGTCAGTTCCATTAGAGACCCAGTTGAGATAAGGTTAAATGGAAGTTGACTATCAGTTGTATTACTAGCAAACTGCCTGGATGCAGTTAAAACACCACGGGATTGCTCGTGGTACTTGCGTAGTCAAGGACGGTTGGAATTCCTAAAGAATAGGGATTTCATTCCTCGTGAATTGCACAAGAAAGGTAGGTTGAAGACATGCTGAGAATTGGCTATGTGTTGGCTCAATTTTGTCTAGATCAGTGTGAGACAGTCAATAGAGTGCAACAAATTCTTGTGAGCAAGAATGCATTGTATTGTTTCATGATTATTTGGTTCATTGTACAATATAGATAGAGGGGTTTTGAGCAAGTTTCCTTCCCCAACAAAAACATTTGTGTTTTCGATTGATTTTATTCTTTCTTTTACTTGGTGTGATTGTGCAATTATGTTTAATTTCCGCATAATTAATTGTAGAAGGATTCAATATTTCTCTTTAGTATATTTCGTGATCAAATTGAATCCATTGGTATATAAATATTGTTTGTATAATTTCTACATGGCATCAGAGCACAGGAAATCACTATAGTTGAGAAGAAATTGATTTTGTGACTGGATATCATTCGAATTTGAAAAAGTATTCTTGGTGCGATAGCCATATTAGGATCAAGATTGCTTTCAATGGCTTGAGATTGAAATATGCACTCGAGGACATATCTAGTTATATTGCATGGAAAGACAGAATGGAGGCAGTGTTGGAGGACAACAGGTTGAAAGAACTCATTGAGAATGATATTCCCAAGCACGCAGCAGCAGATGTCGCTCTTCTTGATGCTTGGAAAAAAAAGGTAGCAAGGGCGAGGAGGATCTTATTGGAGGGAGTACAAGACCACATTGTCTCAAGCCTCCATGGAAAAGCGACTCCATATGCAACGTAGAAGGCTTTGAAAGATTTGTTTTAGAGCAACAGTGATCGTAGAAAATTAGTACTGAAGGAAAATCTCATGAAAATCAAAATGGAGAAAGACGATGCTAATCCGAAATATTTAACCAAGTTTGTCCAATTTCGAGATGAACTTTGGAGCATTGGAATTATAGTCGCGTGTGATGAATTGGTGAGCCTAGCTCTTCAAGGCCTTCCCGAGAGTTGGAATAGTTATCAGGACTCTGTCAATGGGAGGGAGAAGCTGCTATATTGGGAATGACTTTGGTTAGATTTGGTGCAAGAAGAATTCAGGAAAAATACCAGGGATGGATCTTCATCTAAGGAAGATGATGAAGAAAATCACACCTTGGCTAGTAAGGCAAAGAAGGGGAATGGAAATAAATCCTATTCCAAATCTGATACTGGCGAAGAAGGTGTTAGGTCCCTGTAATTTTTTATATTGGCAAGACCAAATTGAACAAGGGTAACATCAAACCAAATTTGGAGCCCTAGGACCTAGCCTTTCCTGGACTCGGAGATGGTTCTCTCTATATTTGTGTAAAATATGTAACTTGATTGATTTTAGGCCAATTATAATGATAGGGTTTGTTTGTTTGTTTTGTTTTGTTGGGTTGTGTTGGGGTTCCTATGTTTTGGCAGATTTGGCAATACCAAAAGATAAGACAACATCAAACCACTTTGGGGCCCTAGGATCTAGCCCTCCTGGACCCGGAGAGGGATCTCTCCAATAAAACAAAGAATGATATATCTTTGAAGCTCAGAATGAGATGTTAGGCTAGTTATGAAGCACGAAGGGGGATTTAAAATGATTTGGTTGGTTGGTTATATGGTTGGTCATGAGAACATAGATTGAGAAAGAAATGAGAGGAAAGGAACAAAGTAGCAGGATGTTTCAGCAGAGAGGATAGGTCAAGAATGTGCCATCCATTGGGCTATGGAGTCATGAAAGGAAATTACTTGCATCCACTAGCCAAGGCTTCCAAAGGGAAAGTCATCTAAAACTAAAGGATCTTTTTAGATTAGATGGTGGGGTGGAACATTAAGGAAGGAAAGTGAAAGAAGGAGAGTAACCTGATTTCTGTCTATAGATCAGGTCAGAGGTCATTTAACTCCAAACCTGCTTGGACATACTCGCAGGAAGCTCTCAAAGAGGGAGAAAGGGGCAGCTTATAGATCAGACCAGAGGTCATTTAACTCCAGGTTAGCTTTAGCATGCTCCAAGGGAAAAACATAGATAAGTTTAACAGAAGGGATCTTAGAAGGGCCAGCTAGTCGCACAAGGATCCTGGTGGACAGGGCTAACTCTAATCCCCAGTGTTCCCAAACCTTCCAACTTAAACCCAATAAGAACATCTAAGAACTGATCCATCCAATTCATACATCAGAGAGCAGGCAATAACATCCACTACACTGGTTAAATTGACTGAAATCAATTCTCAGATAGCACATAAAGCAGAAAACATTAAAGGTAGAGAGAGAAGGAAACATAGGGCACCTAACAAGGGTGAATCCTATGTTATACTTCTGTTGCCTACCATAAGAACATGAAACATTATGAAAATGTAATAAACAAAGTTAGAAAAACATCACCAATAGTAATAGACCAGGATCCTGTGAAATGTTCTTTAATTAATTGATGCAAAACTAGTCATGTACACTATAGATCAATGGCTGTTATAGTCCAGACTTCTCCTCCCAGCCTATTACATACAAACTACTCTGCTACTCCCTCCCAAGACTGTTCTAACAGTCAGGATGAATCCCTCTAACAGCAGCGGCAGCAGCCAACAACAATGGCCCAACAACCGAACAACAACAACCCTTTACAAAATGTTCCTTTGGATTCTTCTAGGAGAAAACAGAGCAGAAGATGTTAGGTGAAAAGTTAAATGAAGAATTTAAGCTCTGGAGAAGAGGAAAGATGCAACCCATACTGCTTTAATTATGTGCATTTACTTCTAGCACTCTGGCTGCAGTACTACTACCATTCTTTGTGACTGAACAAAAATGGCGAAATGATGATGTTAGGGATGACCATGCCGTGTAAAAAATGTTTCTTGATGGTATAGGACTACTGAAAGGGCGTAAATCTTCATTTGGGCACAATGCAGACTGAAATAATAATGTGTACCGTGTCCTTTCATGGAAGAACGCTCTGATGATACGGAAACCCTGATAAATTTATATCTCTGTGCATTGGACTGTCTGAGCGATCCATGGGGTCTTCAAATTTTTACTTTTGCCTTCTAAACTACTGGTTTAAGGCTATATATCTTCATTAGGGTGCCTTAATCTCATTTGCTTTGTACTGCAACACTCTGCCACTCCATTTCTGCTTCTGACAGGTTAGCTCGGGTTTTAATGGCGCTGGGAGATTTTGTACCGAGTCTAAACCCTATTCTCTTAAATGACTGTCTTATCTTCACCTTCTCGGGTCATTTTTCATAAATTCTGCCCCTGTAAATGATATTCCTCGATCACTCTATCACTGTAACAGAGATTCTGCATCATGGCGGTCATTTACTGCTGGAAACCCTACAAAACATGAAACCTGCGAAGAAGAAACCACGAACGGGGCAATGGATGCAGTGTGGATGGAAGAAATAGCCATGCAGACAAGATGGAGGAGAAAAATGCAGAGGAAAGGGTGAAAATCACTCTGGTGGGGATTGACGGTCTCCAAAGAGAATATACATGAAAAACATGAAAAAACACGCAAATGCACCAATTATATGCAATGGAACGGGAGTGTGTACGGAGGATGCATGTGGAGATGATGTGGTGGGACTGGGAGACCGAGGAAAATTCAGTGGTGGGTGAACAAATCTGGACCGTTGATCGTGGTGGAGATCCATGGCGGAGGACGACGGACGGCGGAGGAGCAATCGGGAGATGCGAAGGGTCGCCCGTTTGGAAAATGCGATTATGCGATCGGGCGGATCAGATGGTGCTATGAAACGGTGGTGCAATTAATCGCATCGCAAATATTTGTGACATGATCAATCGCATCACAAATATTTGCTATGGATGATTGGAATGCTAAAACAAACATGCGATGGGAGCGATGTGTGATACTGAGATTAGCACCTTTAAGGGGTAGCGCTCGGTCATAGCACTCAGCGACATGGGGAAACAGCTAAAGGGGTTGGCGGAAAGGGGCTAAGCCCTATTAAAAAGTGGAGAATGGGTTTTGGCCTGTTTTAATGCATTTTAAGGCCAAGGAGGAGTAACGATAGAGGGAATAAGGGGGAATTTGGCTAAGAAAAGGGTAGAGGAAGGATATAAAGGGGATTTGGGAGGATTGAGAGGGTACAAAAGGGAAGTAGAAGGGGGGACAAAGGGGAATGAAATAAGAAGAGGAGGAGGCCCTTTGGGCATTTCTTCACAAACAGAGAGGCTTGCAATGGGAATCAGCAGAGGGAAATTTATCAAAGGACACCAGGCACAAAGAGGCTTCAAGGATGATGTGTTTTTAGAGGAAATGCATTCCTTGAAGGCTCAAAAACATTTTAGCCCCCTATTTTCTTGTCAAAAAATTTATGGGGGGCTAACAGTGGCTCCACATGGGGATGGCTTCTTCTTGAAGGAGTCAAGAATCCAAAGAATGGTTTTTGGTGTAGGCCAGTTGCCTGCTTCTTGGCACATCCCTTTCTTTCTTTGCTCGACTACCACAAACCATGAAGACATTACATCAGCAGTAACATTCTCCCATACAGCTACCTACCCACACTAAAGTCCTAACATTTTTTCTTCTGGGGTGCGTTTGGACTTGCAGACCCTTTTCATCATCAAAATTTTATTTTTTTTAAACAGGAAAATAAACCTATTCTATTTCTACCCTTATTACTCCATGAGACCAGATTAGACTGTTGGCCTCATAGCTTCTCTACCTACACTACTACCTGCTAGGATTAGACTGTCTAGCAGGTTTCTTCTCTACATTCTAAGATAGAAATTGAAACAAATAACTACATGCTCATAGACTGAGCTTTATTGAGCTTTTCGTACCTACCCTATTCTACTGAAATATTTACAAGTCTAGCTTACAAACACTATCTTCCAATGTAACCAATCCATCAAATGATCCCATGGCTGGTACTTCTTTCTCAACTCCTTGAGCATGCTGGATAGGCAGGGCAGCTCCCACTCTTTTTGTTCAATAACAGCAGCTATAAAAAAATTTCTGGCTGTCTGCAACATGTTGCTCAAAAATACCTTTGATCCTTCTTCAAATGTTTGCAGGAAACGTGCATAAGGATCATGAAATGGTACCTGGCTATGAGTATCTAGTAGGTAGGCTTCAACCAGGATTTCCTTTTCTTCCACTGGATCAAGAATGAGACTCTCTTGAGAAAGAGAATCTCCTTCATCTTCTTCATTTTCTGAACTAGAGGACTCATCATATATGGAAGTGTTGTCTTCCTGGAGCTCTGATATATTTTGATCTGGTGGGTTGAGCTCCGTGAAAAGATCTGCGCATTCATGAGCAGGGATATCTTCTGCTACCTCCTCTTTTTCAAGGGAAGGCTCTTTGCTTTCGTCCTGCTCACAAATCTCTTCTTTGCTTTCCTCCTCATTTTCTGAAAGGAAATACTGCTGGTCTCCGATCTCATGACACTCATCACTGATGTTTTCATAGCTTTCCCCATCAGTGTCATAGATAGGCTGACTGATTTCACTGCTTCTCCAAAGTTGATGGAACTGATTGTCCTCCCACAAATCTGTTAATGATGGCCCAGCAAAATCTACTTCTATTTGGGAAACATCATCATTATATAGATCAAAGATGGGAGAATCATGAATGTAAGTAGTGTTACCAATCAGGCATACTGGACTGTCAGCAAATTTTTCTTCATTTTGATTCACATGTGAGCTTTCCAACTCTGTACAATAAAGCTCATCAGATGAATGGGAAAGGATGTCTGATTTGTAAAACATTTCAGAGGTTTAATGTCTATTGATGATCTGATCTATTTCTACTTCCGTTAAAGGGGGAGATGGTCTTGTATTCCTTTGTGCAGAAGTGCAGCAGCTCTCTGTTTCCTTTGAAGACTGGATTTGAGGCAGGATGTCATCTTGAGCCTCAACTATAAGGGATGATAAATCAGCATCTGAGTTTTCAGGAGTATCTTGAAGAATTTCCAGTCTCCTGGCTATTTTCTTCCTCAGCTGATTCATCTGTGCTCTTGTGATAGCTAGGATGCATATGAAATTCCTGAATGGCTGTCAACAGATCTTCAGAATGCATATTAACCAAATCCTTATCAATATCTAACAGGTACTGTATGATGTTCTGAGATTGATCACAACAGTCCCATGGTAAGGATGGAGAGTTTCCTTTATAATTCTTGTAAAATACTTGATGCATGTCCTTTAAAGAAAACAAACTCCGAGGTTCTAACCATTCATACCAGTTCCTAGCCTTTCCTTCTAATGTTGCCATGAACATTTTCATTAGGCAGTATTCATGCCATTCAATTTTAAATTTCCACACATGTATATGAAACTTGATGAGATGTAGCAAGGGGTCTTCAATGTTTTCACCCTGAAAGATAGGCAGGTTTTTTAACCAGTCCACTTTAGGCATTTTGTGTGGGAAGCCAGGGATATGCTCCCTGCTCATTGGGGCATATCTTCTCTGTATGCATGGAAGCATGTTTGTAAATCAAAAAGAGGTCACTATGTCTTCTCAACCATTTCAGAGTCTTCTACCAGTGGAGTCATTAGGTCTTTGGATCATAGGGAGTGTGGAGTCGCCAGGTGGATGTATATGAAATTTTGAAGCATGATGTTGTCCACCATTAGCAATGAAAAGCCAATCGAAAGGCAAAGTGGTCTAGTGTTCCCCAGCGGAGTCGTTATGTTGGGGTTCCTATGTTTTGGTAGATTTGGAAATACCAAAAGATAAGACAACATCAAACCACTTTGGGGCCCTAGGATCTAGCCCTCCTGGACCCAGAGAGTGATCTCTCCAATAAAACAAAAAATTATATATCTTTGAAGCTCAGAATGAGATTTTAGGCTAGTTATGAAGCACGAAGAGGGATTTAAAATGATTTGGTTGGTTGGTTGCTGGGTTGTTCATGAGATCATAGAATGAGAAAGAAATGAGAGGAAAGGAACAAAGTAGCAGGATGTTTCAGCAGAGAGGATAGGTCAAGACTGTGCCATCCATTGGGCTATGGAGTCATGAAAGGAAATTACTTGCATCCACTAGCCAAGGCTTCCAAAGGGCAAGTCATCTAATACTAAAGGATATTTTTAGATTAGATGGTGGGGTGGAACATTAAGGAAGGAAAGTGAAAGAAGGAGAGTAACACGATTTCTGTCTATAGATCAGGTCAGAGGTCATTTAACTCCAGACCTTCTTGGACATACTCGAAGGCAACTCTCAGAGAGGGACAAAGGGGCAGCTTATAGATCAGACTAGAGGTCATTTAACTCCAGGTCAGCTTTAGCATGCTCCAAGGGAAAAATAGAGATAAGTTTAACAGAAGGGATCTTAGAAGGGCCAGCTGGTCGCACAAGGATCTTGGTGGACAGGGCTAAATCTAATCCCCAGTGTTCCCAAACCTTCCAGCTTAAACCCAACAAGAACATCTAAGAACTGATCCATCCAATTCATACATCAGAGAGCAGGTAATAACATCCACTACACTGGTTAAATTGACTGAAATCAATTATCAGATAGCACATAAAGAAAAAAACATTAAAGGTAGGGAGAGCAAGAAACATAGGGCACCTAAAAAGAGTGAATCCTATGTTATACTTCTGTTGCCTACCAGAAGAACATGAAACAATATGAAAATGTAATAAACAAAGTTAGAAAAACATCACCAATAGTAATAGACCAGGATCCTGTGAAATGTGCTTTAATTAATTGATGCAAAACCAGTCATGTACACTATAGCTCAATGGCTGTTACAGTCCAGACTTCTCCTCCCAGCCTATTACATACAAAATACTCTACTACTCCCTCCCAAGGCTGTTCTAATAGTCAAGATGAATCCCTCTAATAGTAGCGGCAGCAGCCAACAACAACGGCCCAATAACCGAACAACAACAACCCTTTACAAAATGTTCCTTTGGATTATTATAGGAGAAAACAGAGCAGAAGATGTTAGGTGAAGAGTTAAATGAATAATTGAAGCTTTGGAGAAGAGGAAAGTTGTAACCCATACTGCTTTAATTCTGTGCATTTACTTCTAGTGCTCTGGCTGCAGTACTACTGCCATTCTCTGTGACTGAACAAAAATGGCGAAATGATGATGTTAGGGATGACCATACCGTGTAACAAATGTCTCTTGATGGTATAGGACTGCTGAAAGGGCGTAAATCTTCATTTGGGCACAATGCAGACTGAAATAATAATGTGTACCGTGTCCTTTCATGGAAGAACACTCTACTGATACGGAAACCCTGATAAATTTATATCTCTGTGCATTGGACTGTCTGAGCGATCCACGGGGTCTTCAAATTTGTACTTTTTCCTTCTAAACTACTGGTTTAAGGCTCTATATCTTCATTAGAGTGCCTTAATCTCCTTTTCTTTGTACTGCAACACTCTACCGCTCCATTTCTGCTTCTGACGGGTTAGCTCGGGTTTTAATGGCACTGGGAGATTTTCTACCGAGTCTAAACCCTGTTCTCTTAAATGACTGTCTTATCTTCACCTTCCCAGGTCATTTTTCATAAATTATGCCCTTGTAAATGATCTTCCTCGATCCCTCTATCACTGTAACAGAGATTCTGCATCATGGTGGTCATTTACTGCTGGAAACCCTGCAAAAAATGAAACCTGCGAAGAAGAAACCGCGGATGGGGCAATGGGTGCAGTTTGGATGGAAGAAATGGCCATGCAGACGAGATGGAGGAGAAAAATGCAGAGGAAAGGGTGAAAATCACTCTGGTGGGGGTTGACGGTCTGCAGAGCCAATATACGTGAAAAACAAGAAAAAACACGAAAATGCACCAATTATATGCAATGGAACGGGAGCGTGTACGGAGGATGCACATGGAGATGACGTGGCGGGACCGGGAGACCGAGGAAAAGTCAGCGGTGTGTGAACAAATCTGGACCGTTGATCGTGGCAGAGATCCACGGCGGAGGACGACGGACGGCAGAGGAGCAATCGGGAGATGCGCAGGGTCGCGCGTTTGGAAAATGCGATTATGTGATTGGGCGGATCGGATGGTGCGATGAAATGGTGGCGCGATTAATCACATCGCAAATATTTGCGATGGATGATTGGAATGCTAAAACAAACATGCGATGGGAGCGATGTGCGATATTGCGATTAGCACCATTAAGGGGTAGCGCTCTGTCATAGCGCTCGGCTACATGGGGAAACAGCTAAAGGGGCTGGCGGAAAGGGGCTAAGCCCTATTACAAAGTGGAGAATGGGTTTTGGCCCGTTTTAATGCATTTTAAGGCCAAGGAGGAGTAACGATAGAGGGAATAAGGGGGAATTTGGCTAAGCAAAGGGTAGAGGAAGGATATAAAGGGGATTTGGGAGGATTGGGAGGGTACAAAAGGGAAGTAGAAGGGGGGACAAAGGGGAATAGAATAACAAGGGAAGGAGGCCCTTTGGGCATTTCTTCACAAACAGAGAAGCTTGCAACGGGAATCAACAGAGGGAAATTTATCAAAGGACACCAGGCACAAAGAGGCTTCAAGGATGATGTTTTTTCAGAGGAAATGCATTCCTTGAAGGCTCAAAAACATTTTAGCCCCCTATTTGCTTGTCAAAAAATTTATGGGGGGCTAACAGGTTGCTTGTTAAGAAGAATAGATAGAGTGAGAGAGATTCAGACCATTGGGCTATGGATTCTGCAAAAGGCTTGAAAAGGATAACAAATAATCAAGGGTATTTCATAGGGTAAGTTAACAAAGCCAAATGGATCTAAGCAGCTTATGTGGGTGAAATGAACATTAATTTGTGAACATAGTAGGTTTAAAGGGCAATTAAGAATCCTTTAACAAATACTTTAAACAAGAAGGGCCTTTGAGATCACTATGCATAAAGAAAACCCTAATTAGACAACAATCCAACAAACCCTAGAGAGCAAGAAACTTGTAAATTCTCTAGTGATTTCACCTTCAGGCAAAAAAAACATTCAAGGTAACATATAGTAATGATCAAAGAGCAGGGAACTCCTAAATTCCTTAATTGAACTACAAAGACCTTGAAAGCAACTATTTCAAGATAGACTAAAGGATAGGGCAAACCATTAACTTATTTAGCCATACTCTACTGATTTAATCTCAAGGAAAACAAACTAGATGGACATGGAAAAACAGGGAACTCCTAATTTCTCCAAGCAAACATAGTAGAGGAAAACATCTAAGCAATAGAAAGTAGACAGAGTTAAGGTGCCTCTAAACAACATGTATTAACCTACACTTTTTGTTCTACTACATGAGAAAAGATGAAAAAATATGCAAACATAATAAGACAAGTGTAAAATAAAAAAAAAATCACCATTAACCATGTTCATGAATCTTTCAAATGTGCTTGTCTCATTGATATTCAGTCCAAAACCTTTACAATGCTCCAAAGCCAAAAACTCCTTACAACTCAAAGTATATGAAGTTTATCTCAACAATCAACCAACATGAAAAATGAAGCCTCCATGTAGTATTTAAATTGCAAAGGAGGATCAAAACCCTATCTAGGGTTTGAAAATGTCAGTAATTACACATAAATGTCATTTTGTCCTATGAGAACATGCAAGGCCCAAGGCACAAATATCCTAACTTAATAAATGCAAAAATAACTCCTAACAGTAAATTCTCAACTAAATTTGGAGATATTTTCCTATTAGGCCATAAAAATATCTTTTTCATTAACTCCTTATGTGTTTTTTTGACTTTCAAGCAAGGGTGTAACACCAACGTACAAGGGCACAACGCCAAATCTGGAAATATTGCCTCTTTTGCAGCTAAGATTGGGAGGCCTTCTCGGTGTCCAAATGAGCTCCATGATAGCTCATTGGAAAGCCTGTCCTGTCTAGTTTACAAATATGCCTTTAGTTGCCAATTTGGAGCCCATTTTACTATTCAAAAACCCATTATACCAAGACTTCTCAGGGCACAGTGCCAGTGCTGAAAATAGGGCAGACAGGTGATTTTTTGGTTATTTTTGGCACTTTTGGAGGACCAGTTTTAATCCAAATGAGCTGAAACTTTGTGAGGGTGATTTCCTTGGCCTAAGGATCATAAAAATGAAAATTTTTCCTCCATTGGGTGCCCCAAAAAAGAGTGCAACACCAGTGGTGTTGCGCACTTGGCCTTTTTTCTACAAGAAAAACAGTCAAAAACTCAAAATTTGCAAAAGTTTCCAAAATTGGGATTTCCTTTGATGATCATGTTTGGGATGCATTAGCAAGAATTTCAAGCTTTTCTTTGTCCTTTTCCTCTTTTAGTGTTTGAATCGTTTCAAGGATTCGTTTGAGCTTGGCCCTTGTAATCTTGTTTGTTAAGGCATAATGCCTTGCCATATTCTTTTGCATGTAAAGGTCTCTCTTGGTCTTCTCTAGATGACCCTCTAGGTGCACATTGGCTCTCTCTAGACAAGGTTCCCTATCATAGCTGATCTCCATGGAAAGAAAATCACTAGGAGTGAGTTGCTCTTCCAATTTTGTCTCTTGCTCTCTTTCTTTGGACAAGGCTTTCTTCAATCCAATTGTCGTTGGCCTCCTCCTAGGAAGTTGTTATTCCTCATCCTCCATGTCATCTAGAGTTCCCAAGGTTTCATCCAGCTTTTCCATGGATGTTACAACCTCTTTCCGAGCTCTGATAGCTCTGATCTCATAGATTGTCTTCTTTGTCTCTAGCTGTTTGTTTTCAACCTCAAGGAAATGGATCACATTCTTATCCCTACCAAGATTGGTTTGTAGATCCCTAATCTGGGTATCCTTACTCTTGATCAACATGCTTGTAATCATTTCCTCATTATCATCATCACTGTCACGGTGAATAAGTTTAAACTCTTGTTTAGTTTCATGCTTGTCTTCTTCTTCATCAATGACCTTTTTCCTTAACTTTGTCAAGTTTTTTGGTTGATGTAGAAGGCATGGCCCCTTGCCTCGTAAGTGCAGAAAACACATGCCTATTTCCCCTCTGGTAGGTCAAAGGAAAGGCTCAATGTTACTCATCTCAATGCCATCTGTCTCACTCCATCATCATTACCATCATTAATATCATCTGCCTCACTGTTTGATGCACTACCATCTGCCTCATTACTCTTTTCCTCACTTCTCTTTGCCTCACTACCTTCTTCACTGTTTGATGCACTAGCACCATGAGATGATGGTGAGGTATTGTGAAAAGGTGATAAAGTAGGATCATCATGATGTGAAGGACTGTGAGTGGATGGTGAGGTGGAAGAGTCATCATGAGGTGAGGGAATGTGAGTGGATAGAGGAATGGGAGGATGAGAAGATGAAGGGACATCTTGCTGCTGATGGGCTTGTGGAGAAACTAACACCTCATTATAAATGTAGGTCTCCCATGGAATGCCTTTCTGCTGTAATTGGTTCATAACAACCATTTTGATAAGTGAGTGATGGAAAAGGCTTTGCATCTACTGAGGATAGTCTCTCTTTTGTAAAATATAGGACATTTTATCAATGCTTCTATAGAGGTAATAGGGTATGTACAACATCCTTACTCTAGTAAATTGCATAAGTAGCCTGATGTGGTAGGAGTAAAGATGGGAGAAACTTCCCTCACATGTAAAATACTTCATGATAATTCTCATCATAGGTGCATATCTATCAAGTAGATGAGCGAAAGGAAAGATGTATTTGCCATGGTCTTTATATCTGGGCTTAAGGTATGGCTCAAAGTAACTGATGTCAAGATTGGCTTGCTTGAACCATTTCTCACCTACACTAGGTATGCCTGTGGCATTAACAATATCATCTGTAGATAACTCAAATATGACCCCTGTAAGGTTAACTTTTTTTTCATGCAAGTTAATGATAAATAATCTGGTTAGCTCAGGGTGGTTTTGCACCTGTTTCACCTTTCACAAAAATCAAAGCATCCTACATGTTTGAAACATGAAACAATACGGGGAGATGCCATTAGCTCCCTTCTGTTGAGGGGTTAAAACCTATTGATATTTCCACCTTTGTGCTCATGCATCCTCGGAATTTGAGCCTCCACATCACTACCACTATCTCCCTCTCTTAACATTTTGAGTGTAAATGGAAATGGAATGAAGAGATGGTGATGAAATGGCAGTTAAGGCTAATGAGGGAATGAGTAAGTGAGGGTATAGGTATATTGGGCTGAGTGAGAGGCTAAAAAATTCAATAAAAACCCTCCAACTGTGTAGTTACCCTTTGTTTTGATTGATACTCTTTATACGCAGATGGAATTAATGGCAAAAGCAGGGATTTCAAGTTTGTAGCTTAGGGTTTCTTCTTAGGGTTTCATTACCATTAACTAAAAGTCATAAAATAGCTTGAAAATGTGGTTAGGGCATCCACTTACCATTTATCATTACCTTGGAGGACCTTGGAGGAAGCTTGAAAGAATTTTGAGTTTATTTGGGTGGTTGTAGTGCTTAGAAATCCCTCATGTCCAAGCGCGTAGCACCGAGGCTAAGCGTGCAACGCTAGTGCTGAGGGCACAGTGCTTGTGGAAACTTCATTGGGTCCTGTCGGGTAAGGGCGTTATGCCTTCCCCAACACGTAGTGCTCACTTCCAAGTGCGAAACGCCAATGTAATTTGTATGGAGGATTTTTGCCAAGGGCGGAGCGCCCGATCCCAGGCACACAACGCCAGGTAAATTTGTGCAAATTTGACTTGAAAACTCCAGAAATTTCTTCTCCTTGAAACTTCTTACTTTTTACAAGTGAACAATGACTCATATGAAGTGTAATATGTGCTTTATAGGCTCATGGATTTGATTTTAACTTTGCAACCCACTTTTTAATGTCTAAAACCCTTTTTCTCTCTTTCACTGATACTCCTTTATGTCTTTTTGCTTGTAGGTTGCTGGAGTTATGAAACATTTTTTTCTTTTGATCTTGGAGCCTTCACATGTTTATTTTGACACCTTTGTGATGATTACACACAACAACAGCTTCAAAATCCTCTGTGGTTTCCATCATGAAGTTTAACTCAACTTTTCACCTTTTTTCACTAACAATTTTTAGATTGTTTGCATGTAGGTGACTGAAAACATTAACTGGCCTTTGCTTTTACTCCTTGAGGCATGACAAGTTCAGTTTAACAACTTGAGGATTTAAACATAAATAAACATCTTCAAAAACCTCTTTTGTTCCCACCTTGGAGTTCAACTCATCATTTGCTCATTTATACATGGAAAGCTCATTTTTTACAAGTTTGGGATCTGATCACACGGTGACATCTTCAAAATCCTTTACTTCCACCATGGAGTTTAACTCATCATTTCACCTTCTTTGATGATTTTCATCAAAACCCTAGGTGTCTGGAGTGTTTTACAACAATCATCAGTGTTGTCTTCTAATTTCTCCTTAGCTCTTTCAAGTTCATTAATTTATTTCCAGTTTACCTCACATTTTCCCTATCTCATCAATAGTCTCTAATAGACTTTCTTCATGTTTGGTTTTGTGTGCCTCCTCCAAGTCATTCCTGCAATGTGATCACTGTTTTGGCACTTTGCTGGACCATTAAGTGCATAAACCCTAATTACCTACAAGACCAAGTGTTTCCTCCTTTCCTTGCTTCAATTTGTCTTCATTCAAGAGTAGACCACCTACCTTATCAACACTTTCTACTGGAAAATCCTTCAGCACTCCTGCAGAAGTGCTAAAATATTTACATTTACCTCTTGCAGACTTTGAACTGATAAGGTAGTCTTCTTTGGAAACTTTTAGGTCTTCCTTGAATAACCATGTCTCAACATTCCATTATATCTGAGCCAGATTCTAACAAAGAAAAACAGTGTTTGAAACACCAATGATGACCTTAAAACATGTGAAACCCTAATTTACCTTGTGGAAGGGTTCTTTGACCTGATCTTGACTGAAAATTGGCTTGGAGGCTTCAAGTGAAAAACATAGTACTGTCAAAAGTGTTGTATTGAAGATCCAAAATCCAATGTACTTGATTTATCTAAAGAGCCTAAAGAGATAGTTTTGAGACCATCAATGCTTGAGGACCCTAGGAACATGGGAATGAGTAGGCTATAGGAAAACCCTAGAGGAAAAAAGGAGTTTATGGAGAGGGGAAAAATAGGCCAATGAGGTTATAGGCAGGGAAGGAGGATGAAAATGATACGTAAAATCCCATAAGGAGTTTTTAGGAGTGACATGGTGACCATGGAATGGCAAGTTGATAGAATAGTGAAAAGGTTTCTATAAGGATAATGAAGGCAGTGAGATTTCTGAAACTCGCAATGTTCAAGGAATGTTGTCTTTACAAATCTAGGACCATCCTATAGTCATCTAAAGATAATGAAAAATACTGATGACTAACAGTGGCTTCACTTGGGGAGGGCAACTCCTTTCGAGAGGTGTCCAGAACCTCATAGTTCAGATCTCTGAGTTTTTAAGATCAGAACCTTACTAGTACTTGGCATATCCTTATTTCTTCACTTGTTGATTGGCTGCTATTATTTGAAGCTGTGATCCTACAATATGAACAACATGATTGCTTCAATATCAGCACTACCTGCCCATCATACTTTTCCTAACAATTTTTCTTCACTTGGGTGCACTTGGATTGGCAAACCCTTGACAACATTTCTTTTGAAAGCATACAAACTATCTATGTCTACCCTTATAACTTCCAAGAGCTCAGATTAGGTTGATGAGCTCTTTTATTCTCTACTTAGTCTACTTATCTGTCAAGGTTAAGCAATTTGACAGATATTCATTCTCTAATCTACTAACATGAAATTTAAAACATGATCAAACCAAGGTTAAGCAATCTGATTTTTCATGGGTTGTGGAATTTTGGACAAGCCGCACACATATTTTATTTTTTTACAAGTAAAACTAGAAACTTGAGGGCTTATAATTTGAAATCTGTCACTTATCCCTCTCCTTTCTCTTTGGTTTAGATTTAATATTTGGGAACCAACATCTTTTCCTAATCTAATCTACTGATGAGCCAATTTTGAATGGTTTGGAAAATCTTCATTTTCTAAATTATCAACATAAATTCAAAACATGTTCAATCATGGTTAGGCTGTATGACTAAACAAGACTTTCCTTTCTCAAAAGTAGTGGCATTTAGGCTTGCACACTTTCATAAGTACTCTTTTTTGGTACGGGGCTTTACTTTTTCTTTTATCTGCCCTATTTTTGTTCTTTTTATCTCTTTTGGTTCTAAACAATCTAAAACTAAATAGATGCTCATAGTGCTGAACTTATTTGCACACCTATCTATCCTAATCTAACTTGTACATGATATCTACATTAGGTGAACTCTCTTTTCCAATACAACCAATCAAGTAAGTGACTACATGATTGATTTTCATTTAGCACTTTGGGTATGCTGAAAAGACAAAAAGGCCACTCCCATCTCACTTTCTTTTGAACAGCAGTGCTCAAGACCTTCTTTACACTATGCAACAAACCATTCCTGGCATAGCATGTTCCTTCTTAAAATGCCTCTAATAAAATAGAAAAGGGATCTTGAAATAACACCTGGCTATGAGGATTTGAATAATCAGCTATGTCCAGGACCATTCCTTGCTCCATTTGGTTGTGCTTGGGATGCTTTTGAGAAAGACACCCCACCTCTTCTTCATGATCATTTGACTTGGCAGCCTCATTACATACTACTATTCTGTTTTTAAACAAACCTGATATGCTTTGATTGAATGGGTTGAATTCTATGTGGAGGTCCTTATCAAAAGCATTCTTTGATAATATGTCTTCCAGAGGAGGCAACCCAACATTAGTATCAATATTTTATATATTTTATGCTTGAATAAATGATTCAATGGATAGGTCAGTAGTAGAATAAACATAAATGTTTTCTTTACATAAAAATTTGGAGGCTGGTTGTCTGTTCAAGATCTGACTGATTTCTTCTTCTGTTAAAGGAGGAGAAATTTTTTGTTTATTTTGGATAGAACCACATATGTTTTCTCCCTCTTGTGAATGATAATGAGGCTGAATGTCTTATTTTTTGTCAATACTCAAAGACTGCTGATTTATGATTGCATTAAGGTTTTCTTTGATGAAATTAAATGAAGCACAACAAAGAGGTAAAGATCCCTCCCTTTCTTCCAAACTTTCTGCACTTTCTTCTTCACTCCCATAGCTGATTGCTATCTATTGATCACTATATTTGAGCTGCTGAAAATGATTGTCCTTGTCCCAAAAACTAGTTACTTATTTTTCTGTAGTGTTAGCTTGAGTCTGGAGAACATAATCATCATCATATTGATCATACTTGGGTAGCTTATTCATAGAAGGAATTTCATCCAATATGCACACTAGATCAGCAGAGTGCTCCACCATATGTTTACCTATAAGTTTATTTTCTGATCTACGGTAGTTGGGACTAAAAGGAGGGTGTTTATGGGAAATAACTTCTTCTTTAGCAATCTGAAATGAATCGAAGCACAAGGGTAGAGACTCAAAAGGTGTTGGATCATCCTCCATTTCTGGTTCTGTAATCCCATCAACCACACCAAGATTACTTAAGGGGAGAACTTCTGGATTTGAAAAAGGGTTTGTATCATCCATTTCTTCCATGGCTAATTCTTTAGAGCATTCCTCCTTATTTCTATTTGCAAATTTCTTATAATTCTCTCTTAATAGTGAAGCACAAGATGTAGGAAGGCATCTAGTACTTACTTGAAAAATTTCTGCATCTTCTTCTTTGCAATCCTGCTTAGCATGCATATTTTGATTGAGTTTGTTCTTCCCAAGAAAACGGTACTGGCTGTTTTGAATAATCAGCTCCAACCTCAACCTTGCACTCTTCCTCTTTCTTGTCAATCATATGCATCATTTTTTTTATTGTGTCTGTCAACGTCTCTAGCTTTATCTCTGAAGATATCATTTTCTCTTAATCTAATTTGTCCTTCTTTATTGCTCTTAGCTTTGCCTCCCTATTCAGCATGTTGGCTTACACATCAACTGCCATCATTTGCATTTCCTCCAGTGTTGAAGGGTCCCTTTCTCTTATCTGGAATGCCAGCTCTGGGTCAAAGGCATATAGGTAGTGCAAGAGAGCCCACCCTAGGGGTGACTTTATCTTAGCATGTATTGCATGGTATACTTTATTGAACCTGGCTGAAAAGTGTTTTACTATCTCCCCTGGTTGTATTTTTAAATGGTTGTATTCCTCTATGAGAAAAACATTTCCCATGACTACCCACCTATCTAGGAAAACTTGAGTGAATTGATGAAAATTGCTAATGCTTGCAGTTGGAAGATCCTTAAACCAACTTTTAACTTTTCCTTACAATGATAGGGCAAACATTATGATACACACATCATCTTTTCCCACCTCAAATAGGTCAAGGAGATCCTCCAAATTTGGAATGTGTTTTTCAGCGGTGATCTTTGTATTTTCTCCATCAAAATCAGGCAGCTTATTTGCAAGATTTGCAGGGAGGGCCTAGAGGATAGGAGGAAAAATCAGAGGCTTGTATCTTTCTGGGACCTTTTTGGGTATATGTAGTGCAAAAGGAGATTTATGAATGTTTGAGGTTTCATTAAGAGTATGAAAGGTAGCATGAGGCTCCTGTTTCACTAGGTCTTCCACAGGTGTATCTGGAGTAGGCACAGATGTATCTAGAGTAGGCACAGGTGTATAAGTATATTCATGGTCTGCAAATTGAGGCTTAGCTTTTTTAGGCTTGAGATATTTCCAATGATCAATGTAGACCTCATCAGTGTATTCTTGATTAGGCTTAAAGTAGGATATAACATAGTTATAGATAAAAACAATAATTCCTTGAATCCAATTTGGGCTTGAATACTCTCTCTTTCTAGGATGACTGGTCATGTTTCAAGTTATTCATTTAGTGGAGTCTTTAGGCTTATTGAGATTTTTGGAGTCGCTAGGTGGATGATTTACAAATTTATTGAGGCTGGATGTTGTCCACCATTAGCAACCAGGTATCTTGCAAGTTTTTAGGGTTCTCAGGTAGGGAACTTGCTTTCTGGATAGGGCTGCTAACAGTCGAGTTTTTAAATCAAGGAGACTTCCTAAGGATGCTTTCAATATCATCAACTATAGTAGAGGGGTTTGGTTCAGGGTGAGATCTGTTGTTGATTGTTTTTGAAGCTAGATTTCAAACCCAAAACATAGAGAGGCTGAAAATTTATGAGAGTTTTGAAAATAGACCTATCTGTAAGGGTACTAAGTTCACACAATATGTAACTTGGATTTACACTGTTATGATTGATTGATATATTACCAGGGGAGTCTGTGAGAAATATTGGGGTCAATAGGGCTCCTTAAGACTAGTGGAGTCACCAGGTGGATGATGCTCACTGTTTTGAGGATGTACTTGTTGTCCACCATCAACAACTAAATACCAATCTAAAGATGTTTTTGGGTTTTTTGAGTTCTTTATGGAACACTAAGCTTTTCAATAAGTGTTATCTAGTATGGTCACCATTTTTTTAGTATGGTGAGTCAACTAGATATCATTCTTTGACAACATTTGATTTATCTAAGTTTGACAAGGGAGTTTTGAGTTTTGAAGGAATATTTAAGCTATTACTTACTCAGAATCCCCAGCGGAGTCGCCATTATGTTTGGTCCCTGTAATTTGTCACATTGGCAAGACCAAATTGAACAAGGGTAATATCAAACCAACTTTGGAGCCCTAGAACCTAGCCTTTCCTGGACTCAGAGAGGGCTCTCTCTATATTTTTGTAAAAGATATAACTTGATTGATTTTAGGGTTTTGATTTTAGGCTAGTTATAATGATAGGGTTTGTTTGTTTGTTTTGTTTGGTTGGGTTGCTTGTCAAGAAGAATAGATAGAGTGAGATAGATTCATACCATTGGGCTATGGAGCCTGCAAAAGGCTTGAAAAGGATAACAAAGAATCAAGGGTGTTTCATAGGGCAATTTAACAAAGCCAAATGGATCTAAGCAACTTATGTGGCTGAAATGAAAATTAAGTTGTGAACATTGTAGGTTTAAAGGGAAATTAAGAATCCTTTAACAAATACCTTAAATAATAAGGGCCTTTGAGATCACTATGCATAAAGAAATAACCAAAGACAGGGAATACCATAAACTTCTTTGATCAAATTTCACCAAGTAAACCCTAAGACAACAATCCAACAAACCCTAGAAAGAAAGAACGTGTAAATTATCCAGTGATTTCACCTTCAGGAAAAGAAAAAATTCAAGATAAAATATATTAATAATCAAAGAGCATGGAACTCTTAAATTCCTTAATCAAACTACAAATACCTTCAAAGAAACTATTTCAATATAGACTAAAGGACAAGGCAAACCATTAACTTCTTTAGCCTAAACCCTAATTAGTACACTTCAAAGAAAGCCTTGAGAACAACATTTCAGAAAAACAAAAGGAAAGGGAAAACCATTAAATTCTTTAGCCATACTCTATTGATTTAATCTAAATGAAAACAAAATAGATGGACATGGAAAAATAGGGAACTCCTAATTTCTATAAGCAAACCTAGTAGAGGAAAACATCTAAGCAATAGAAAGCATATAGAGTTAAGGTGCCTCTAAACAACATGTCTTAACCTAAAATTTATGTTCTATTGCATGAGAAAAGATGAAACAATATGCAAACATAATAAGAAAAGTGTAAAATTAGAAAAAAATCACCATTAACCATGTTCATGAATCATGCAAATGTGCTTGTCTCATTGATATTCAGTTCAAAACCTTCACAATGCTCCAAAGCCAAAAATTCCTTACAACTCAAAGTCTATGAAGTTTATCTCAACAATAAACCAACATGAACAATGAGGCCTCCATGCAATATTTAACTTGCAACAAAGGATCAAAACCCTAGCTAGGGTTTGAAAATTTCATTAATTACACATAAATTTCATTTTGTCCTATGAGACCATGCAAGGCCCAGGGCACAAATATCCTAACTTAATAAATCAAAAAATACCTCCTAAAAATAACTCCTCAACTAAATTTGGAGATATTTTCCTATTAAGCCATCAAAATATCTTTTTCATTAACTCCTTGTGTGTTTTTCTGACTTTCAGGCAAGGGCGCAGCGCCAAATCTGGAAATATGTCCTCTTTTTCAGCTGAGATTTGGAGGCCTTCCCAGTGTCCAAATGAGCTCTATGATAGCTCATTGAAAAACCTGTTCTGTATAGTTTCTAGATCTACCTTTATCTTCCAATTTGGTGCCAATTATCCTATTCAAAAAACCATTCTCCCAAGACTGCTCAGGGCGCAGCGCTAGTGCTGAAAATAGGGCAGAAAGGTGATTGTTTGCTTGTTTTTGGCACTTTTGGAGGACCAATTTTGCTCCAAATGAGCTTAAAATTTGCAAGGATGATCTCCTTGGCCTAAGGAACATGAAAATGCAAATTTTTCCTCCATTGGGTTCCCCAAAAAAGAGCGCAGCACCAGTGGCATTGCGTTTTTGGCCTTTTTTCTGCAAGCAAAACAGTCAAAAACTCAAAATTCGTAAAAAGTTTCCAAACTTGGGATTTGCCTTGCTAATCATGTTTTGGATGCTTGTAGGGATGCATCAGCAAGAATTTCAATCTTTTCTTTGTCCTTTGCCTCTTTTAGGGTTTGAACCTTTGCAAGGGCTCTTTTGAGCTTGGCCCTTGCAATCTTGTTTCTTAAGACATAATGCCTTGCCATCTTCTTTTGCATGTCAAGGTATCTATTGGTCTTCTCCAGCTGACCCTCTAAGTGCACATTACCTCTCTCTATCCAAGTTTCCCTATCATAGCCGATCTCCATGGAAAGAAACTCACTGGGAGTGAGCTGCTCTTCCAATGCTGTCTCTTGCTCTCTTTCTTTGGCTAAGGCTTTCTTCAATCCAATTGTCCTTGGCCTCCTCCTAGGAAGTTGCTATTCCTCATCCTCCATGTAATCTAGAGTGCCCAAGGTTTAATCTAGCTTTTCCTTGTCTTTTCCAGCCTCCTTTCGAGCTCTGATAACTCTGATCTCATAGATGGCCTTCTCTGTCTCCAACTGCTTGTTTTCAACCTCAAGGAAATGGATCACATTCTTAGCCCTACCCAGATTGGCTTGTAGATCCCTAATCTGGGCATCCTTTCTCTTGATCAACATGTTTGTAATCCTTTCCTCATTCTCATCATCATTGTCAAGGTGAATAAGTTGAAACTCTTGTTCAGTTTCATGCTTGTCTTCTTCTTCTTCATCAATGACCTTTTCCTTACCTTTGTAAAGTTGTTTGGTTGATGTAGAAGGCATGGCCTCTTGCCTCTTAAGGGAAGAAAACACATGCCTATTTCCCCTCTGGTAGGTCAAAGGAAAAGTCTCAATGTTACTCATCTCAGTGCCATATGTCTCACTGCCATCATCAATACCATCATTACAACCATCTGCCTCACTGTTTGATGCACTAACATCTGCCTCATTACTATTTTCCTCACTGCTCTTTGCCTCACTTCTCTTTGCCACACTGCCTTATTCACTATTTGATGCATTAGTATGATGAGATTATGGTGAGGAATTGTGAAAAGGTGATGAAGGAGTATCATCATGATGTGAAGGGATGTGAGTGGATGGTGAGGTGGAAGAGTCATCATGAGGTGAGGGAATGTGAGTGGATGGAGGAATTGGAGGATGAGAAGATGAAGGGACATCTTGCTGCTGATGGGATTGTCGAGAAGTGAACACCTCATTAGAAATGAAGGTCTCTGATGGAATGCCTTTCTGCTGTAATTGGTGCATAACAACCATTTTGATAAGTGAGTGATGGAAGAGGCTTTGCATCTGCTGAGGATAGTCTCTCTTTTGTACAATATAGGAAATTTTATCAATGCTTCTATAGAGTTAATAGGGTATGTGCAACATCCTTACTCTAGTAAAATGCATAAGCAGCTTGATGTGGTAGGAGTAAAGCTGAGAGAACCTTCCCTCACATGTAAAATACTTCATGATAATTCTCATCATAGGTGCATATCTATCAAGTAGGTAAGACAAAGGAAAGATTGATTTGTTGTGGTTTTTATATCTAGGCTTAAGCTATGGCTCAAAGTAACTGATGTCAAGATTGGCTTGCTTGAACCATTTCTCATCTACACTAGGTATGCATGTAGCATTGGAAATAACATCTGTAGATAACTCAAAGGTGACCCATGCAAGGTTAACTTATTTTTCATGCAAGTTAATGATAAAGAGTGTGGTTATCTCAGGGTGGTTTTGCACCTACTTCACCTTTTCACAAAAATCAAAGCATCCTACATGTTTGAAACATGAAACAGTAAGGGGAGATGCCATTAGTTCCCTTGTGTTGAGGGGTCCAAACCTATTGATCTTTCCACCTTTGTTCTCATGCCTCCTTGGCATTTGAGCCTCCACATCACTGCCACTGTCTCCCTCTCTTGACATTTTTCAAACTCTATTTTTCCAACCCTGGAGTGTAAATGGAAATGGAATGAAATGAAATGGAAGTTTAGGCTAATGAGGGAATGAGTAAGTGAGGGTATAGTATATTAAGCTGAGTGATATGTTGGAAAATTCAAAGAAAACTCTCCAACTATGTAATTACCCTCTATTTTGATTGATACTCTTTATAGGTAGATGTAATTAATGGAAAAAACAGGGATTTCAAGTTTGTAGCCTAGGATTTTTTCTTAGGGTTTCATTACCGTTAACTAAAAATCATCAAATAGCTTGAAAATGTGGTTAGGGCATCCACTTACCATTTATCATTGCCTTGGAGGACCTTGGAGGAAGCTTGAAAGCAGTTTGAGTTGATTTGGGTGGTTGTAGTGCTTAGAAAGCCCTCTTGGCCAAGCACGCAGTGCCAAGGCCAAGGGCATAGCATTGAGGCTAAGCACGCAGCTTCAGTGCTGAGGGTGCAACACCTATGGAAAATTCACTGGGTCCTGTCGGGTAAGGGCGCAACACCTTCCCCAGCATGCAGCGCGCAACGCCAGGCAAATTTGTCCAAATTTGACTTGAAAACTCCTGAAATTTCTTCTCCTTGAAACTTCTTACTCTTTGCAAGTGAAAAATGACTCATATGAAGTGTAATATGTGCTTTATAAGCTCATGGATTTGATTTTAAATTTTCAACCCACTTTCTATGTCTAAAACCCTTTTTCTCTCTTTCACTGATACCCCTTTATGTATTTTTTCTTGTAGGTTGCTGGAGTTATGAAAATTTCTTTTATTTTGATCCTGGAGCCTTCACATGTTTTTTTTGACACCTTTGTAATGATTACACACAACAACAGCTTCAAAATCCTCTGTGTTTTCCATCATGAAGTTTAACTCAACTTTTCACGTTTTTTCACTAACAATTTTTACACTGTTTGCATGTAGGTGACTGAAAACATTAACTGGGATTTGCTTTTACTCCTTGAGGCATGACAAGTTCATTTTAGCAACTTTAGGATTCAAACATAAAGCAACATCTTCAAAAACCTCTTTTTTCCCACCTTGGAGTTAAACTCATCATTTTCTTATTTAGACATGGCAAGCTCATTTTTTACAAGCTTTGGATCTGATCACATAGTGACATCTTCAAAATCCTTTGCTTCCACCATGGATTTTAACTCATCATTTCACCTTCTTTGATCATTTTCATCAAAACTCTAGGTGTCTAGAGTGTTTTACAAAAATCATCAATGTTGTATTCTAAGTTCTCCTTATCCCTTTCAAGTTCATTCATTTATGTCTAGTTTACCTCACCTTTTTCCCTATCTCATCAATAGTCTCTGATAGACTTTCTTCATGTTTTATTTTGTGTGCCTCCTCCAAGTCATTCCTGCAATTGATCATTGTTTTGGCACTATGCTAGACCATTAAGTTCATAAACCATAATTACCTACAAGACCAAGTGTTTCCTCCTTTCCTTGTTGCAAGTTGTCTTCATTCAGAATTAGACCACCTACCTTATCAACACCTTCTGTTGGAAAATCCTTTAGCACTCCTGCAAAAGTGCTAAAATATTTACATTTACCTCTTGCAGACTTTGAACTAATAAGGTAGTCTTCTTTGGACACTTTTAGGTCTACCTTGAATAACCATGTCTCAACATTCCATTATATTTGAGCCAGATTCTAACAAAGAAAAACAATGTTTGAAACACCAATGATGACCTTAAAACATGTGAAACCCTAATTGACCTAGTGGAAGGGTTCTTTGACCTGATCTTGACTAAAAATTGGCTTGGAGGCTTCAAGTGAAAAACATACTACTATCAAAAGTGTTGTATTGAAGATCCAAAATCCAATGTACTTGATTTATCTAAAGAGCCTACAGAGATAGTTTTGAGACCATCAATGCTTGAGGACCCTGGGGAACATGGGAATGAGTAGGCTGTAGGAAAACCGTAGAGGGAAAAAGGAGTTTATGGATAGGGGGAAAATAGGCCAATGAGGGTATAAGTAGGGAAGGAGACTGAAAATGATAGGTAAAAGCCCATAAGGAGTTTGTAGGAGTGACAGGGTGACCATGGAATGGCAAGCTAATAGAATAGTGAAACATTTTCTATAAGGATAATGAAGGCAATGAGATTTCTGAAACTCACAATGTTAAAGGATATTTGTTTTCAGAGATCTAGGACCATCCTATAGTCATCTAAAGATAGTGAAAAATACTGATTACTAACAAAAGGCAAGGAGCGCGACATGTCTAGAGTGAAGTGTTTTCACTGTCACGAGCATGGACATTATGCCACTAATTGTCCACAAAACAAGAAGAACAATAAGGCTTCAAGATCTACAGCTAGTGAGGCTTTGACCTCACAATTTGAGTTAGACTTCTCACTCATCGCATGCATGGTGTCAAGTGTGATGGGATCAGTGTGGTGCTTGGATAGTGGTGCATCTTTCCACATGACAAGAGATAAAGAACTTTTCAGTAGCTTGGAGGAGAAGGACCTCCAGATGCCTATAAAAATGGGTGAGGAAGGAAGGTATAGTGCTACTAGGATTGGTACAGTTACTTTCCAGAGACAATTAGGTAAATCATTTTTATTAAAATATGTAATTCATGTACCTGACTTGAAAAATAACTTAGTTTCAGTTGCAATGTTGGAGGATAGAGGTTGTGATGTGGTTTTTTGTGAAGGGAAAGATTTCCTTCGACACAAATCCACAGGAAAAGCCAATAATATTAGGATTTGTGTGAAGAATATCCATAAAATTTATGTATATGGTTGTGCAGCATTGATGGGTAAGGAAGACAAAGTGGTGAGCCGAGATGAGGGTGAGTTATGGCACAAGATACTGGGCCATATACACCACGGAGCTTTGAAGGTCATGCAACATATTTCTACGGGGCTTCCAAAGGGTACTCTTACACAGATAGACACATGCAAGGGATGTACCATGGGGAAGTGTTAGAAAGCCATGCAATTGTCCCTTGAGAGGGAGTTGGATTTGCATGTAGATGAGGAAAAATTGGTTCCTAAGGATGAACCTCAAGATGTGGAGTAGCCACAAGATGAAGATCATGGAGTGGTAGAAGCCACTCATGCAGAGACGTCCAGAAGGGGGAAATTTCTAGCCAGATGGGTAGAGGGAGTACATGTAGCTATACCTCTAGGTATTAGGTGGGGGGATGTGCAAAATTAATTCCAAGAAGAAATTTGGGTAGGGTCTTAGAGATGGTGTGTCTCATGGATCAAACCTGGCTATGAGGAGCCTATATTACAGCAGTAGTAGGATCAATTAACATGATGCAGTAAGATGTATGGAGGACTGAAATCAGAGTGACAGGTGTTGGATACTGGAACATAGATCAGAGTTGGTAGCAGTTCAGAGTGCATGGATGTAAATGTCAACAATGCAAAGAGTCCAATAGAAATGTGAAGTAGCTAGCAGTAGTCACAAGACTCTGATGACAGATGCATTATACTGATTCACTTGTTTGCAGGCTATTTAGTTTCAGAAGTGTTGCATGCAAGAGTTGCATGTGTGAACAGCACTAGATAAGGGTTGCATACAAGAGTTACATGTGTGAACAACACTAGATAAGGGTTGCATGCAAGAGTTGCATGTGTGAACAACACTAGAGAACTATCACATGTAAGAGTTGCATGTTGCATGAAAGAGTTGCATGTTTCATGCAAGAGTTGCATGTTGCATGCAAGAAAATTCCAAAGGTACCGGATCGGGACAAATTGATTCCTTTCTTATTGAGAGGGAATGTTCAAATTTGCAACAAGAAACAATGAAATTTCCATCCAGAAACAACATGACGGCACACACACTAGTGTGGGACAACAAGTCATGTTGTGATGGGTCCTAGAGATGCATTAATGTGCAACCCAATTTATTTAATAAAATGGAAAGGTGTCTAATTTAATTATCCCTTAAATAAATTGGATAATATATTGTAATCTTATCTCATAATCACTTGTAATATTTAACTGAGTGTGATAGACTTAGTTAGCTCATCAAATTCGAGTTGAGGGTGGTTGGTGAGGCATGCAGAGTGATTCTATGTGTTTTAGAGTTCAAGTTGCAGTTAAGTGCATAATTTTAATGCATGAGAAATCAGTTAACTCAATTAAGTGAGTTAAAGTCAGTCTAATTAGTTGTAACTGATTTTTGCACTAGCAAGAGATCAAGTGAATTAAATCATATTTAATTCACATGAAGTGATCTTCCATGCAACTGATGATTTACTATTTACTATTAAATCAAATTTAATTCACATCTCTACCTTGATAATGAACCTCGGTAGCAGGTTTGAAACGTCGGTAAAAACGAATAAATTGATGCGATGGATCCGGAAGACACACTACAAGCTGCATGCATGTCAGTTCTAGTGGAGACCTAGTTGAGACAAATTTTAAAGGGAATTTGACTATCAGTTGCATTATTAGCAAACTGCCCGAATGCAGTTAAAACACCACGAGATTGGCCATGATACTTGCATAGTCAAGGAAGGATGAAATTCCTAAAGAATAGGGATTTCATTCCTCATGAATTGCGTGAGCAAGGAAGGCTGAATATAGGCTAATAATTGGCTAAGTGTTGGCCCAATTTTGTTTGGATCAGTGTGAGATAGTCAAGAGAGTGCAACAGATTCTTGTGAGAAAGAATGCATTGTATTGTTTCATGATTCCTTGGTTCATTATACAATATAAGTAGAGGGTTTTTGAGCAGGTTGCCTTCCCTAGGAAAAACATCTGTGTTGTCGATTGATTTGATTCTTTATTTTACTTGGTATGATTGTGCGATCACGTTGAATTTCCACAGAATTAATTGTACAAGGATTCAATATTTTTATTTAGTATATTGCATGATCAGATTGAATCCATTGGTATATATATATATATATATATATATATATATTGTTTGTATAATATATACATGGTATCAGAGCACATGAATTCACTATAGTGGAGAATAAATTGAGTTTTTGACTGAATAGCATTCGAATTTGCAAAATTATTCTTGGTGTGACAGGTGGATCAAGATAAATATGGATTTCAATGGCTTGAGATTGCAGTAGGCACTCAAGAGAAACTCTAATTATATTGCATGGAAAGACAAAATTGAGGCAGTGGTGGAGGACAACAAGTTGAAAGAATTCATTGAGAATGATATTCCCAAGCTCGTAGCAGTAGACACCACTCTTCTTGATGCTTGGCAAAAGAAGGAAGCAAGGGCGAGGAAGATCTTATTGGAGGGAGTATGAGACCACATTGTCTCAAGTCTCCATGTAAAAGCAACTCCATATGAAATGTGGAAGGCTTTGACATATCTATTTCAGAGTAGTAGTGATCATAGAAAATTGGCACTGAAGGACAAGCTTAGGAAAATAAAAATGGAGCAAGACGACACTATTCTGAAATATTTAACCAAGTTTGTCTAATGTCGAGATGAGTTTGGGAGTGTTGGAATTTACTATCGTTGATGATGAATTGGTGAACCTAGCTCTTCTAGGCCTTCCCAAGAGTTGGCATAGTTATCAGGACTCTGTCAATGGAAGGGAGAAGCTGCCAGATTGGGAACGACTTTGGTTAGATTTGGTGCAAGAAGAATTCAGGCAGAATACCAGGGATGGATCTTCATATAAGGAATATGACGAAGAAAATTACACCTTGGCTGGTAAGGTGAAGAAGGGTAAGGGAAACAAATCCTATTCCAATTCTGAGACCGACGAAGAAGGCAAGGAGCGCGACATGTCCAAAGTGAAGTTTTTTCACTGTCACGAGCATGGAAATTATGCCAATAGTTGTCCACAAAAGAAGAAGAACAAGAAGGCTTTAGGATATACATCTGGTGAGGCTTTGGCCTCGCAATTTTATTTTGACTTATCGCTCATCGCATGAATGGTGTCAAGTGGGATGGGATCAATGTGGTACTTGGATAGTGGTGCATCTTTCCATATGACGGGAGGCAAAGAACTTTTCAGTAGCTTGGAGGAGAAGGACCTCCAGATGCATATCGAAATTGGTAACGAAGGAATGTATAATTCTACCAGGATTGGTACAATTACTTTCTAGGAACAGTCAGGTAAACTATTTTTATTAAAAGATGTAATGCATGTACTAGACTTGAAAAATAATTTAGTTTCAGTTACAATGTTGGACGGTAGAGGTTGTGATGTGGTTTTCTGTGAATTGAAATATTTCCTTCAATACAAAGCCACAAGACAAGCCAAGAATATTGGTATTATTAAATTGATTTAGATGGTTACACAACATTAATGGGTAAATCAAGAAAATTGGTGAACCGGGATGAGGGTGAGTTATGGCACAAGAGATTGGGCCATCTACACCACGGATCTTTGAAGGTCATGTAACATATTTCTACGGGGCTTCAAAATGGTACTCTTATGCAGATAGACACATGAAAGGGATGTAAAATGGGGAAATGTGAGAAATCCATGCAATTGTCCCTTGAGACGGAGATGGATTTGCATGCAGATGAGGAACTCTTAGTTCCTAAGGATGAACCTCAAGATGTGGAGCAACCACAAGATGAAGATCATGGAGTGGAAGAAACCACTCATGCAGAGACATATAGAAGGGGGAAATATCGAGCTATATGTGCAGAGGGAGTACATGCAACTATACCTCCACGTGTTAGGTGGGGTGATGTGAAAAATTAATCCCAAGAAGAAATTTTGGTAGGGTCCTAAAGATGGTGTGTCTCATGGATCGAACCTGGCTACAAGGAGCCCACAGTACTTTAGTAGCAGGATCGATTACATTGATGCAGTCAGATGTCAAAAGGACATAAATAATAGTGACATATGTTGGTTCTGGAGCGCATATGAGAGTTGGCAGCAGTGCAGAGTGCATGGATGCAGATGTCAATAATGCAGAGAGTCTAGTAGACATGTGAAGTAGCTAGCAGTAGTCAGAAGACTCTGATGACAGATGAATTATATTGATTCATTTGTTTGGAGGTTATTCAGTTTCAGAAGTGTTACATGCAAGAGTTGCATGTTGCATGCAAGGACATTCCAAAGGTACTGGATCAGGACAGATTGATTCCTTTCTTGTTGAGAGGGAGTGTTGAAATTTTCATCAAGAAATAGTGAAATTGGCATCCATAACAAACATGACAGCACACACACTAGTGTGGGACCATAGGTCATGTAGTGATGGGTTCTAGCGATACATTAGTGTGCAAGCCAATTTATTTAATAAATTGGAAATGTGTCTAATTTAATTATCCCGTAATTAAATCAGACAATAAATTGTAATATTATCTCATAATCATTTGTAATAGTTGAATGAGTGTTATAGACTCAGTTAGCTCATGAAATTCAAGTTGAGGATGGTTGTTGAGGCATGAAGAGTGATTCTATGTGTTTTAGAGTTCAGGTTGTAGTTAAGTGCATGAGTTTAATGTGTGATAAATCAGTTAACTCAATTAAGTGAGTTAAAGTCAGTCTAACTAGTTGTAACCGATTGTTTCACTACTAAGAGATCAAGTGAATTAAATCAGATTTAATTCACATGCAGTGATATTCCATGCAACTGATAATTTACTATTAATATCTACATGCATGTCAGTTCTAGTGGAGACCCAGTTGAAACAAAGGTTAAAGGGAAGTTAAATATCACTTGTATTATTAGAAAACTGCCCAGATGCAGTTCAAACGCCACAAGATTTCCCTTGATACTTGCACAATCAGGGAAGGTTGAAATTCCTAAAGAATAGGCATTGCATTCCTAATGAATTGCGTGAGTAAGGTAGGCTGAAGACAGGCTGTGAATTGGCTAAGCGTTGGCCCAATTTTTTCTAGATCAATGTGAGACAGTGAAGAGAGTGCACCAGATTCTTCTGAGTAAGAATGCATTGTATTTTTTCATGATTCCTTGGTTCATTATAAAATATAGATAGAGGGGTTTTGAGCAGGTTTCTTTCACCAGGAAAAACATCTGTGTTGTGGATTGATTTGATTCTTTCTTTTACTTAGTGTGATTGTGCGATCATGTTTAATTTCCATAGAATTAATTGTAGAAGGATTCAATATTTTTCTTTAGTATAATGCATGATCATATTGAATCCATTGGTATATACATATTGTTTGTATAATTTCTACAATAAATTAAATTGTTCTTCCATCTAGGAAATAGATTTAAATTATAACTTTATCTCCTCATGATTTACTACTGAAAGAACAAATCATGAGGGATTTTTCTCGGATCATGTCCTCATGATTGAACAAGTCTTTTGCATGCTCGCTTGATGTCATTGTGATCTCGTGCTTATCTTCGGTTGACCGTTGCACCGTCATACCCAAATTTTGACTTTGACTCTTAGATATCCTGATCTTTGTAGCGTGCCAAATTATGCCAATAAGTGGTCGTCCATGTTGTGAACATTTTCCATCTTCAGATACCCTTCTTTCCTTTATTGATGCATTGCAACCTATCTAATCATGGATATGGTTGTAGAATTCAATATTAGTTGTGGAATTATCAAGATTATGTAATTATAGGAATGTTTTCATTGTAATTCATAAACAAACATAGATACTAAAACATGGATGATTAATACCTTTTATAAGTTGATTTTACCTTGAGTATGTTGAGACTACTACAAAAATTGTGACAAAAAGATGAAGAAGAGGGAAAAAGGTAGTAAAAAATAAACAATTTTAGACTTCAACATTCCCCCACACCAAAGGTCGCATGTCCTCATGCACCAAAACTTAAAAATTGGTTCTTATTTTTTTCTTCAATGTATGATTTATGAGGCTTGTCCAAGCACATCTAGACTAGTGCTTTATTTTCTCTTTCTAATGCTGAAGATATCCCTTTGTCTCTTCATCAAAAATTTATTCTTCAATCCCCTGATTCTATTCTTAAGGAACTTATTGTTTTCTTTGAGTTTCTTATTTAGGCTTGTAAAAATGGCATAGATGCAAAAGTATGTTACATTTTGAGTTCTTAATATCTCATTTTGTATATTTTTTGTTTCCCTTTCCTGTGTAAGGTGTTTATTAAGAACCTTTAGCTCATATATGTCTCGTTTCAAGGCATCCTCAACTCTGTGTTCTTTTTCAGAAGTTTCACCAACTTCATTTTCTTGATTCTAAGAGAGATTTACCTTCTTTTGTGCTCTATGTTATGGGGATTCCACATAATCATAAATTTCCTACTGAACTGGGTCAACATCTAGTGTTTTCCTCGTCGATCTCATTGTTTGAGGTGGTGTTTTATATCCTTCTTCTTTAATATCAATCATATCTGGAAATTGTGTATTTAAATTTTTAAAAATTCTTCTACTTCTTCTCAGTTTTACTCCTCATCCTTCAATGTATTTACTTTTCCATTTACTAACCTCTTGTTTTCTTTTCTCTGTTTTTTCACTATCTTAAGTAGTATGGAATTTAGGTTCACTTTCTTTCTTGTAAGATTTTTTTTTTTCATTTTTTTGTTTACATTTTTCAAAATAATGAGAGAGTGGGGCATCATCCTCAAACGAGTCTTTTTGGTGCCTCTTCTTCATTTTGTTATGGAGTATATTATGCAATTTTCTCTTCAGGGTTAGGGTTTTATGTTGACCTTCATCGATTTATTTTAACCCTACTACTTGTTTCTTCCTCCTGGATTTCTACAAAATGATTCTGAACTAGAAAATATTGCCAATTGTCCCCCTTAGCTTCTAAATGTGCATCTATAATAAGTTTGATAAGTTTGTGGTGGTAGAGGAAATTATTAATGGATTTTGACTCGATTTGTATACTATATTCCATCTTTCTAAGACTATAGAGAAAGAAGTAAGGAAAATTGATTTCATTCCCATCAATAAAATGCATTAAGAGTTGGGAATGGTAGAAAAACATAGTTCCAAACCTTCCTTCACAGGTTAATTTTTTTTGGATAGCCAACAATAAATTTATCCATTTCCCTTTTAGTGATGTAACTAGAATTCCATTTTTAAAGATGGATATATCCATACCTAGTTCTCTGAGGAAGTTAACACAGTCATTCTCCTTGATTTTCCTGTTCTTGAACCAACTTTCTCCGTTTCAAGGAAATTATTAGTTCTTCCATGATATATTTTGTTATATAAGCTTGATGTCTCCTATTTATGATTCGAACCCATCAAAAGCCCGATAAAAAGCTTTATTTACCTCTGTCTCATGCCCGTCGAAATTTTCAAAGAACCTAAGCCACCCTATTCGCTGCAACTATTCTCAGACTCTCAGGTATGCTTAAAGAAATTTGAATATGTTTGGCTCAGACCAGAAGATGATACCCATGTTGAGTAGAAGTCTTGGTCTTTGATTGTTTCCTTTCAGCAGGGACGATGGAAGGGAATGAGAAAAATTGAACGATGACGGTTTCAAAATGGAATGAAATGGGAGGAGGTGGAGTAAAATGATAACGAAGTAGGGTGCTCATGAGAGAATTTGTTTTATGAAAGGAATGTTGTTCATATCATTACCCACGATTTATAAATATGATTTCATAGTATTAGTGGGATGTATTAGAATTTAAACATATATGATTTTACCACTTGGGTAGTGATGATGGAATGGGGTATAATAGTTATGGTGATGAGCATGATTTTTGGCAGTCTTATAAGGCCTTCTAATAGTTCAAAATTTCCTTAATAAAATCATCCCATGCATTAACACCTAATGTTCTTATATGTAATATAAATCAATATTATACATACCTTTTCTTGTGAAGTCCCTTGATATTCCTTTGTTGTGGATTTTCTCATGTTGATGTAGAATTCAGACTTGGACGCAGAATTGAATGTCAACTGCAGAATGATATAAATTTTGTTGCTGATCATTATTTCTTGAATTTTTTTGTTCGATCAAGAAAAGACTCTTTATTTTTGTTGTTGATTTGGTGATCAATGAATAAAATTGGTCTTCAGAAGTATTACTTACCACATGAAATTTATTTGAAAAAGAAGGATAGAAAGAAATAGGGACAAGAGAATGGAATTTATTATGAAAATATAAACTTCCAAGAACTCTTGGTTTTCAGTTAATATATTTTGTATAAGTATTCCAACATTGTTGGTTTTCATACTTATACTTTATTATATATATATATATATGATAAAAATAATTACAATTAAGTTGGAGAATGAGGAGAATAATCTCCTTTCTTGACCAACTTAAATTCAGAATTTTCTTGCAAATATTTGAAAAAATCTTCCTTTGTTAGTGGTTTATGATAAAATCTTAAGCTATGATCATTAACAAGGAAGGTAACTTGTTCATCGTCAATAATTTTAATATTTAATGCTCCATTTTCATAAACAATATTTATCTCATAAGGACCAAGCCAATGAGTTTGAAACTTTCCTTGAAAATCTTTAAATTTGGAATAAAAAAGAAGATCCTAGTCACCTAGCTTGAAGTTCTTAGTATTCATAAATCTATCATGCCATCTTATTATTTGTTGCTCAATTATGTTGGTTATTTGGATAACATATTTCCGGATCTCATCTATCTCATTCAATTATGTTAGTTTTTGTTTTTTAGCTTGCCCAATTTAACAACTCTTTTGAATGTCTCCACTTGGAATTCAATTGAAGACAAAATGGCTTCACATAGACAAGATCATAAGGAGTATGTCTAGTTCCATCTTCCCATGTGGTTAGATATGCCCATAGTTCTTCTGGAAGCTTTTCTTCCCAATCCTTCCTATGCAAATGCACAATATTGGTGATTATTACTTCAAGTATTTTGTTGGTGGATTCCACTTGTCTATTGGCTTGTGGATGACATGGAGTAGACTTCCAATATTTTATTCTATGTTTCTCCATGATATTATGCACCACCTTGGATGCGAATTAAGTACCTTGATCTATTACAATTTCTCTTGGAACACCAAAATGAGTAAAAATATCCTAAAAAATTAATGTAACTACAACATTTTCAGTTGCAAATAAAATAGGTTTAGCTTCTATGAATTTTGTAACATAATATGTACAAACAAGTATGTATATTTTCTATTTAGATGGAGGATTTATTGGTCCAATGAAATATAGATCCCATTTTTCGAAAGGCTCTACAAGTACCTATGGTTGTAGAGACATTTCATCTGATGGTACATGTTTTCCCATTCTTTGACAACTATCACATCTTTTGACATATTCTTTGGCATCTTTAAAAATATATGGCATATAATATACGAAAAGAAGGACCTTGTAAGCAGTTATTTTGTCAACAATATGTCCTCCACGTGGATCATCATGACAAGTTTTAAAAATATTTGGTACTTCATCTTCTCGAATACATATTCGAATGATCAAATCAGGTCCAATTCTATACAATTATCCATCTATCCAAGAATAAGGTGAAATGTTTTTTATAACTTTTTGTTTTTCCTTGGTTGGTAATTGTGGTGGTAATTTTCATGTAGCTAAATAATTGGCAATATCTGCAAACCAAGGTGTTTTAGTAGATACTGCAAAAATATAATCATCAGAAAAATTATCTTTTACAGGAACATCATCATTATTATTCTGCATTCTAGAAATAAATTGACAAATATATTTTATTTTCCTATTCTATCAAGAATAGTAATGTTGAATTCTTTTAATAATGACAATCATCTTATAATTCTACCATTAGTAATTGGTTTGTTCATTAGATATCTAATGGAAAAATGATATGTATGAATAAAAGTTTCATAATGAGTGATGTAATTATAAAACTTATTAATGGCATGTACAATAGCTAAAAAATAATTTTCTGTTACAGTATAATTTAACTATGTTAGAGTCTAATGTTTTCTTGTATAATAGATATCGTAATGTTATATCATCATTTTCCTCCTCTATATAATTGATGTTATGTGTTATGGTCTTGGGCAACCCTTTCCCTTCAGGCTTGGTCCTTTACATAAAAAACATTATTGTGAATTCCATAAGTGACTTTGCCATATCAAAAGCGCGTGCAAATGCAGGTTTAGTTATACCTAACCAGTGTATATAATTTGAAATATGAAAAAATATAAAATTCTCTATTTTTTGGGTGGGGTTTATGGGTTACATCGGAAGCCTACCTACAAGATCCTATGGCCTAATTGTATCCAAAATAAAACAACTATTTTTGGGTGGTATAAATACATCTCATGAGAAGGCCTAAAGGGGAGAGAGAGATAGGTATTGATATTATAGCCATTTAGTCCCTGATCAAGTCTGATTTATCCCTATGCCTTATGCACTTCCTAGATTGTGGAAACCCTTGTTTCCCTCATGGAGATGGTTATTCCTATTATATGACATCCATGTGTATGCTTATGGAAGGATATTTTTGAGGCTTGGGTTGGACGAATCCGGAGTGTTAGAGTCGGTATCTTCATCCCTCCGTCAGAGATCAAATTTCTCTTGTTGCATTTCATTTTAGGTGTCTCATTCAGTTCATTCAGCTGCATTCCATTAGGAGCATGGATCATCTGACGATAGGGTCTTGTCACTCATATTCCTCATGTATTGTACCTATTGGTCCGTGTCTGTTCCTCAAAATCATTTACAGTCATGTTTGGTCCCTTGGTCAACAAAGAGTCATTTTAGGGTTTCGGTCTCATTAAGTCTAGGGTTTTTTTAATTTAGTCTTCAAAATGGCTAATAATGTCAGCAAGCACATGGGGGAGGTTCGAAATAAGTTTTCATCGCAAAAATTTCATCGTCATAATGCTTGATAATGATTTTTCTTCAAAACTCTGTTTAGGTGGAATCTAAATTAATAATGTGGAGGATGAACCTAAATAGTTGATATTAATAATAAGGTGAATCCCTCGTTGTTGAATTCTTGCTCATAAAAGCGAGGAAATATGATTTAATGAGAACTAATATAAGTTATTATAGGTGTAAGGGTTAATAAAATTGGGTGAGAAAACATGGAATAGAGTAAGAGTAAGAAAAATTTACCAATTTTCCTACAATGACCAAGTATTAATGACTATCTTACAATGAATAGTGAAAATTGATATGAAATAAAACATCATTATGCTTATAACCAGAGCTTGAACTAAAATAGTTAGAATAGGAAAGGATGATAACTACAGTTTAATTACATGTTTATAATCCTATAAATTCCATAGATAATTAAAATACAATAAAATGGTGCACTAGTTGGGGGATCAATTTAATAAGTCTGCTAAAGAAATTTAAGTATAACAGAAAATACATAAAACTTATACATAATAATATGATCCAAGACATGAAGAAGAAAATTCCCATTTGTAATTTCTTACATGAACAAACAACACAAACACTACCTCAATTTCAAACTTACTATTGCACTTTAATGTGGGTGACACCGACCTTCACTCATCTAGTTTTTTTTTTTTCAAAAGAAAAAAAACCGCTATTTTATTATGATATATAAATAGTACATGTTCCAGTGCAAATGCCAAACACTGATGAAGCCCAAAACTTGGCATATACAGTTAATTACAAGTATCAACATATCAGCCCATATTTTCAAATTTCCCATAGAAAACATGTTTCCATATATAGCTACTAGGTTAAAACAAAAATGTACAGGGAAAATAACATAACAAATATTATATGCTGAAATCATATGATCAACACATCCCCAGAATGGATAGGGATCGGATGACACCACACAAGGCACTGTAGCTGCATATCGTCAAAATGTCCTCACATACACCGCCCACAGACATACTTCCATAAACAAATACTATTCCAGCATGTATGCATACTTCTCCACCTCCAAAAAAACCAGCAAAAGAGACAAGTCGCTGCCGGTGCGGAATGAAGGGGTCGAGATGGAACCGACTCGCTTGTAGTCATTCCCCACATAATACCTGCAGATTAAAACAAAAATAGAAGATATATGCAATGAAACCAGTCATATCCAAATCCTACTTGCTTGCCAACGATGCCTCCATATTTAGGGAATAGGGATCTCAGTAGACCATACACACTGACCACTCTTGTACTGTTTGGCCATCATTATACCAAAATTCATTTCAATGCCCTTTTTAGATAATCCATCGGCTCTAGTGTTCATTTCTCTGTAAATTTTATTTATAGATGGCTTCTGCATCTATTCCCATAACTGTTGTGTTCACAACAGCCATCCCTGTGCACCCGGTAGTCCAAGTGTAGACTTCCCAACCACCGCCTCAATGATGATATGGGAATCACCATATATGCTTGCATTCGATATGCCCAGAAAAAGACCTGCATATAGAAACCCCCCAAAGGGACATAAGCTCTGCCATAATATTATTACCTTGACCCCCATTCCAGCAAACATGGATACACTCATCCATCAATATCTTAATCCATGCACCACACCCCATTATCCCCCCCCTAACAAGCTCCATCAAAATAAATCGCAGGAAGTGTAATGGAATGGGGTCAATACCGATGTGAGCCATCCACACAGCCTTCACCAACTGGCACTCGATGGTTGATCCATCTCATGATGGCAGAATGTATTTGTGCAGAGGAGAACACCATATCTTCAAATATAATCCAATTCCGCACCAACCATACTTTCCATATTAGAAAAAAAAGGCAGATCATGATACTTACCATGTATTTTGTCCCATCTGTGAATTGCTTCCATGAAATCCTATGGGATCCACGTCAGATTGATGACATGGAGGCTGGAGAGCTTCTAGATACGAAGTACTATGGGGCATGCGAAAAATAGATGAGCAACTGTCTCCTCTGCCACACCACATAGTACGCACCTCCCAGGCCCCTGAAAACCACGACGCATAAGGGAATCCCATGTTAGGAATTTTTCTCGCCAGACCAGCCAACTAAATAATAGGATCTTTTTAGGAATGCGTCGTCTCCAAAAATTCCAAAACTCTGTGGATATTCCTTTCGATGCAGACAAAGAAATAATATGCGCATATGTGTCTTTTACAACCACAACTTCAGATTTTATAGAGCCCTCCCATGTGATCATATCACCCTCGCCTCTGTAGCATAAGCCAACAACCTTTATGCTCTGAATATATATCTTCCAATCCTTGACATCCTCCCCATTGAGTCCAAGTAAAGAATCAGTTTTCAGAATGGGAACCCCATGTGCCAAATAATGAATTATTTGGTAGAAATAAAAAATCCCTCTATGTGCAAGTCTGTGTATGATCCTTGGCGAGGGAAGCGAATCCTTACTCATGCCATATATCCTATCTCGCCCCAATACACTCTTCAAACCATTTCCAAATAGCCAAACTAATCTGCCAACAAATATATAGAGTATTTTTTTGAAACCCAGCCATATGGCTGACATGCATCTTGGCATGTTGAAGTGCCCAGAGTACAGATCCTGTAGAGTTGCACCGTGAAGATATTTGACAGATATTATGCTATTCCAAATGCCATTACCCCTGATAGCCCTCCATAACGACTTAATGAGCAAGGCAGAATTGAAAGCACGAATATTCAATATACCCCATCCCCCCTGTTTTTTGGGAGTGCATAAACGATGAAAATTAACAAGATGAATCTTGTTATGCATCCCCGGACCACCCCATAATAAATTTGATAGAATTTGATTTATGCAGCATACAGTATGTTCAGGAAAGTAATATAAATGTCCCCAATATACAATTAACTGTGTGAGGACCACTTGTATCATGATCGATCTGCCTCCTAGCAAGAGCCACCTATGTGTCCATTTGCATATCTTAGCTTTGAATCTTTCCACCAACCACCTCCATTCCTTGTTCCTATATCCACATGATTTAATTTTGCACCCCAGATATGTGAAACCATCTTCTGCCCTCTTGATGTGAACACCAAGAAAATCCCAATGAAATTGATCTCCCCCTCATCTCCATATTCGAAGATAAGGAAGGATTTCCCCTTGTTTATACTAAGTCCAGTCGCCCTCCCAAACCGTATCAACAAGAAATGAATATAAAACCATTGATTCCGCATGATTTTACAAAATATTAAAAGATCATCCACAAAAAGTGAGTGCGTGATACATACCTCCTTTAAGAAGGAGAGTCTAGATATAAAATTTGAAGATACCACCATCTTCATAAGCCTGCTAAATCCGTCCATGATCAAGATGAAAATGAGGGGGGATAGAGCGCATCCTTGTCTAATGCCCCTTTCAGCTCCAAAGAATTCTGTCGGCACTCCATTTATAATGAAAACATATGCAATAGATGTTATACATGCCATTATCCATTGAATTATGTTAACAGGAAGCCCAATATTAAGGAGCACCACACGAATGTATGACCAATCAACAGTGTCATAAGCTTTGTATAAATCAATCTTCATAATGAGAGCCTCTCTCTTACCAATGTGCATAGAGTGCATAGCTTCCTAAGCTATAGCAATAGCATCATGAATGGATCGTCCCTTCAGAAAACCATACTGCTCCTTGGAAATGTGCTTTGAAAAATTACCTCGCATTCTTTTTGCTATGATTTTGGGTGATATCTTGTATATAAGATTGCATAATGTAATCGGCCTATAATCCAAGAAAGACTTGGGATCCGATGACTTTGGAATGAGCACCAAGAAGGTTGAGTTCATGTTTGTCGGAATATGCCCCGATGTCCTTGCATGTTCTACCACCTCCGTAATTTCATTAGCCATTAAGTCGAAAAAATGTATGTAGAATTCCGTAGGCCATCCGTCTGGCTCGGGACATTTGTCATGAGCGAAAGATTTAATTGTTAACTGAACTTCCTCCCTTGTGATTGGTGCACTTAGGTATCTTATTGCCTCCTCATCAAACATATGTGGCATGTACTGGATAAGTCATTTCATGTGAAATGTTCTGTTCAGCTTTATAAAAGGACGAAAAATGTCTAAGTGCTTCCCCTATAATCTCATCTTTGGTGTGTATACGGGTGCCATCCTGCTTCATAATATACCAAATAGCATTTTTGTTCCTTCGTGAGTTTCCCGATTTGTGGAAAAAATTATTATTCAGATCCCCCTCCCTGAGCCATGTGATCCTACTTTTGAGCTTCCAAGTAATCTCTTCAACCTTCAGAATTTCATCCCTTCTCTGCTATAAACTGGCCATATGACATATTGTCTGCACATCAAGGGGAGAAATGACAAAATTTGTGAACATATCACTGAGGGATTTATTAATGTTATTTAACTCACACCTGAGCCTTTCCTTCTTACTGATTTTCCATGCTTTAGTGGATATCTTGACTTTTTTTTAACTTGACATGAAAACGCGCCCATCCTTGTAAGCCCGAGAACTTAGAATTATCTGCCCACTGTTCACGAATGATCATATTGAAATCTTCATCCTAAAGCCAAACCCGATTAAATTTGAATGGGATCCCATATTGTTTACATTAAAGTACAACTGCCATATGGTCCGATATATCAGCCACGTAAATGTATGACTGCATGTTACCCATCCGATCCACCAAATCCTGTTTTACCATGGCCCTGTCCAATCTTTTGCCAATAAATTATGTACCAGCACACCTATTTGTCCATGTAGGTATATTGGGGATTGGGTGCACATCAATCATCTTAGCCATCTCAAATACCCGGCCAACATATCCAGCCAGTGGATCAGCCTTTGCTCTATGACCCCATGATTCATCAACATTTAAGGTTGAATTAAAATCCCCCATAGCAATTAGGTTCTGCATCAAAAAGATACCAAATTGGTGCATGCGTTTCCAGAATATCTGTCTATTTTGGCATGGTGCATATATGTTTAGGATATTAATAGTATCCCTTATCCCACAAATATTTCCAGAAAGAAATATACCCCCAAAAAATTTGCATGCTAGAAACTTAACAAAAGTTGGGTCCCATAATGCCATAACGCCCCTTGCGTGACCAACAAAATCCACAGCCACCACATGCCAGCCTAGTCTAATGGATAGAATACACCGAATAGCTTTAAGTTTGTCACAAAGAGTTTCCTGGATAAGAATAATGTTTGGTTTTAACCTATTAAGGATCTCACACATGCGTTGTAATTTTGAGGGGTCGCCCATACCCCTAAGATTCATGGATAGAATAGAGTTCATTTGGGAAAATCCAGGGGTTCGCTTGCTCTAAACACCCCGATGTCACTAGCAACAGAGATGGGAACATCCCTAAGATCAACAAAATCATCCATGAACAGGGATTTGGATTTGGATTTCCCTCTAAAGTGTCTCGACCTCTATTTTGTATTCTTACATACAGTAATGTTATGCCCTGATTTGGGTGATATAGTTATCTCATGTTGTGGGGGTATTTTATCAAATACCATTAATGTAGCGAGGTCAAGGTTAGGGTTTCCCAACAAAGATTCAATGTCGCTTCTGACAAAATTTTTGGGGGACACGATGATATCCTACAAGATACCCTCTCCACCTTGGTCCCCCGATTTGTTCTAGCACGAAATGATGGAGGCGCTACAACAATCTGAGCAATTAAGGCAGCATCCTCATCCAGGAGACGTTTGTATCTATTCTCTGCATCAATAGCAACAATATGTGCCTCCTGTGGTGAAATATCATAACTAAGGATATCCGTAAAGACCTTCATCTCAAAATAGAGATAGACAAATCACAGTCAGAGGGATGTCATTCGTGTGAAGGACGTCAATGTTAAAAATATGCCCACCAGGTTTTAAAAACCGAACCAAGGAGTCCACCTCCCCCATTGGATGTCGTGCGACAACCGCGTGGAGAATCAGTCCATTACTAATCCAGAAAACATAGGGAGGATAAAAACAAATAAAATATTCAGTAGGTTGTCAGAGTCTGATCCCCACACATAAATATGTGCCGTCACCCACAGAGTAAACAACCTGGATCACCACATCCCCATTCCTTCTAGACCCTCATATAGCCCATTGTCAAAGAAATCAGCAGATAGATATAGTGACATAAGCACACCATTCTTTCATCAAAAGTCCAAACCGGCATGTTGTTATCTAAAAAACTTGTCCCAGACCTGAATTAGAGATCGCAAAGATACTTCTAGTAGAAAAATATTGACAATATATATTACCCCTCCCGATAACCTGCAATATTAATATCCCCTAGTAAAATCATCTGTACATATGACCATTCCAATCTAATATTCAAATACAACGGAGTCCAAATAGTGGGAATATCCAGTCTGGCATCCAATAGCCAGTAAAGAAATCCCGTCTTAGTTAGATAGAACACAACAACAACAACAACAACAACATCCGGGAAATGTCCACCATCTAGAAAATAGTTTGAAACCGAAGTTTTTACAAGGTTTAGAAATAACGAAAAACTTAGCTCCTCTCCGCCATATATCATACCACCATGAATGATGCAGAGTATACTGAGAATCTGAGTCCAATGATGATTCAATGATAGAATTTTGATACCCGATATTTAACATTTGCCCCAATATATAGGTATCAACATGGCCCTCAATATGATGATCGCAGACAAAATCAGCAATCCTATTAGAATCAACTCCTCATTATCCGATAGCATTCTAATCCACCATATAAATGCTACCAAAATACCACCCAAGCCTAACTTTTAAATCAGACATAACATATTTGGACCAATATACTTCATCAATCAACTGAAACCTAGCAGTAACAACTCTCACCCTCGACCATTACTCCCGACGCAGCGTCTTCAAACTGGAAAAGGGAGGGAGCTGCCCGCCTCTCGCTCGACCTCCGGGTGAAATGTCTCTACTAGTGAGACTTCCGGTTTCCGTGTTTTACTCATGGCAAGAGCTGTTCACACTTGTATTCACTCATCTAGTTACAAGAACGTGAAAACGGAAATGCCAAACGACAAGCCCAATTGGGGAAATTGGATTATGTCTGAGGGTGCAAGGGATTTGAAAATGAACAAGTTATGAACAAGGGTGTTTGAGAACATGGAATTCAGAATAGAGAAGGTGGGAAAACTCACCAGACTGGTCCAGAAGTTCCCAGTAATTCGCCACAGAAATTTCTGCGTGTGGTAGACGAGTCTGGCGCAAAAAAAGTAACGAGAGAGTGTTTTTGAAATTGGAAGCATGCGGAATGTAACAACGACGGATGAAGACAAACATTTCTGAGTCAACAGAGATGGAGACCAAGCCCATGGGTTTTGACGGGGATGGAGAAGCATGCCGGAGGGGTCTCCCCAATGACGAGTCGACGTGAAACATGAAGGGTGTTTAGTCGACTCGTTAGACTACTCCCTCTCTTGTGCATGTGAGGCTGCAGGGAAAATGGAATATTTTGCTATACCTAATATCCCTAGAGGCTACGCCCCACCATACATTCATGTCATGTATTCTATTATGTACTGAAAATAGTAAAGGACAGAGGATAAAAATAATGCAAGTGTATCTATTGCTTAATCCTTACATTATCCCCTAAGGTTATAATTACCCACAAGGGTGGTAGGTCGTCTTTATCTTACGTTTAGTTGATTAATATATAAATGAAACCTATCAACTATTTATGTAATTTAATTTAATAAAAATATATTTAAAAAATAATTATATAAATTTATGTGGTTTGTCATTTGGGGTTATTTTGAGTGGTTAGAATGAATGATTATTATTCTTTTTAGTAAAGTTTTAATCTTCGCTAATGACTTTTTGAGTTTTGATGGCTTAATGATTATTGTTGTCATGGCTTTAGAGAACATAAAATCACTTTTTAAATTAGCATAATTGTGTGTTGGCCTGAGTACCTACAATTTCACTCTTTTCTTCTAGTTGAGAAGAGGCTATTTTTTGTTGTTGTTGAGATATTTTGGAATATTGTGTTGCACCGTTGAGTGTTCAAAACTTCACCCTTGCCTTTAGGTTTAGAAGAAACCAATTTTTTTTTTTTTGAGATCTTCTGGAATATTATGTTGCATCATTGAGGTTCTGACATTCCGAGCCAACATTTCACCCATCTTCATAGATAAAAAGCTATAATGTTGATACAGAGAGTGTTGGACCATGAATAAATAAATAAATAATAGAACCATTAAGGGATGTAAGAATATTTTTTGAATGTTATTGAAAACTAAAAATAATCATAGTGTAACTTATAAACGAAATGACCATTTTCATGACATTTTTTTTCAGGTTATTTTTAATAAAATGAGAAAGATTTTTAAAAATTTGAGTTTAAGTTGTTTAATTTGTAGAATACTCTGATAGTTTAGTTTTTTAGGGCGTTGAATCCATCTATACATTATGCCATAATTAATTACTAATTATAAAAGAAAAAGTCAAATAATATGAGTAAGAATAATAACATGAAATTAAATTATCAAATAATTATTTTAATAATAAATTTAAATAAATTTAAACAATTAATCAAACTAAGGATAAATATGACATAATGGGGTCAAGGAATTGAGGACAATAATAAATATTTAAACTATTAAGCTATAATCAATAATATTAGGGAGAGGTCTAGTTAGAGTTCTTAAGAATAATTTTAAGAAAAAAATTAATAAAAAAATTGGTCAAGTTGCCAATAAGTTATTAATATTTTATTTAAGGTAGATCAAATTAATAAATTAAATAATGGAATAAAGGATTGAAATTAATACTAAATTAACATGTTTATAAAATTAAAAGAAAAAGAATTGAAATAAATTGGGTCAAAATGAAATAGTATTGATAGAGATAAGGGTTAATTAAAGGAGACATTATAATAATATAAAATAGTATTGATAGAGATAAGGGTTAGTTAAGGAGACATTATAATAATATAAAATAGCATTGATAGAGATAAGGGTTAATTAAAGGAGATATAATAATAATAAATTGAATTATAAGAGTAGATGTGGAAACTAGATGAAAAAGGTAAAATATGATATTAAAGTTAAAAGGAAATTATTGTGTCAGGTTGGATCACCAATTTTAGTAGTTTTGGTGGAGGAAGAATTAAAATATTAATCGTAGGAAAAATAATATATAAGAAACTAGATGAGGTTAGGGAAAAAGGGAGGAGGAGGAGGAGGAGGAGGAGGAGGTGGTGGTGGTGGTGGAATCTAAGTTTAATTCTTCAAAATTTTGGTTCTAGGGTCAAAGAGAAAGGAAATAAGTGCTCCAAGATCGCTATAGGTGGGTTGGCTTAAAAGGTTGAATAAGATTGGAAGTGTGACAGATGGTAGGGAATTGAGAACGAATGTGAGTAAGAGTCGAGCAGTCTAAAAGGAAGTAATTTTCATCTTCCACCTGCTTAGAATCACAGATCTGACAGATTCTATCATTTCAAGGGGTCTTGGGAATAGACCACCGCTCGGTCTCACTTCGAAGCTCATGGAAATTAGTTCTTATCTTATCGATGTTCATTTTTTTCTTATTGCTGGAAAACACAAAGAGATAGGTATGATTATCAAGGGTGGGGTTGATCACTTCCTTATAGTATCTTAACTTCTTTTTACCTTGCAGCTCCTGATCTTCCCACAACTTGTCCTTAAACTTGGAGGTAATATTATTTTTGATATTATCTTTGCTTCCCATACTGAGCTCCTCCTTAATTCCCCAATGGTTGAGCTAGGACTGCGCATCCTTATGCCACACGCGCTTGAGGTGAAGGTGAGGGTTTTGACTACAGTTAGAAGCAATTTTAGGGAGCCTTTTGATTCCATGTTGTCAAGTTTTTTCTTATACATCAAATATCTAAAAACATAAAATATAATTTCAATTATTTTTTTGAATTATTAAATATATTTATTTCTATAAATATAAAAATAAAATTTCATTTTTTTTTTAAATTCAACAATTGTTAAAGATAAAAACAATACAATAGGAATAATGATATACATAATACATAGTAATAATACCAATAAATAATAAGATATTATTTTAATTAGAAAAAAACCAATAAATAATATATTTATTATTAATATTTTATGGTTTAAAAGTAGATATGCCTTAAAAGAATCTTAGTCGGGTAACATCTTAGCACATTATAATGGATAATCTTCATCATATGTAATCCATTGGCTCTAATACCACAAACCACTAAAACCATGTACCCAAAACCATCACTACAGACTAAAAAACTTTGACTCTTACACCTCGTGAAGTTTACTCCAACATTTAACCACTATGGACCTAATAACTTTGACTCTTACATCAAATCAAGTTTACCCTATCATACTACAGACCACTAAAACCATGTGCCCAAAACCACCACTATAGACTTAACAACTTTGACTCTTACACCTAGTGAAGTTTACCCCAACATTTCTCACATTTACATTCAACCACTATGGACTCTAATAAATTTGACTCTTTCACCTAGTAAAGTTTACCTTATCATTCCCCCATTTAAACTTCACTGATAAATATGCATGCTCTCCTCCTCTATCACCTAGTTCTACTCCAAGACTTTTCACAAAGGTATGATTGCCTAACTAGGGGTTAGAGTTGTATGTTCATATACATGTAATTAATAAATTTCATCTCCAAAACACACATATAAAATAATGATGTGTGGCAATTAATTTCTTCACAAACAAGTGCTCTCCTCACGAGATATAGCTTCTTATGTGGTTGCATCTCTAGAATTTTATTTCCCTGAGACAAACTCCATTTATGTCGATCAAATCACAATTAGGCTTCTGTATGTTAGCTTTAGCGTCAACAAACAATGTGCTGGCATCACCTTCTCTATATTAGCTACAACCTCAACATACCATGTAGGAACATCACCTCCTTCTATTCCTTAGCTTTGATACCACTTGTTATATATAAAAACAATATGAGAGAAATAATGATAAAAATCATCGATAGAAACAATGCATATAAATTATGCACACCATGATTTACCAACAATATATCTATTATTATCGTATGAATTGAAAGCAACACTATCTCAAGATAGCCAACATCTTGGTCTAACAAGTGAGCCCTCCATTAAACTTAGGCAAAATATAATGAAGAATCCCAAAGCTATTTTAAAGGCTTCATTACATGTAGTCAATGGGCTCTAATACGACAACTACCATAACCATGTGCACAAAACCACCAATATAAACCTAATAACTCTAACTCTTTCATGAGCCAATTTTACCCTAGAAACCAACCTAGATCCATCTTAACTTTGGATCTAACAAGTTCAATATCAAAATTCCTTTCACTTTAAAAGAGGTTTGTATCTCAAGAGATTTGATCCCTTTCGGTGCGTGGTTGATCTAGAGTTTCGATGGATCTAAGCTGGTTTAATCCCCCCTTTTAAATAAGTTATATTCCACATGAATACCATGGGTTCTCATAAACATTGAGCTCAAAAACCACCCGTAACTTGACCAAGTCAAGTTTACTTTAACTACCCAACAAAAATTAATAAAAATAAGAATAATAACAAAATTTTTATTTTAAGGTAGAGTTATGTTTATTTTTACCTAGTTAAATGTTTGCATGGCATTGAATTATATTATGTTACATCATCTATACCATAATGGGTTGGAGAACAAGTTCATTCCCCCAAAACGACATATCAAGCCTGTTGTGATGAGGCTATAGAAATAGGGGGCCCCAAGGAGTTACTTCATTCATGGTCAATACAGGACACCTCAGTGCTTTTTAAGTCATATATTATTGGTATATTCATCTTACAGGTAGATAGAATATAATCTCGGTGGCATAGTGGTAATCGAAAGGCTTGATCCTGGGTCTAGCTGAGATCGCTCCAGCAAGTTAGCAATCCACCATGCTTTAAAAAAGAAGAAGCATGTGGCAATAACATTAGAAAAAACTCAATATTAAGATTGAAAGTCCACTGAATGCTAAAAAAATATTTCATGATACCAATAATCACAAATCCTTATTTATATAATATGAGTAACCTAATAAATTAAATCATAGTATTTTATTAAATAGTTACAATTTTTTTTTAATAAATCTTGAATATATAGATAATAATTGTTAAAAATAAACATTAACATAAATATTATAACACAACTTCTTTGATCTAAAATTAATAATGAATTTTATTATTCTTTATAATTTCAAAATCAAAATAATTCCAAAAAAACTACAACTTTGTTGATTTGAAATTAATACCTATTATAAACAAATTAAATCTTACATGTCAACTTAGACCAGTTTAGCCTATTAGACATATGTTAAAAGGGTCTCAGGCCACTTTTGGTCTGTTAGACATGTGTTTGGCCCTTTTGATAATGGGTAATCTATGAGGTGAACAAACCAGCATAAATACGATTGTTGGGTTCAAAACTCCCCCGTGAATGGATTTTGAAGCCAGGGGCAAGTCTCAGGGGGTGATTTCCACAAAAAAATTCCGACCCCGTCTATAAGTAGCATTTCCAAAATGATATGCATATTTTAGGAACTTCATCCAAAAGTTTCATGATTTTGAGTCAAATACTTACTATATGAGAAGATTGACTAGCGGTAGTGAAATTTATGACTTTAATAGTTGCCATATCAAGGTTGAACTTAAAATCTCTTGGAACCCGAGTGTATGGATAGTTCCTCGCTTCCATTAGGTAATTGTATGCATTTTTCATTAAGCCCCAATGGTAGACATTATCACAGACTTTGTTCTTTGAAGGGTCACATTGCAAGAACATAATGGAATTGGATTTTAAATACTGTCTCCCTCTTTCAAATAGGATGGTAAAACAGACAAAAACAAAACCAAAAAAAAAAAAGCTTGAAAAGATTGGCCTTCAAAATAGATTGAAATAAAAATGAAATGTGGCATATACCAACTGATTTATCACATAAAAAAAACCTCTATAATTCTTATTATTCAATTTAAAAAGTATCCCCTTTATATTATGATAGTCAAACATGTTATTACAGGAAAAACAACAACATGTGTGCATCTACAAGAGTTTTTTGTAACCTAAACATTTTTTTGGAAGTTAAGCACTACTACAATCTACACCTTGTATTTACATATGGAAAATAATAGTGACATTCTAACTCTTGAAACCATTTGTATATTTCAATGTACAATTAGAATATAAAATAGTTTTTTTGTAAGATAAACATTTGTCCAGAAGTTAAGCACCACTACAATCTACACCTTTTATTTACATATGGAAAACACCAATGATGTTTTAACTGTTGAAGCCATTTGGACATTTGATGTACAATTAGAATGTAAAAATGAGTTATTTTCAAGGTTTCTCTATCGAGTCAAGGAAACTGAATAAAGGATAGCCAAGATATGCTTTCATCATTGAACATTACCTCTTTCATGCTAGATATACTACTCCAATTGAATCTTTTGTTGAGAATTTATCACATGAAAAATTTCTTTGCTAGTAGACATTCTCATATAACTTCAAATAGGTGTTTTCCGTCAACATAAACCCAACTAAACATCAGGTATTTTATTGAAGTAGGGTTGTGAGTTAAACCTCAAGCATTTGCTTAAAGTGGGTTGTGGCCTAAACCTCAAGTATTTTCTCAAGGTGGGTTGCAAATATTCCTCAAGTGTTTGATTAAAGTGGGTTATGGACTTCTTTCGAGTTCTAAAAAATTCAGTTTATTATCGTCATTTTATTTTTCCTTGACAAATTGCAAAAAATAATGCCAAATTCTCGAAGTACTTCCTATATCTCATGAAAGATGTTTTGCTTCAAATAATTGGTATCCATTTTCACTCGAAAATGACTCTTAATATAACAAGTCCCCTAGGCAGTGTTCTCAATATGTATATTTAGAGTTATTTTGTTCAAGGAGGTGCATGTGTCTTAGCTGAAGTACATGTTATAAAACCAATTGCACATTGCTTGATATAAAGTTGTCACGGGTCTTTCAAGGAGCTCTTACTACATAGATTTTGCATTTCAAGTGGAACTTGAAGAACATATAGCTTGGGGAAATTTTTCTTGTAGATGTTCCCATCACAAATTTCAAAAGATTAATTGTGTAATAATCTAATGAAAATCATATTTTTTTTGTCTAGAATATTTAATTTTGAAAGTCAGAAAAATTCTACACTCTATTTAAATTTCAAAAGTCGGAAAACTTCTACACTCTCTCGAACATAAATTATGTATCTTGTAATGTACCTTCTTAAATAAATTTCATGGTAGGGCAAGCTTTCTTCTATTCAAAGATTTATAAGGTTTAATTAGTGCCAACTTTATGATATTTTCCCCTGTCAAGCAATTTTACTCAAATAATTTAACAACATTTCATATATCAAGGAATTTTCTAGAACATGCCCATTATTCTCGAAAACCTTACAACACCAATTTCAACCAAATAACAACTTTCAGTAAACCTACAACCTTACCTACCTAGGTTTTATTCCCACAAACAACTAAGACAACATAGTTATTGGTATCTCTTGTTTCTCTTTATGCCAGAGAGTTCCACAAGTTTAATGGATTTTATTTTGTTTTTACCAAGGAAAATATCATGGGGAAACCCCTAGGAAATTCACTACATTTTGTGAATGGTACTTAGTGTAAAACCATCAATTTTGATTACAATGCTTATCTTGGTGGGGAAATCAAGTGACACACTTTCAAAAGAGGCAATCAATTAGTGAGATTGACCCTAAGACCTCCTATATGAAGCTCAAAGCACTCAATCACTCAACCTATGATCCAGGTGGATATTGATTTCCACCCACCTATTCCACTTGGATCCTCACCATTATTTCTTCTTGTCTACTTAATTATATCAAAATTTACTATTTTTGGTAGTTTTTCGGGTCCTGAACTTTTGGAGCCATTTTGAGGCCCTAAATGACATTTTTTTGGCAAAATGGGAAAATAAAAGTCTTTAACTAATGTATGTAATAAAAACTTTTATTACTCGGATATATATTTCTAACGAGGTGTCATACGCATCAAACGGAGATCACATGCCAAAGTTACAACCCTAGGAAATCGATGTACCGATTTACGCCAACGGGGCCCACAATTGTTTGGTGCTTCATCTCCTAGGATTAGATTTTTAGATGTTTAGAGTTTTCCATTGTTTCTCAATAATAAATAGGCCTTTGAGCCTCATTGTAACATATTTCAGGAGGCATGTAGCCACCACATATATTCTCAACGATAAGCTACCATCTTTTGAGCTAGTTTATTTCCATTCTGCATGTAAACAATTTTCAGTACTTTGTTATTAATGAACTGGAGTTTTGTTTCATTGTGGCTTTCTGTTTATGTTTATATTTGTATTTCATTTCATTCCTTCATAAATATGAATTAATGGTATCAAAGTGGTCTGCTCTTTCTCTGTTTTTCTGTGCATGTCCCCAAAGAGGTCAAGGTATAAGGAGTTAGGGCTCGAACTGGTTGAACCTTTGCAAGACTGACCTCATCGAACCCGACGACCTCCCATGGAAAAATAAAAGAAAGGCGAGGGATCAGGATATACTTTCAAAATATTTCTTGAATAATCCCTCGAGCGAAGAAGGAACACGATGATGGAGAAATTTTCCCAGATCCCTTGGCGACTACGCACAAGTGACACATGTTCATCCAACAAACACCCTGGAGGTGCCACTCCCTTTTAGGTACAAGTAAACTTTGAAATTCCCATATTTGAAGGCCAAATAGATGCATATTCCATAGATAAATGGTTAAATATGTTGGAAGGATATTTTTCGGTTCATGATTTTTACAATAGGGAAAATATTACTTTTTCACTCCTTTAAGTCACCTCCCATGTCAAGGGTTGGTGGGAAACCTATTGCAAGAAGAAGGATGAGGGGGAACCTTCATTGTTTTCAGCTGCACCCACTTGGAATTCCTTCCGAGACGTCATCAAAGAAAAATATTACCCTCTTGGGAGCTATGAAGATAAGTACATAAATTGGACTAGATTGCGGTAGGGAAGGGACCAAGACGTGCCAAAGTTCATAATTATTTTTCATATCCTTCACACAAAGTTTGGTATTAAGTATTCTGAGTAGAATTTGGTACTCAATTACCAAAACTATATACACAAGTACATCCATGATGAGATGGAGTTTCTGGAAATCTCCTCGCTTGGTGCCGCCTATTGATATGCTGTCAAGATCGAGAAGAAATTTAAACAAAAGAAGCGAGACTTTGGATCTGTGATTCTGAAGAAATGGAAAGGCGCCCCCAAACCATAAAACAAAGGATAAAGTCAAGACAGAGTGTCCCATGACAACCCTTCGAAGCCACAAGAAAAGAACAACACCATGAAGACAAAGAAGGACACAAGAAAGTGGTGTGAGTTCCATAAGTTCCCCATTCACAAAAAAAGTGAGTGTCGAGCCAAGTAGTCACTGATGGCAGAGCTAAAGGCTTCAGAGTCAGATGCATGTTCCTACTCTAAGTTGGAACCTAACAATGGGAATGACAAAGAGAAGCAGATTATTGATGTAGATCCCATCACCACCATTTCCACCAACAAGATCCAGAAGATTTAGAGAAGGGGAGCATCTCTTCCACTCATAGATGTGGGTGAAGGGGTCTCCACTACAACTCATTGTTGACAGTGAGAGACAAAATAACCTCATATTAGCAAAGGTCATTAGCCGGATGGGCCTACCAACTAAACCACACCCGTAACCATACACCATCGAGTGGCTTCACCAAGGATGAGATCTCCACGTTGTCCAATAGTGTTGCCTTCCCTACAACATCAAGCCCTTCATGAATGAGGTATTGTGTGATGTTGCTCATCTTGAGGTTTCTGATGTATTATTATTCCAGCCATACTTGTGGAAATGTCATGTTGTGTATGAGTCTAGGCCTCACACTATTATTATCACTTTGGGAAACAAGTTATATAGGATACCATAGGTATCCCCGCCTACTGCCATCTCTTTAATCTATACTAAGCAATGCAATAAGAACCTCTCCCAAATTGATAAATTTGTTTTCTTTTTTATTTTCTCTAAAAGTAAGGGGAATATCGTTGCCTTGTCCATGGCCCCCAGGAAAGGTTCGTCCACACAACGAAATTAGGTCAATAATATCATGGAAAAATACATAGACATCTTATCCTCACGCGCAGGGGTGCCCTTACATTGTTATGTCAAGCATTTTGATCGATCTGATACATGAATTACCTCTACCCAATGGGCTGATATATCACTGAACCATTCTAGAAAATGAAGAGATCAAGTGACAGATCCAAGAGCTACTAAAAAAAGAGCACATCAGAAAGATTTCCTCACCTTATGAGAGCTTGATTGTACTTGTACAAAAGAAACATGGGACCCAAAGGTTCTATATTGGTTATTGGGCACTGAACAAAATCAATTTCAGGAACAGATATCCAAACTCGCAGATTGATGATCTTCTTGACCAACTCAAGGGGGCTAATTATACAAATTATGATGTAGATCTGAAACTGCTCATGAAGTTTTAATCAAAGTCACAAGACACAAACCTACTCTATTGTTATGCAGAATTCAATTCACAATTTAGAACATCAATCAAAGACATGCAATTAGAAATAACATACACACACAAAATATTTTTCCAGGGGAAAGTAATATTCTTAAAACCCCTTTGCCTGCTTGCATTAATATGATGAGTAGAGATGTATCAAAATTTATTTTCTCAGCTGGCCACAACCTGCAAGTGAATAACCTATATCTCTACTTACTCAGAAGATCTAACCTAGACTTAGTCAATTTCTACCTCTGCTTGAGACCCTATTTCCTTGCGCAATTACTTGAGAAATTAGGCCCCTATTATTTAGGAAATTCCTCCAAAATGATTGCGAAATTCCCAAGATTGATCATCTGACTGAATGCAACACCTATACACTCAATAATATTCTACAACTAATGTTACACTACCTTGGAATCTCTGCCACAATCGAGCAACTCGAATTCTCTACATTCACTAGATATTTTGGGTTGATTGATCAGTTAATTGGATGATCTGAGAGTGTAAACTTCTGTGATCCATAATTTTTTTTTAAACTCTTCAGGAAAATCACATTATCGTTTTAAAGGGCCAGCACGTTTCGAACTGCCTAGTGTAGTTCATCATCAGGAAAATGTTGATTGTGCTGATCCGAATAACTCAATATATATACTACTTAGATGCAATGGTCAATTGAAAAAACATAACCAATAATTCGTGTAGGAGAACGTTAAGAAAATAAAATATTAATAAACAATGATAGTATACATATAAAACAAGAATTTAAAATTAGTAATAATAATAATAATAATAGTAATAAAAACTAGTAAAAATAATAAAATCAATGAAGGTGAACGTTAATAAATTAAATAATAAATAATAAATAAACAATAAAATAATGATAATGATAAAAAATGGAATATCAACCAATAAGACCACAACCGTTACATAATTAATAATAATTCATAATTCAAAATTAAAATTAAAAATATAACCAAGCACAATATAAAAATTAAAAACAAAGTTATAATATAAACCAAAACAAAAATATTTAAAATAAAGAAAACTCAATAAAATTACTACTGATAAAATAAAATAAAAAGGAACTAAACCAAAAGAAAAAAAGAAGAAGGCCAAAAACTAACATACATAAATAAACCACAAAATTACTATATAAAATAAAAATTAAGAACGAGACAAACATAATAGACCAAGGAAAAGGGTCGATACTAAGAGACTAGAGACATAATCCAACAACTATTGATTTTCCATCTGTCATCCCTATTCTGAGTACTAGACCTTTTCTCTATTTCAACTACCTCCCTAACAGAGTATTGGATGATCACTGAGTTTGACTAAAGTCTCATTGCACAATTGACCTTCCACTATTTCCTCCAACAATTAGAACTAGTTTAACTGAAAACAACTTGAAATAAATGACCTTGATTGCTACAAATTAGCAATCACACATGCTTAACTAAACTCTAACTTCTATAACTTGAATTTACTAATCTAACTAAGTTACAAGAGTCATGTCACCTTAGTTAACTACATTCAAGTTGTCTGCTAATGTGGAAATTTGAATTTTCTCAATTTAATCAAAGATAAATCAAATTGATAATTTCTTGCTGTATTTTTCAACACTCCCTCTTAGTAAGAAAGGGATTATCAACCACCCCTATTCTACACCTGTGCAACTCAAACTTCCCTCTTGACAAAGCCTTTGTCAAAATGTCAACATCTTGTTCCTCTATCAGAATGTATTTTAGCAACATTATCCACCTCTGCACATAGTCCCGCAAATAGAGATACCAGATATCTATATGCTTCAATTGATCGTGAAATACATGATTCTCAAAGAGCTTGATGCAAACTTGATTATCATTTTAGGTCACACTTGGATCCATCATTTGACCAAATATTCCCACAAGTATCTTTCTCATCTAGATCACCTCACATGTTGCTTGACTTGTAGCCATGTATTCTACTTCTACTGTGTTGAGCGCCGAATATTTTTTCTTCCTTCTATACCAAGAAAATGTTGCAGACCCAACACTAAAAACTCCAACTAATGTACTCTTTTGGTTCGATGGAATCCCCACCCAATCTGCATCTATGAAGCCACACAACTTCACTCCCTCTATCCATTTTTACCATAGTCCAAACTGAGTAGTTCCTTTGAGGTACCGTAAAACATGCTTAACTTCCTTCCAATATCATTTGGTTGGCATAACCATAACTTGACTTAACTATTTGACTGCATAGCACATATCTGGTCGTGTGTTCACAAGATACATCAGTGAACCCACTAGTTTTCGATAAATGGTAGCATCCACTTCTTCACTTGAAGTGGCATCCTCATTCCTTTAGTTGGTCTCTAGAGGTGTCTCCATGGGTTTGCAAATATCCATGCATAGTATCTGTAGTATCTCATTCTCATACTTGCCTTGAGAGACAAAAAATTCCTGATCACCTTGCCATACTTCCAACCTGAGGAAGTAGTGCATGAGACCCATGTCCTTCATTTAAAAATTCCTTGAAAGGTCCTCACAAGATTTAATAAGCTACTCATCGCCAGTTAAAATTAAATCATCAACATATAAGACAATAGTAAGCAATTTTCCTTCTACCAAGATATGATAGAGGTTTGCATCCAGTTCACTTTTTGTGAATCCCAAACCAGCGAGATAACTATCAATCCTGATGTACCAAGCACGTGGTGCTTATTTGAGACAGTACAATGCTCACTTGAGTCTGCACACATGAACCTCCGGATCAAATGTCTCAAGACATTCTAGTCTATCGATCTACACCTCCTCCTCAATAACCTCATTGAGAAATGTTACTTTTACATCCATCTCGTGGATCTTCCACCCCATATACACGGCCAAAGAAATAATTTCTCTAATGGATGAATAAATTTCTATAGGAGAAAAGGTTTCCTCATATTCAATTCCTTCAACTTGAGAGTACCCTTGGTCTCAAACATGGCCTTATACTTCTCTAAGCTTCCGTATACTACTTTCTTTACCATGAAGATCTATCTCGAATCCAAAGATGATTTCTCTGCTTGTATTGGGACCACTGCCCAAACACTGTTCTTTACAATGAATTCGTATTCCTCCACCATTGCATCAAATAATATAGGTTTCTCTATTTCTTCCATGAAATAGAATGGCTTAGCCTCTACAAGCTCAGTCATTAGATCCATGTAGCTAGTGTACTGATCAAACCTACCTTCTCTGCCTGCAAAATTTTAAGGAAATCCCACATTCTCCCATGCATCTTGCACAAGTCTCTTAGCTTCCCTGGTTCTTTTCCTATCTTCTCTTGATGGTTCCTCTTGAATGGTTTTCTCCCCTCTCTGCTCCTCAATTTGTGGCTGCTCCAAAACTTGAGCTAAAAGCTCCTCTTCTAATGGTATCTTAAGCTCCCTCTAAAGAGAGCACCACATCACTTTCTCCTCATCAAACTTTATATCCCTTTGCACAACTATCATTATGAGGGATGGAAAGTACACATGGTAGTTGTGAGGATTTTTTGTGTAACCCACAAATACCCCCAATTATGTTTTTGGTTCAAGCTTCTTCCTTGATTCTTTGGATACATGGCAGTAGACAGAGGCTCCAAAAATATTGAACTGCAACATGTCCAAATTTATCCCCGAGAAATCCTCCTCCAGTGTAATCATGCCCAAAATCCGATGAGGACTTTGAATCTACAAATAGACTATTTTTTTTCATGCCTCCATCCTCAAATGCAGTGGTAGGTATTGGTCATGCAACATAGCCCTCGTATATCCCATAATGCTATGATTTTTCCTCTCAGCCACCCCATTCTCATCTGGGTTGTGGGGTGCTGTCAATTCTCGTCGAATTCCTTCTTTCACACAAATTGTTTTTAATTCATTTGACACATATTCACCTCCATTATCGCTCCTGAGATCCTTCACCTTCTTATCAGTTTCTTTCTCAATTGTTGCCTTGAACTCTATGAACTTGGAGAGTTTCTCCTCCTTCTTTCGCATGAAGAAAATCCAAAACTTATGTGAGAAGTCAATAATAAAAATGTTTTTTTTTTTTTTTTTGTATCTGGAAATGGATGTTGTCGAGAAAGGTCCACAAAAATCAGAGTGGATCCTTTCCAAGATTTCATGTGCTTTGTTGTCCTGATCATGGAATGTGGATTTTGTGTAATTCCCCAAGGTACATCCTTTGCATACATCCTATATCGCAAGTGCTAATTTAGAGAGGCCAATGGTTATTTTTACATAATCTTCAAGGTGCCATGATGCAAGTGGCCAACTCTTCTGTGCCAAATTTTATCGACATTGCAACCCTGAAGTTTCTCTACCTTAGTGCTTAATGCGGCATAGTATTTCACATATAGCTTATACAAGTACTTCACATGAACCCCAATTTTCTTCACCTATCCCAAGGATTCATTTCCTTTGTTAAAGATCAAATCATAACCATGGTCTTCCAAAATTGCAGCAAAGATGAGATTTTTCTTTAGGCCCGAAACAAGCATGACATCCTTGACCCTGAGAGGGGAGCCCGACTCCCTCTAAAAGGTGAGTGTACCAGCCTTGGTAACACTATACCTTATATCATCCCCTATATTGATGTTCTTCTGCAAATATTTCTCATCCAGGTCACTAAAAAACTCTCTACACCTTGTCATGCAGAGAAATTCACCTGAGTCCAAGTACCACACGCTCCCAGTCATTGTGCTAACCATGCATGTGATGAGGATAGAGTCAAGCTCGAATTGTGAAGCCAAAGCTTCACCTACTGTGCCTCCTGAGTTCTTCTTTCTTTCCTTTTTGTGTGGAAATTGTTATAGGACATTTTTTCACATCCAGTCATTAGGCCTCCTAATGGGATCAATCAACATCTTATTACCCTTTGTCAACATCATTGCACAAAGCCCTAAGTGAACCTCCTTCATTTCCCATAATTTATGCCTGAAAACACCTCATCTGAGCCATTTCTATAAAAAACGCTCCTTGGCCTTCCTCTGGACAATGTTCACCTATTGGTTGCATCACTGTGGCCAATATTGATCACCTATAGGTTGCTCTCCTTTTCACCCATGTTGGTTATAGAAATTCAAGAAAAGGAGAGAATTTCAAGAAGCTTCCATAATTTGTTATGACCATTTACCTTGGATTAAACATTCATATCCTATTTCATCCTTATTTGGAGTTTCCATCCCTTATCCTTTGATCCCATCCTCCCATCAAAGGTGTATCTAAAACCTTAGATTGGTAATTGGATAATAAATCCTAACTTAGCCCACTCCTCTATATATTTACCATATTTCCTATGGAAGAGGTTAATTGTTGGCTTTTGGATTCTACCCTTATGTTGATGAGGTGAGAGGTTAACATCACATGCATTTAGAGTGATTGGAGGTGCATATTGTGACAAGGAAAGGAGAATTTAACAACTTGGAGGAACTCTTCTATAAGATCAACACCTATTTGTGGTTGTAATTTCCTTCCATTTATATTAATGCAAAGAGTTCTTTGTTTTACTATATGTGATTTTTATTATTTCACTTATTTCAATACCATGTTGATCTATTGAATATAGTGCTTAGATCATACTACATAGATCTCGTAGTTTCTTGGATTGTGTTATATGACTGTGTAGGTTCTAATTTTGGAAATCAAAGCTAGAATTGGAGCATTCAACTGAAGAAGGAATGAAGCATGCGACGGATTCCAGGTAGGCTTCATTCCATCGTCTATTTACTTTAAGGAAAACATTGGGTTCCTTGTTTCTTTGTTGTTATAGGTTGTCCATCGAACCTAGGTGAGATATTTTTATTTGAAATCGTAAATCCTACATAAAAAATTGGTGACTCCATTCGGGAACGATGTATTCCCTTTGTGTTTGATTACCTCCTTCATAGACCTTTATTTCTTTCATCAGTCAAGATCAGACCTAGGAAGTGATTTCTTTAAGCCTTTTTGAAAATTTTGTGTTGGAAACCTCTTTCCTATGACCAACGCTCCCCCAGTTCCTCTAACAGAGTGTTTCACCTCACTCAGGCCCACTTTGTCCTAGTGTTGCAGAGCACTGGTGCTTCCTCTGCACCAGCATCAACCCCTATTCTTGCGCAAATTTTTCCTTTGTTTCTAAGAGTCTCATTGATCACCCTACTTCCAACTGACCTTTATTGAGTCTTGAGTGTCTTGTGGTATTCCTTAAGCCTCCATTTGGTTTGCATTTGAGTTTGATTTCCCTTGATAAAATTTTTTTTTTATTTTTATTTGTTTTTATATTTTGGTCACTTGCAAATTTATTTTGTTTAATCATTGATCACATGGATGAATTTTTGTTCTATTCCTCATTCTGAAAATTGCATTTGAATCAGTGATTAAAAATTTTCATCTTAGTTTTCTTCATTTCGAAAATTAAGTATGGTGGAATGAATTTTTTTGCATTTGGAATTTGGGGTTTTGTATGTGCATTAGTGTAGGAAAAGTTACATTGAAAGGGAAATTGCATCTTGCATCTTGGTTGTTGCATGTTGTATGTTGCAAATTGATTTTTTCTTCCCTTCCTTAGCTATATTTTCTTTGAAATAGAAAATATTTCTGTTTTCTCATGCTAGATTTTCATTTTAGGGGAATTCAGGTGATATCGGTGGTGAGCCCTAAAACTGAAACTTAATCAAAGATAAATAGTAAATTTTATTGAATCAACCTAAGGAGCATTTGCAAAATTAATGCAAATAAATAGAGGTCTAGGCTAGAGATGTATTCTGACATCGTTAACTATAGGAGTTTTTGTTGGTTACAAGTGTTGCATCCCGGGGGTGATATCTTGTTCCACGTATGTGAGTGTATAGGATCACTCTCCACATAATTTTGGGTATATTGGATAGTGCTCCATGCACATAAAGTATAAATGAAAGCTCTCATCAAAAAATTACACATTAAATAACACTACTATAGGCTGCACTCCCACGTATCATCGAGTATATTTCAGGAGTCCCCTATAGGTTGTTATCCATCCATAAGTAACCGAGTCTACCACCTCATATACCGTGATACACTGAAAAAAAAAATCGAAGAGATTGGTTGTCGTACGTTAAGTCCTTGATTCGCTAAGGTGTATATTGCAGTTCATGGTTTCTTGCCAATTCTTATGCCTAGATTACTCTCTTTTTGATTTATTTCTTTTGTGTTAAAAAAATTTATTGTCTAACCTGGAAGAACAAAATACCCTACCATGTTGTTCATGTAGAATGAAAAAAAAGCCTCCGCTTCCACCAAAGGCTACTCCTCATCGTCATCAAAGCATAAGAAGACACAAGCTACCGAATTGGGAACATCGGGAACCACTTCTGGCCCTCCTCTTGATATTGATCCGCCAAAATCATTTGTCCCATTGAGTTATGAACCCAATATCACATATACTCTTGATGGTGACATTGACACAATCGAAACATAAATCCCTGAAACTTTGTTGCCTGACATTGTTGAACCTAAAATTATTGAGTTAGACACTTTGATTCCTGAGGTTGTTGAGCCTGAGGAGCCTTAGCTATCTATAATTATTACTTCAGTACCTTCCTCTTCTCTTCCTTTATCTCAGTCGGAACCTCTATATCTTTGACCTGACGATGAAACTCTTCCACCAAGACTTGTGAGTATTGAAGAGATACCTCAAGAAGAACCTCGTCCTTATACTCCTACACATTAGGAAGGACTTCATTTTTATCAAATCTACCCTCTTCCTCTTCAAACTCTGACATAAAATCCTTTACCTAATTCTTAAGACTCACCTGTCAATTTCTGGTAACAATATTCATCAAAGTTATTAACCATGACAGGAATTGATCCAAATTATCAACCCATTTCTGCCACCATGGTCAAGACATCGAATGTTTCCTCCACATATATGTTTCCAACATTTCCTGAAACACATCTGTATGGTGGTCCTTCCATCCCACCAATTTATCTATCCTTATCTGGTACCTTTTCTGGTGTAGCTTCCAGTGCTTGGACCTATCGTATGGCATCCAATATGGGAATATCAACTGGTACTTATCTTATGAGTTCCACACAGTCTGCTCCTCCTCCTCCTCCTCCTCTTACACCTACATTTGAGCAGCGAGCTGACCCTTATATCAGTGGGAAAGGTTACCTTCAACAACCCAACTCTCCTTATGTTGGCTATCCTCTATCCAGGTCATAGTTTCCTCCATCAACCCCTCCTCTTTTGGCAGCAGGGAAACCTGTTGTTGGTATACCTAAAATTGGTAACCAACCTCATTATGGTCCTTCTTATCCTATAATGGCTGCCAGTATTTGGAAACCTACTTTTCCCGTTCAACTTGGTTCATATTGGGACCAATTTTTGAATCATAAACTTGCAACATCTTCTCAAATTCCTACCATCCATTGAAACCCCAACAAGCTCAAATATATGTGAGCCAAGCTTTACAGGTTTTCATTGCATCTCAATCCATTCCGACGGTATCTGGGACTTCCCAAGTTCCACATACGCAGCCAGTACAAGGTACTTCACATTCTCAACCACTTGGAAAAGCTCCTCCTTAAGTCTCGATAGGGCATATTATTCATAGTATGGCACAATCCAAACAAAACCCAAGTTATCATAGGATAATGAAAAATCCCATCGCGCAGCAATATGGTCCATATCAAGTTCCTTTTTAAGGCCAAAAAATCCAAACCCAACTATTCCAACAACATTATCATCGCCCTGGTGATGGCCATCAAGGTCACTTGTATATTGGTTATCATAATACTCCTTATCCTGGTACCCACGCTCCTTATTATCAAAATCCCCCTTATCCGGGAATACACGTGCCTGTTTCTCAAGCTATTCCTTCACATCTAGGTCATCCTCCTCCAGAATTTAACTGGAAATAATTTGTGGCCACTCTTAAATTTCCATACTTAACTCATCTCACTAATTATCCCATCACTAATTCTCCATGGTGGTCGATTATTCCCACTAAATTTCCTTTGGATATCCCAAAATTCAATGGGAATCCATGATAAGACCCATCGACGCATGTCATGACCTATCATCTATGGTGTTCTTTGAACTCCCTTAACGATGATTCCATTTGAATTCATCTTTTCCAACAAACGCTTCCAGGTACCACATCTAAATGGTATATTCACTAGAAAATTTGGCGCAATTTCCGACAGCCAAATCGTCGCTATTCCGACACACAGTCGTCGCAAGAGCGACAGTTCGAGGACGGGAAAAACATGGTTTTTCATGCGGTCGCAATTCCGACGCATTTACAAAGTGTCGCACTACCGAAACTTTTTCCGTCACTTCCAAACACGCGTCGCTCTTCCGACGTTTCCCAAACCGACATTTGTAAAGTGTCGCCATTCCGACGAAATTTGGTCCGACGTTTTTAACGTCGCTCTTCTGAAGTTTGTAAAGTGTTTCTATTCCGACGAAATGTCGTCCGACGTTTTGAACATCACTCTTCTGACGTCTTTATACTGTCGCTCTTCCGACGTGTCTAAACTGTCGCATTTCCGATGCCGTACAAAGGTGTCAGAAGACCGACGTATTGCAAAAGTGTCACAAGACCGACGCTTTCCAGAAGCGTCGCAATATCGAAGCCAGGAAAAACTGTTGCAATTCCGACGAAATGTGGTCCGAAATTTTGAACGTCGCCCTTCCAACGTCTTTGTGTTGTCGCTCTTCCGACGTTTCTAGAACTGTCGCAATATCAACGGACGTCACAAGACCGATGAAAATGGAAATCGTTCAAAAAGTCAGAAGAGCGACGCTTACAAGGCGTCGGTATACCGACGACAGTTTCAATTTAAAAAAAAAAATGAAACTTTAAAACAGGACAGTAAATCTCCAATGTTTGTTATCACAATAAGAAATCAATGATCAGTGATCACATCAAATTTTCCTCGTAGCGTGACGGGTCTAATAAATTTTATTGTAAAGGTTGCTGGCCAGTGACAACTGCAGCATTGAAGGAAATGCATTAAAGAAAATTAATGAGGCTATGAACTCCAAGCCAACTGGCAACAACCCTGATAATTTTCCTTACCAACTTCCAAGTTGTGACTCGGGCTTCAGACTCCAAAGCTAAGAATTTTCTTTTCATTGTGTTGGAGAAGAGAACTGCAACCTGCAGCAAAAGAGCAATTCCTCAGTCTCACTGCTCAGGACTCGTAGTCATTCCTTGCTAACACGGTATGTGGAAATTTTGATAAGATAACTTTCTTCACCCTCGTTTTTACTAAATTTATTATTTTGAAAAGGGCCTGGTTCCATTTCAGAAATTTTCAACTTTCGACTTCTAGAATTTGTACATATGATTTTTGGACTGAGGTTTTGTTATTAATGAGAAGATAGTGTCTTGGTTCTATCTGTATAAAATAATTGCCTCTTTTTTTCTTCATGTTCAGGGTTTTTGATTTTATCAAACCCTATCTCTCTTTTAAGCATGCCTGCAAATTAATATATTCCAGGAATGTACACAATTCCAGGCTTCATGTACAACATATTGTATCAACTATATTTTAACAAGTGAGCTGCATGCCCATATAGTGTTATAGATTACAGGGCTTCATTTGGAGAATAAATGATAAGCTTGGGAGCACTAAATCCAAGTAATTCCCCTCATCCCTTAAAAGACACCTCTAAATATAACTAGAAATTTCAAATAGTTAGTAAAGGAAAAGTACAAAGATATAACAGATATGTGTTGAGCCAAAAACATGTGCATTCACAACAAAACTGGGATGGATAAAACTTAAAAAAAATTATGGACTTTGACAAAAAATCGTCTTATGCATACAAAATGAAAGAAGCATTGGCATACTACTATGTTTACAAATTTAAGGACAGGCAGAGTGAGTCTCTGGGCAACACAATTTCATGTGGAGACCCTAGATCCTTGTACCCACAATATCTAGTGACTTAAAAAATGATTGCCAAAACAATGCCTTTGCTATGCATGTAAGAACACCACCTGTATAATGAGGGAGATGTAATATTGTCCAAGAAGCAGATTTATGCAGAGTGGTCCAAGATTGTGTATTTATGGAAGATACAACTGATTTTGGCATGAAAAATGTATCCAAGATTTCAATGTGGCCTTATTTTAGAGCCCATTGATGATTTACTATGAAACCTAAACTTTCAAAACAAACACATTGAAATCACAGGATCTCCATCACGAATATCATAAATATTAATTGTCTTTTGGGCACTGGCAGTAGATACCATAAGAGGCCCACATGGCCTGTACCACCAATGTTTATTCTCTCGCACAACATTTGCAAAGCCAAAATTTCTCCCCGAGACATCCCTCTCTGCCAAAACTGGAGAGATGGTACTGGACGTTGAAGTGAAGGCCTCTGATTCAGTATGGAATGCCATAATTTCTTTATTATAAAAGTCCCATGAATAGAAACCTGAGTCCAATGTACAACCTGCAGATGTTGCCACAACATATTTACCAGAGCGACCATCTGAACCAGCTGCTCTGATCAACCAGCAATCACCCCACATGTTTGGGGTAAGCCCATATGGAGCTTTATATTCAGCCTTCTCCTGGAGATTGGAAAAAAAAAATATTGAGTATTACTCATACATCAACTGCCCTTTATGTTAAGGGAAAATTTAAAGAGTGCATAAATATTCTTGAAATCCCAATCATAGTTTCTAGAAAATTTCAACAGTCTTTGAAATGAACTACATCCTATTTAAACTACATCAAATATTTAGGCAAATCATTTCTTTAAATAGAAATTGGTGAATTTTATTTCAAATATAGAAATTTAAACCATGAGAATAATCTAACCCCTAGGCTTTTCCCTATTTCTAATAGAAAATCCCAAAATGTATAAATTATAACACCCATAGACCCCAAAATTAAGTACAATAATTAAAACCTCCACACCTTTGAATTTGATATATCGTGAAAAGAGAAGCATCCATCATCATGGGAAAGCAAAACCAATTCTCCTTCTGATACAAACTAGCCTGCAGTAGATGCCTTATGGCTGACTTGATTCAATCGATCACAGGAAACCTCTTCAGTTTCTTCAATATTGCCAAAATTCTCTGGCTTGTTTTCCTGATCATCATCAAAGTCCATATTTTCATCACATTGAATTAGTTCGGGTTCATTACGATCAAGTCCAGTGCCTATTGCAGAGCTCTGGACATCCAATCCAATATTGGAACTACCATACCCGTTCCCATTAGAGATTGTAAATCCTACTTTTGGCTTTAATTAGGTAAGTTCAAGAGCACTAGAACTGGATTCAGTTGATTTAGACTTGGTATAGTTGTCCTCTAATTTGTATTTCGATACAACACTATACTTGTGCTTCAATGCAGACAGAAATTTTGTAGCAATGCGATATTCATCTATGGGGCTTATGGATCTGCCCTCAAAAGCATCCCGAATATCTGATTCATTTTCATTCAATAGATCATGCAAATCCACCCTCGTCTTCAGCACAACAAGCTGAACTGAAGGCCGGTTTTTCAGCAATTTATGGTGGGGGTAAAGCCTGTCTTCTAGATCTTGACTATTTAAGTGTTTAATTGGTCTTTTCAGAGACCTAACCATAGAATCAAATGAATCCTGCGAATCCTGCGAAATAATAAACAACATGCAACAAACCCTCATAATTAGTAAAATTATTTAAAGACAAAGTTGGCAATATGTTTCCTGTATCCTATTATATGATTATCCTTGAAGGCAAGCTCTGTATTTAATGGAGAATCGATATAAATAAGGACGAGTTAATTCATGTGTGAACATATGTATGCATCCTGATGAAGGATAATTGACATCCGTAAGAAACCCTGTGCTCTATATGTTGATTGAATAATCGATGTTAATACGATTGACAGTGTATCCAAACTGGTAGACAGTGGAGTTATATATATTCGTTAAATATATGATGGAAGGATCTACACTATTAGTAAGGAGCTGACTGGCTTTCATGGAGAAAGGAACGAGGAGCGAGATCAAACCAGTTATAACGTGAAAGAACTAAAACAGAGTATTTGGCATTGAACTTTCGGTGGAACACGGACTAACCCTTTGGAATCATGAACGGAACCTGGAAGGAAAGAGGTGGAACATAACAAACGGAAGCGCGACGGAACCCTGCGTGGAAGAGCAGAATCGTGACCGAGAAAACAGTAAAGGTGGTTTGTGCTTTCTATCGCACCACCTTCGATGGGCAAGCAGTTTTCAAGAGGTTGGGAGCGATTCCATAGAACGCGCGACACGCGTCCTTGTACAACTCCACAAAACCGCTTGTCACTACACGCCATCGCGCATTATTGCTTGACCCAGGATGCCTAGCGATATTGATAAGCACCGTTGATCTGGGAAGGGGTCATCGAACGGTGTTCATTTGCTATAGATGCGCGAAATTTACCCAAGGTACGGCACACCATTGCGCATTATCATCTGTGCATCATCAACAAACGATATCCGTCGGATCATCTGATGCCGAGCGATGTGTTCTCCATCGTCGGATGGAAACGATCGTAAGCGATGGGCCCCAGTTTTTTAAATTATATTGATTGGGCCGTCGATTATGTATGTGGGGCCGGAACCAAAGGTCTTATTAAAAGGCTTTTGATAAAAGCGCTGGTTATTACTATAAAGTTCTATTATATATTTAATTTCCAAAGGTTGTGAATAATATTTATTTATCAAATTCCACGAATTGGATAAATAAAAGAAAGAAAACCATCAGCGGCACGTTATTGGTACTTTACCTTGGCTATAGTATTATTTGGCAAAGATAGGGATTACCTTTGGAACAATTCGAGCATGGAAGAACAAAGATCGGGATTTCAATTTGGATTGGTTCGAATTTTAATAATACCATTAGCAATTGAATGGTTTTGACCCATGGTTTCAATAAAGGCGAAAACTATATAAGGTGACGAGAATCATAGTACGAGGTGTGCATGCAGAGGCATTGTAAATAAAAATCTCTTTATGAGATCTGCATTATCGAACTTTGTTGTCTGATAACGCTGAATCCATGATGCACCTATGGAGTTGATCGAGGAAATGAAAAAGCTCTAGGAAGATCAGCAAAAAAATAATAAAGATTTGATGCAAGTCTGATGAAGAAATTGAAGAAATTCGGTGGATCTGAGGGTTGAAGTCTTCTGCATAGAAGTGGAAGCTTTCTGCCAGTTCAAGTTGGTGTTAAATCAGGGGGTCGAAGCTCCCTTCTAGGAGAGGCTGGAGAACGAGAGAAGGTTGAAGCCTTCTGCAGGTTGGTGTCTGCATGCTAGTATGAGTTTGCGCGAGCAAAAAATTGTAAGATGTTTTCTTTATAATAAATATTGAAGACTGAGACGACAACAGCGGTGGTTTTCTCCCAAATTGGGTTTCCACCTTAAATACTGGTGTTCATATGTGTTCCTTTTGTGTAATGGCTTATTCTGTTATTTCTTTTCACATGTTTACTAAAATAATGATGCAATAATCTAAGTAAAGAATTAACAGCATAATAAGATCTCTGGTGAAAAGTTTTCAGTCAGCCCTAAATAATGATTCACCCCCGTCTTAGTATTTTTCCCAATAGAAAATAATTCCTACATATTAAAATATAAAGTTATAACATACCAGCTCATACTCGAACATAAAATTTGTATCAATATTCTTCTTCTGTATCTTCTTGATCTTCATCCAACTGATCGACATCTATATCAACATCTGATTCAGAAACGGTGTTGAAATGATCGACCATGTCATCATCATCATCAATTATGTCATTTCAATAATATCCTCATCGACATCATCATCAATAATTGTTGCCTCATCTCCTATGCCTGGTTCATCTTCTAAGATACCTTCTTCATCTGTCAATGCATCTTCCTGCTCATCTGCCACTGCATCATCTTCTTCTTGATCAATATCATCTTCTTCCTCTACAGTATACTCTACTGGCCTTCCTCTTGGATCATATCTAATAGCAAATGACCATTCGTTTTCACCTGGAACCTCTGAGTAAAAGACTTGTTCGCATTGGCTTGGAAAAACATAGCGATCTTTTCCTGCTTCAAACTGCGATGTTTTAACCATTGGAAATCCATTGTCATGTTGAATAAGTGTTCTATCATCATCACTTACATTCATTCGTAGCCTATACCATTTGACGTCAAACAAAACTATTTTGAAGGAATTAAAGTCACACTCAACTATATCATCTAAGAACCCATAATATCTATTTTCAGATTCTCGAGGATGTCTGTCACTCTTGGAGGAAACATTAGTGACCTGGAATACTGCAGTTATCCCACTATCAGAAGTTTTCCTGTTATCATCCAACTGTTTAACGCGAAATTGACGACCATTGCACCACATAGCCTTGTGGTGTTTCAACTGCAATATGCCAAACATGAAAAAGGTGCATTCTCAATTAATAATTAAACATATAATTTACACAACATGAAAATTAACTGAAAAATCAAACTTCTTGTCACATTATAAATATAGTATAAAATAAGTAATGAATAAAATAGGTGAATTAATTGCTTACCTTTCTATCTTTCAAACCATATGCTAAATCGATTTCCCTGTCTGTAACGTTCCCATCTCCACTACAATATGCTTCTCTAATCAATTCAGACAGTAGTTGCCATGATAACCTACCGTCGTTATGTGCTTTACATGTTTCAATCCATTCACTCATCCACTCAATATTGTTTGCAACGTATAAAAGTAGTGCCTCATAATCTTGAGCACCTGAATAAAAAAATAATAATTCACCAATATTAATAAATATTACTTATAACCATGGTAAATTATATTAATTAATAAACTATGAAAGAATAAGACCTAAATGAATATAATGATCATATACATGATGTAAAAAAATGAAACATTATATGTATTATACATAATAAATCTTTTACCTCTCACTTTCTTCATTCTGCCTTTTCCCAACAGGTGCTCCTCTTCAAATTTTTTGATGGAGTTCACATCCCAAATGCAATCCACTGCCTTCATGGTTGGCGCAGCTAATTTAGGAAGATAATGACTAATATACACCATGGATTGATATACCACATATCCCTCCACCATAGAACCCTCAGGTCGTGCTCTTTGTTTAACCAAAGCCTTCAAGGATTTTAGGTGCCTCTCGACCATCCACATTGACCTTGTGTGTACTAGTCCACACATTTCAATCTCCTCAACTTGGTGTATCAAGTAGTGTTCTTGTGCATTGAAAAATGTTGGAGGTAGATACTTTTGCATTTCACACATTAGCCGAGGAATTTCTCTCTTCCAATGCTTTATTTCATCTTGATGGATTTCTTTCAATGACAACCATCTGCAAATCATTACGCAAGGTTATTTCAATGAAACATAATATATATTTCATTACAAGTAAATTAATACATCATTTCATCAAGTACGAAAAGAAATTGTAGCAATTAGATTTTTCGTATAAATCAAAACTACTTACCTCATGTATTTACTAAGACCATATATAACTTGTTTGACATTGTTGTCAAAGTCGTTTCGGAGAGATATAGTTAGAACATACTATAACAATAAAAAATGAATCGTTATTGGTTTCCAAATTAAACAGAAAAAAGGAAAATTTAAAATATGTATTCAAGCAATAAAAAACAAAAACGTATACCAAAAAAATTACCTTAACAAAGGTATGCCAATCATGTGTTTTCACCCCACTGAAGTCACCTTTCTTCATTAAGATATTATTTATGTTTGAAGCAAAACCTGTTGGAAATTTAATTCTTCTAACGACCTCTTTTACATCATTGCTTTGTTGTTATGTTAATAACCATGGAATATTATTATAATTTCGACCTCCATTGTTATTTGATCCGTCGATCACACTTTTCATTGCATGATTTGATTTCTCAATGTCAGCACAAATTTTGTCAAATTTATCTCTATCATGTGCACCATCTATGGTTCGCCATAACATTTCTGTCACATTCTTCCTGACATGCATTGTATCAAACAAATGAGCTATTTTTAGGTCCTCATAGTAGGGCAACCTCGCGAATTGAGAAGGATAACATTTCATTCCAGGTGGAAGTACAATATTAGTACCTTCACGGCGACGATGACCTTGATATAAAAGAATAAAATAAATCAGAACAATATTAATTATAAAATACAATAAAATAAATTCATTAGTTAAAAAAAAAATTCCAAACATTACATAAACAAATAATATATATATATATATATACACACAAATTACGTACCAGCTGCTCGAAGATTATTAATTCTGTTATATTCCAACATCCACAACTGATGTGTCATTCTTCGTGGTTTTAATCTAGTTTCTTCTTTATCATTGAAAAGATGTTTTCAAGTAGTACGATACTTATGGTTCGTAGGGAGGAAGTGCCTAAACTCATCAAACACCATCTTTTTTAAGTCTTGTGAATGCTGATACTTCATCTTAGGGCCACAAACTGGACATGCAAATCTACCCTTTGTTTGAAGACATGCAATAGATGGATCAATAACAATTAATATACTATGAGATCATTTTTAAAGCATGCAATATGGTATATCTAATTTAGATAATTATGTATTATATTAAAGTGCAATGAAATATTACATACCACAAACATGTGTTAGTCCTGGGGCATCATGAATTGTCCATACAAGCATTCCACGACATTGAAATCTCTTCTTCTTGATTGGTTTAGTGATGTCATACATAGTGATGCCATGCCATAACTGTATTAGCTCATCGATAAGAGGCTCAATATATACATTCATATCTTTGACTTGGTTCTTACCTAATTGTTCAAAATTATGGTACATAATAATTACTCCCATGATATATGTATATATAAGTAAGTAAATAAATAAAATATATATTTATGCAAACAACGAGAGAAATAAAAATGTTACATTCAAAGAAATAATGTATCAAATACCTGGAATAATCATAGTCAACATTATGTGCTCCCTCTTTATTGACATCCAAGGAGGAATGTTATTGTTGATAACGAAAATAGGCCACATTGAGTAAGTATATCTAAGCTCTCCGAATGGATTAACACCATCAGCTGCCAATGAAAGCATGACATTACGAGGTTCATTTTTAAAATCTACATATTTTTCCTCGATTTCTCTAAATGCAGAACCATCTGCAGGCATTCGAAGAACACCATCTCCACTTATATTCTTTGAATGGTAATCCATAAACTGTGCTATGTTGTTACACCTAAACATTCGCTGCAAACGTGGAATTATGGGAATATGACGAAGAACCTTTTAAGGCACCTTTTTGGTTAGTTGATCTCTTCGATATCTACTGGTACCACATTTTGGACATTCTGTTTTCAACGCATGTTCTCCGTAATATATAATATGATCTTTAGGACATGCATCTATAGTGTTATATTCCATTCCAAAGTGTTTCATAATAGCACGTAGATCTCGATATGTTCGAGGTAAAGTATTTGGCAATGGTAACAAATATTCACCCAACAATCTACAACAGAAACAAAAAGTAGTGTCTTGTAAAGATTATTAATCATATATATATATATATATATATATATATATATATATATATATATATATCTCATAGTTATTAAAACCGGAACCAGTGACTAGATCGGTGGAGCTAATGAACTGGGTTTCGAACCGGAACCAGTCTAACCGGTAGCGGTCAGATCTCAATGAACCAGTTTTAAAAAAAATACATTAAATAATTATTTTTTAATAAAATGAAAAAAATAAAAATAAATAAAAACTATTTTTAAGATTTGCAACCATGATTCCAAGCCAATAGAGACAAAATATGAAAAGTTTGCTCATTTATATACCATGCAAAGGTGAATATATCAAAATGGCACCAAATGCAATACATATCATCGAAAAATACATAAGCAAACTTGTTGAAGTAATGTATCAGGTTTCTCTTATATTATTCACTTTGTTTTATTGTTGAGTTAATATTATAATATACAATCTGTCCCTGCTCAGATCTGTTGTCAATTCATTGTATCAGCCTTAAAGACAATTCTGGGTTCAGTATATATATATATATATATATATATATATCAGACCAGCATTTTGAAGATCTTGTATTCTTCATTATCTATGTTTGCTTGCCAATAAATTTCTAGAAAAACATCTACAACACTTAGAGGTATTGAATTGGTTTATGAAACCCACTATTAGTGCTATTTGTAACAATTTGAGAGAGCATTACAACTTCAGCAGTCTGCTCACAATGTGTTTGAAAAATTTATCACTGAAAAGATTCATTAAAACCCAGAAAAATCAGTAGCCAGTTTAGTGCATTTCCAAGCGGGAATTTTCTAGTGGTCAATTTATTATTGCCAGTCACATTTTCATTAGGTTGTATGTTGTTGTCCCTTGAGTGGCGTCAGACCATTTGCATCAGTCTTGATGCCATGATAAAATTGCTTGTATGCTGTGTGAAAAGTTTTGTATTTATGTTGCTGCTATGTTTGAGCAGAGAGAGAGGGTCTGACAATTCCTAGCTAAGTGTGAAATACGGTTGCTGCTGATTGTTTTGAGAACATAAATTGTCATCAAGTACACTTGATGAGTTGCATGCTGCCAGGGATTTTATGCTAGCCAGCCTTGTATTTATCAGTCATCATGTGTATTGTTGCTACTATAAGGTGTTGAGTATGAGTTATTAAACAAGTTTGTTGCTAGTATAATAGAGGAATTTGCAGCTCATGGAGGAGACACTGAGGAATTTGCAACTCATGGAGGAGCACCTAATCGGCCGGTTAAGTATGGAACTAACTGGTTTATGCATAAACTGGCCAGTTCCTTACTTAACTGGCCGGTTAGGTTCAGTTAACTGGCCAAAATAGGTGAGAATAGGCTATTGACCGGGTTGCAAGGCCGGTTCCAACCGGCAGCCGTCCTGACCGGCCGGTTTTGATAACTATGATATATATATATATATAAGTTATTATTTTACACATTTATTACAACTAAAAAAAGGGAAAATAATCAACATTTACATATATGTGATCATATGTACATATTGCATACCTTAGGAGTTGTGTCATACATCTGTTCGACAAATTATTCATAACCTTTAAGTTCACCAGCAACAATAGCAGAGAGCTGGTGAACTTAAAGGTTATGAATAATTTGTCGAACAGGTGTATGACACAACTCCTAAGGTATGCAATATGTATATATGATCACATATATGTAAATGTTGATTATTTTCCCTTTTTTTAATTGTAATAAATGTGTAAAATAATAACTTATATATAAGTTATTATTTTACACATTTATTACAACTAAAAAAAGGGAAAATAATCAACATTTACATATATGTGATCATATATACATATTGCATACCTTAGGGGTTGTGTCATACATCTGTTCGACAAATTATTCATAATATTTAAGTTCACTAGCAACAATGTAGCAGAGAGAAGAGTTGCATTTGAGTATTCAAAAAGTCGTTCACTTGACCTTCAGAGGTACATCATAAATACCGTCACTGCTATCTCCACCATCATCATCTGACTCACCATACAAGTCTTGGAGCATTTTATTTGTCCCATCATTAATGTGAACTGTCTCATTATTGTCATCATGATCTACCTCCATGGGATCATTAAAATTACCTTCATCATTCGCTTCATGTTCTTCACCTTGTACAACATCATTTCCAATACTAATATTTGTTGCAATATTCTCTTGTACTGGTGCAACATCATCTAATCTACTACTATTTAGCTGTGGAAGCTGGTTGATCATCTACAAAAATTTGGGGGGCAACTGTGCCTTTATGAAAATTACAAACATTAATAATTAAACATTAGTGCGCATATAAAAATATTAAAATAATATAAAATTTTACGATATAATCAAAATGAAGATAGATAATTAATTACCACGGGACGATAGTCATTCGATCCACCATCAATGTGCCCATATTTCCTACAATGCACTATTGCTGTTGCTATTAAAACTCTAACATTATTTCTCATACAACATTTTTTACAAGGGCAATAAACTCTGCCATCACCCCTTTCACCCTTTTGAATTTTTTTTCCAGCTCCAATGTTTTCTTCCATTGATGCAAATTATCCTATAAAGAAAACAATAACTCTCTCTCAATGGTGTAGAAAACCCAAGACTTGTTGAACTCAATGGGAGCTCAATATATAAGAAAAAAGAAAATAAAAGTGGGCATTTTACAAATTGTGAGCTTTTTACAAAATGTGGGCTTTTTACAAAATTGTGGGATTTTTACAAATTGTGGGATTTTTTTATTCTTAATGCATTTTCTGTAGAATACTAAACATATTTGTCCAAAATTTCAGATGCAAACTGTAGTCTCTACTACGTTTGGAAAATTGGAGGTTTATAAAAGATAAACTGCGAACAGAATTGTACCACTATGATAAGAAGCTGTCAAAAGCATTCCTTTTGCTTCACAAATGTGGAACTACCTTAAGAATGCTTATGGTTGATATAAATATTAGAGCATGGAAGTTAAATGTAGTAGTTATGCTAAAATACTGAATAACAGCTTGAGAGTGCTCTTCAGATACTGTACGAATGCACCAAATTAAGGTTGTACCATTCCTAAAGATAAATGGCCAAAAATAGTCAATTTTGATATCGTGAAGTTATGTCTTTCTCGGTAGCCAACTGGGGATAGGATGGCAAATATGAGAGAACTAAGTTCCAAGGACTAAAAAACCAAGGCCAACATAGTTCTGCCTTGAATCGGAGACAAAACAAAGCTACCCAAAAAAGTGTTTGAGAGCACCCATTGAAGCTCCTATATATAGCAGAGTCAACATTTTCCTATTGAACAAGTTTGTATAGTCAAAGCCACAGCAAGATCAGATAGCCACGATCCTAAATGAGAACCAGAGCCAAAGCTAAGACAGATCCACGTTTAGCAGAACAAGACAGCCATATAAAAGGATTTGACCACAGAACCAGATCATGAGAGATAGCAAGATTCTTGCTTCCACTGTGGAAATGTAGAAACTGTACAAGGGCTTTGCTTCCAATAGATTTTATTGTGACAGTAATTGCTATGGTGTTGTAAGCGCTCTTTAGTAGAATCTTAAATCCATTCTGGAATTATTTTAACCTGGAGAGGGTTTTCTGTGGTTATAAATCCTCATGTTCAAATTCCATTGTGGATTGGTTGTGTTTGATATTATGTTTTTACTGTCCACAGTTGAATTTTCGCACAGAAAATTATCAGTATAAAGCGGAGAAATTTTGCGATGTTTCTTTTTCTTCCTATTGTGAAGTATTTCACTCAGAACTCTACTCATTGTAACAAAGGTCTTGGGCATAGAACAGGGGACTTGGGTTTTTTGGAATCAAACTTCAAGTTAAGATGCTCATCTGAAGAATGGCACAGTGAGCCTTAGCATGGAGTTGGGAGTACCAATTTGAAGTGCAGGTAGGGCATTGTACAATAGACTAGTTAGATTTCTGGACCCTAATACAAAAGTTTCTTCTTCTTTCAAAACGTGTTTCTCCTTTTCTGTAACCAATGTGGGTCTTGTTCTTGTTTCAATTGGGGATGGATGAGCATTTGTTATTGCTCCAGATGATCACACTCTGGGTAGCCCTGGAGGCTATTTGGGGTTGATGAGTCCAATAGGTCTCAATGAACTGTTGCCCTCGCTGGGGAATACTATTGCAGTGGAATTTGATACTATTTTGGATGTTGAATTCCACGATCCTAATGGAAACCAGTACCTTCAGCTCCAGTACCTGTTCACAAAAGAGGGTGCCATTGTCATTCATGCGTGCAGAGAGGGTGAATTGCAGGCATTGCAACAGGAGGTGTTGTTGTTGCATTGGCCACTAGATTGTTTGTCTGGTTCTGTTACAAGCGCAGAGTATTGAAAAGGACAGACAAATTTAGTTCAGATATTGTGAAATTGCCTCGGAAATTCACCTACAAAGAGCTCAGCAATGCTACGAAAGAATTTTTTTGAATGTGATTGGTAATCGATAATTGCAACCAAGGGTAATCCCCTTGTGAAACCCAAATTTCTGATCATTTTCTAAAACCTGATGACGGAGTCATTGTAATGAACAAGTGCCTAGGTCCATATTACGTCCAAATCTACCAAGCACCAAGATCTATAAAAAAAAATCCACAGTATCTGCGAACTAAGAAGAAGAGGCAGAAAATGTATTCTGCTTACCTGTTCGAATAGTGGTTGGGGTTTACCACGGAAAAAATTTGACAGAGCCCATGTAGCATTTCGTATCAATCAAATTCTGGCAGTATCATTCAACTGGGCAAGCACCTGCCTCGGAGCTCCATGACTGAGGGCAAGATCCCTAAATGATGCAGAGTCTCCAGCAATATTTCCCAAAGCCCAAACAACCTTACACAAACACCAGTTGAACTCAAAGTTGGGTAGTATTTTTTTAAATCAAATTCCAAAATTACAAACGTATAAAGATAGTTGGGAAGAATAATTTTATGCCTCTAAAATGAACGTGCTACATGTTCTCGAACATTATCATTCCCAGAGGTAAGAAGTTTCACAAATATAGCCAGTGCCCTGTAATCAATCACAACCTTTGTATTCTCAGAGGCTCCAAAAAAACCCAAATAGGGTCAACCCTACTACAGGAGGAAGGGCCTGCAGTAAGAACTTACCATTTTGCAAGAACTGAGGGCGAATGCTGTTCTGCAAGAGCTGAGGGCGAATGCTAAGGGCGGATGCTATTCTACAAGAGCTGAGGGCGAATGTGCGTGTGATATCAGACGTTAATGTAGTTTTTAAAAAAATCATTTTTATGTAGCGCGCATTTGAATTTTAGCATTTCAAATCATTTTTATTTACATTTGATTTTTGCATTTCTAATAAAAGTGACAAAAAAAATTTCTACAAGAGGTTGAAATTTTTACTAGATAGCCATGAAAGACTAATTAAAATGGCTTAAAATGCAAGTGGAACTTCAAATAAATGTAATTGAAGGTTCTCTCCACTAAAATTTTGCAAAAGTGCTTACATTATTTAAGTTATCTAGGATATTTTTTTGTATTACACAATCAAAATTAAATAATGAAATAGTTGGGTAGTCTTATTGTTTCAAATTAGGACACAATTTTCAAATGGTGATGAAGTTTCATGTGATGATTAACTGACAATATTCTCCTTTCCTATCCTTGAAAAACTATACAAGGTTCCCTGTTGCCACATGAAACCCTAACTCATGTAGCAGCATAGGACCAGTCCTCCATTTTGCCTGTCATAAGGCATGTTGCACATATTTGACGACTAGAATTTGTGGATTCCCATTTTCCATGAGGTGCTAGGAAGGATAGAAGACTTAATTTTGACGTTTGAAAATTTTTCAAAAACGTTCTTACGCCCTTTAATTTCCACTTGCCAATAATTTTGCAACACTAGTCCTCTTTGCAATTGCAAGTCTATACTCAAAAAGTAAGGAAAGTTACTTTTTTGGCTCACTCAATGATCCAGGTGGATACTGGTGGCCACCCACCTATTCTACTTGGGGCCCCACCATTGTCTCTTTCAGTTTTTCAGTTTCGGCACAACTTACTAATTTTAGCAGTTTTTCGGGTCCTGAACTTCCGGAGTTGTTTTGAGGCCCTAAACGACGTTTTTTGGGCATCGCGCCTCCAGCTAATATCATTCTGTATCATTCCATTCTAGAATTATATTTTTGGCGAAAGTTATAGTCCTCGGATATATCTTTCTAATGATGTATCATGTGTGTCAAACAGAGATAGTATGCCAAAGTTACATCCCTGGGAAGTTAAAACACCAATTTACCCAAACGGTGCCCATAGTTTTGGCGCTTCATCTCCTAGGGTTAGGTTTTTGGATGTTTAGGGTTCTCCATTGTTTCTCAATAATAAATAGGCCCTCGAGCCTCATTGTAACTCAGTTCAGATGCCTGTAGCTACCACATATCTCCTCAGAGATAGCTACCAGCACCCTAGCTAGTTTTATTTCCATTCTGTCTATAAGCAAATTTCAGTTCTTTGATATTAATAAAATGAAGTGTTATTTCTGCTGCATCTCTATATTTATGGTTATGTGTTTATTCTGTTGCGTTCCTTCATAAATCCGAATCAGTGGTATCAGAGCAGTCTTCTTTTTCTCGATCCTTCTTTGCATGTCCCCAACGAGGTCGGGGTATAAGGAGTTAGGGCTCGATCTGGTGGAACCTTTGCAAGATTAGCCTCACAAACCCTGACGGACGCCCATGGATGACGAAAAGAAATATGAGGGAGCAAGATATCCTATCAAAATATTTCTCAAGGAGGCCCTCGAAAAACAAAGGAACGCGATGATGGATAACTTTGCCCAGATCCTTCAACGGCTGCCCACCGGTGGCGCATCTGCATCCAGCAGCCACTCTGGAGGTGTGACTCCTTTTAAGGTACAAGTAAATTTTGACATTCCAATATTTGAGGGTCAAATAGATGTAGATGCCGTAGATAGATGGTTGAATCTATTAGAAGGATATTTCTCTGTTCATGACTTTTCCGATAGGGAGAAGATTATTTTTTCACTCCTCAAAGCTGCCCCCCATGTCAAGGACTGGTGGGAAAGCCACTATGAGAAAAAGGACGAGACAGAACCCTCTCTGTTCTCGGTCGCACCCCTTGGAATTCTTTCTGAGATGTCATCAAGGAACAATACTATCCTGTGGGGAGCTATGAGGACAAGTACATACAATGGACCACGCTGCAGCAACAAAGGGATCAAGATGTGCATGAGCTGACGAATCTGTTCCATACCCTGCGCACCAAGTTGGGTATCAAAGATTCATAGAAACATCTGGTGCTAAAGTATTGCAGTTGTCTGCACAGATACATTCAGGAGGTAATGGAGTTCCTCGACATCTCCTCGCTTGGTACGACATACCAGTATGCTGCCAAGATTGAGCAGAAATTCAAACAGAAGAAGCGAGATTTTGGATCTGCGAATCAAAAGCAAGGGAAAGGTGCTCCCAAACCATAGAATAAAGGACAGAGCCAAGGCACGGTGACTCAAGAAAACCTGTCAAAGCCACAAGCAAAGAACAACACCGAAAAGCCAAAGAAGGACACGGGAAAGTGGTGTGAGTTCCATAAGAGCTCCACTCGCAACACAAGTGAGTGTCGGGCCAAGCAGTCGCTGGTGGCCGAGATGCGGGCTTCTGAGTTAGATGCATGCTCTGACTCTGAATAAGAACCTGACAAGGGGAATGACAAATGGAAACAGATTATTGATGCGGAGCCCAATGCCACTGTTGCCACTACAAAGATCCAGAAGGAGGAACATCTCTTCCACTCCCAGATGTGGGTAAAGGGCTCCCCGGTACAATTCATTGTCGACAATGGGAGCCAAAAGAACCTCATTTTGGCAGATGCCGTGAAGCATTTGGGCTTGCCGACCACAGCTCACCCACATCCATACACCATCGGGTGGCTTCACCAAGGACAAGATCTCCGCGTCAGCCAACAGCGCCGCCTTCCCTATAGCATCAAGCCCTTCACGGATGAGGTATTATGCGACGTTGTTCATATTGATGTTTCTGATGTATTATTAGGAAAAAAATACTTTTGGAAGCGTCATGCGGTGTATGAGTCTCGGCCTTGTGCTGTTATTGTTACTTTGGGAAATAAGTTGTACAGGATACAAGAGGTAACACCTCCTGCTACTATCTCTTTGGTTACTGCAAAACAATGCAGTAAGCTCATTTCCCAAACCAGGAAATTTGTTTTCCTGATGATCCGCCCCCAAGGAAAGAAGAAGACTATGGCCATGACCTCTAGAAAAGGCTCCTCTGCACGACAAAAACAAATGGATAAGGTTTTGGAGGAGTACGGGGACATTTTCACCTCACCCACAGGGGTTCCTCTACACTATCAAGTCAAGCACCCGATTGATCTGACCCTAGGTGCGTCGCTACCCAACGGACCGATCTATCGGTGCTCTGTTCTGGAGAACGATGAAATCAAGAGGCAGATTCAGGAGCTGCTGCAGAAGGGTCACATCCGACCAAGTTCATCGCCCTGTGGGAGCCCGATAATTTATTATTGTGAAATCATAGTTCTAAATTATCTCTTATTCTATGAGCAATGTAATCTATTAATTGTAAGTAGATTCATTATAAAAATTCAAACTGATTTTAGCATGAATGATGAAAATTTATATATTAATTGGTTTTTAAGAGTATTTGTATTATGTAGGAGCACTGGAAAGATAAATTAGGACTTCATTTTCTGTTTTCCTTATTTTATTGGGCTGAACTGGAGAAAATTGAATATGAATAGTGAGTTAATTGTAAGATCAATGGGCCAAGGCCATACATAAACATTGACCACAGTGGGGAAGTATAAAAGCATGGATATTCATGCAAGTATAGTTATTAATGTAAGATCAAAGTTAACTCTTAGCTTCACTAAAGAAATAGAAGGCAAAGATCTAGCATCAACTGAAATTCACGTGAAAAAGTAGATGAAAAATGTACAATCATCCAATGGAGAGGTAATCTATAATTATCCAGTAAGACTCTTGGCTATGCCTTGAGACTAAACTAATTCTCAATATTTTTGAATAATCATCCATTGGAATTTAGTAGGAAAACCATAGTCAATCATTGTCCAATGGCCATGCAAAAATATAAAAAAAATAATATTTGTTGGTTGTTTTTCAATAGGTGGACCATAATGGGACCACTGAGAAGGTGGGGGTGTTTTTTTAATCATGGAAGTGAGGTTTAGTAGATTGATAGTCAAGTTACCTTTCCCTATAAATTTTCTCGATCAAGTTATTCATTCATTGAACTTTGATTCATTCCTACTGTTTTGATACACAATCCAATCTAGTTGAGTCTTGAGTCTTCATTGAGAATGGCATTCATAGGTTGTCAAGAAATAGGTTATCATGCACATGCACTCTTTTTTTCTTGGTATCTTTGTAACTATGTTCAGCCCGAGTTCTATATTTTTAAATTATCATAATAGTTCGTGATTATTAGGCTTTTATTTTGTCTTTTAAGAATTTTAATTTAATTATTATTAATCATTAAATTAAAATAAAAATAAATAAATAAATATATATATATATATATATAGTTATTATAGTTATTAAACTTTCAATGGTACATCAACTTTCATACATGAGAACCCGGATGCGGGTGAAGTTGGTAGTGTTTAACGTGATGGCATGGGGGTGTGGCATAAGGGGAAGCCACTTGCCCACCCGCAAGAGTGCTGTCATTCAGTTCTTAATGTCGACTGATCGGCGTTTAATGCCATTTACTCCTGGTGCTCGAATCAACCATAGTCCCGCTCCTCGATACACATTCGCATGTCGCGACATGGCTCAGCCTCCAGTTCATACTTATGGTGGTTTATTACAGTCGATTCATAGTTGCATGGTTGACTGGGTTGTTATTATGGAGCGTCCCTCTGGTCTGAATAGAATTCCCCCGCCTATGAATCTGTGGTGCGCTCCAGGAGCAGGGCTTTCTAATGTTCGCACTGTAACTGGTAAGAGGAGTTGTCTCAATTGTTTTTTGGATTTTGGAGAAAATCTCCACTTCTCCCATGCTGGTTCCTGCAAGCTTGCTTCTGTTGCCCTGTTGCCCCTCTCACCTCAGTCTTCTGTCCATCTTTTGCCTCCCTGCCCTGCTGTCTCGAGTGCGACTATGCCGCGCCTCAGGCAGAGAATGCGCTGCCAAAGAGGCTCCACGAGGCGCCAAATTTGACGCTCTCCATCTACCTCTGGCACCTCCTCTGTGTCTACCTCCCACTCTGATAGTCAACCTAGAGGGTGCCTTCTCCGCTCGGGCCGTCGCCTTGCTTCCCCCACTCCTTCCGCTCCTCCTGCTCAAATCCACACTGCGCATTTTTCCTTTAACAGCACTCTCAATCGACCTAGGGTGACTGCCTCAATTACGGTCATCTTTCATGAAGAGCCTCAAGAAATTGTTCCCAGTTCTCGCCCGACGGAATGCAGCCTCTCGGCGGCTCAAGATTCGACGCAGTTTGTTGGGCTGAAGCACCCTGATAGTGCGGATGTGCAGGGTCAGATGGGCAAGGCCATGCAGGACCTGGCGAACAAGGAAGCGGTGGGTCAACCTACTGAGAGGCAGGACGCAGTGCAAGTGAGCGAGGCGCAAATTACTCCTCCTCCTCCCAGGAAGGTGATCCATTCTATTGCTGACCTGTATAATGCTGATGGGGAACTAGATGAATTCTGGTGTAGAGTTGCCTACGAACCTCCTGATGAGTAGTTCCTCCTCTTCACTCTGGTTTTTTTCTCTATTTCTTCCCATTCTCACGGGCCTATTCATGTGTTTCCTGCTGTCTCTAAAAATGCATCTGTTTTTTTTCTTCGATATGGTCTCCAGTACTACAATTCTCTGGTTCCCCTGTGCGGGATTTTTCAAATGAACTGTTTCAGACTGGTTTCCCTCTTGTAGTGCAGTCTTCAAACTATGGTTTTTTGTTTCAAATGCCACAGCACTTAGTAATGATCAAGCTTCGGCCCGCTGTACTGTACTCCTTTTGTTAATAGAATTACTTTTACTTAGAAAAAAAAAACTTTCATACATGAGAAAATAGATACTGACAAATGGTACATCATGGCCTGATTAATTTCGCTCAGCAATTTCAAATGGTATAACATTTAGTCAACAGTAATCATCAATTTCTACACACAGAGGCTAATTTCTCTGGAAGCCTGAGATTTCTTTGGCTTGTTGTTCTTATAACTACATAGACATAATTAATAGAGAGATTGAGGACAGAAAAAAATCTAGCACTTAGTCTCCACTACTCAACATGATTTTGTGAGAAATAATACATAGATTGATTTCTCTGAGTGCCTTAGCGTTCTTTGGCTCATTTTTTTAATCACAACAACAATAAAAAATGCACTGAGGATTTTTTCTTAGTCCAATGATGCAATTTTTATAAGACAGATTATGCAATATTAATAATAAACATAAATTTATTGCAATTTAGGGAAAGCTCGTTCATGTTTTTTTCTTTATATTGGAAGGTTACTTGATTTTTGAAGTAATTTTTAGTAGATCATAGCATATATTGAGGAAATATTAGTTTGACAAGAATCCGTTATTTCTCTTGAAACTTTAGGTATTAAAAGTCCATGACACAGATATATCACACTCCAAAATCCAAAGAAAATGGAAGACCGTTCAATTCTTTTAATCAAAATTTTATTGGTGAAGGGTTAATTTATTACGAGAACATCATTAATGAAGTGCAAAATTTTAAACGTAGTGTTTATTGACTAGAAAAATAATGACCAAAACGTCAAAAAAAACTGTGTGACGGGTAAAGAGAAATCCAAATTCCAACCCTGCCTGCCACTTGTTGGTGAGTGGAGGTTATTCACTTTTCATTTACAGCTTACCAGGTTACTCATGTTACCAATATTTTCACATGGCTCACTTTTAGGTGACTAATTATTGTACTTCTTATTTATAAAGAACAATTGGTAGATAATTGTATATATTATTTGAAATCTATAACAAATCCAGGCAACAAAATTACAACAAATAGAATATTATGCAAAAAATTCACCAGGGTACTACTAATGTGTGGATACCCTATCATTTCTTAGATCCTCATAAATTACCAACACCTACTATATTGGTATACACATAATATGGCATTTACCTGAAGTATTTCATATGTATCTAGAAGTAAATAAGTTGTATGAAAATTGTTATGGCATATATAAGATGTGTATTATAGTTTATATTTCAATTTTTCTTAAGTAGCATGCATGTGCGGTCCATATAGTGACTACAATTACCAAATATATTTCAGTGAAGATGTGAAGATGATATCTCATTAGGTCCTAATTACTTAAAGCATCATTAATTAGCTTTCCAAATGAATAAAATATGTTAACAAATTAGTAAAAACTAGGAAAACAAATCATGCTTTAAAAAAATATGGCACAATGAGTCACACTCTGAGATTTATTTAATTACTCATCAAGTGTCGCTAAAACATATATATGATCACCATTACCATATAAATGGGACATGTGACCATCATTTTGGTTTTGCCAATGACATTCCACATCATGAGCATTGTTTAGGGTTGATTGTGTTGATTTTTTTTAAACAAATCATTTATACATTTTATGGAAATTATAGACAATTTATAATCACATTACAAGATCATGATGTATGGATATTCCTTATCATTTCTTAGATACTCACAACTTACCAACACCTAATAGATTTATATGCACATCATATAGAATTTACCCCTAGAATGCCACATGTACCCTAAAACAAATTAGTTGTATGGCAATTGTTATGGTGCATATATGATGTGTATTACAGTTTATCTTATAATTTTGTTGAAGTAGCATACAACAATTTACATAGTGATATGATAACCACTCTCTAGAGTATAAATCGATTTTGTACACATGGCTTTTAAGTTTCGTTTTAAGATATATCATTGGTGATGCTCACATGATTATATAATGAACCATTAAGTTGAACTATGAAATTATTCCTCACAACACACACATATTGATGAATTAATAATTTTTCTCATATAATTTTTTTAATCTATTTTGAAAAAAAAAAAAATTAGATATAATTATTTCTAAGAAGAATAAGAGAGAGTTCCTTACCATATCTTCATAAAACATATAATAGCGACGTTTGGAGGCAGCCGTCTAGCGACGCTTTGGGGCATAATGTCGCAATTGCGACACTTTTTCTAAGTGTCAGTATTGCGACACTTTTCTCTAAATGTCGGTATAGCGACGATTTCCCAAGATCAATGGCCCAAAGTGAACCCGATAACTTACCTTTTCCCCGCACCTTTCCTTTTGATCGTGGCCGTTCGCTCGTTGAATCCAGATCCGACGGCGCTAATACATTTCCGCGCTCATAAAGTAATCGTTTGATGTTTTGGAAAAGCCGCGCGAAATGGGTGGTTTTTCCAAACCACCCGCGCTTACGTGTCGCCACCACGTTGTATCGCGTTCGAAAAGCTAGTTTCCGCTTACCACCATTTACCCTCACGAATACCACTGGCGGTATTCCCTAAACCTCACCCGTTTAACCCGAGTTTAATGTCATTTAACTATGGTTATACCATCGTTTAATACATTAAAATTATATTTTTCATTCAAATTTTCACCTTTTCGCTTTAAACCTGTAAAAACATTGCAAAACAGTTTTTCCTCAAAATCACGCCGTTTGAACCCTGAGAAACTTTGCAGAGCCATTTTCAACCTACCAAGACCATTTTTCGATGCCCATTGCCCTGAATTTCCATTACAAAGTACTACATTGTCCTCTGCGAAGCCATTTTCAAAAAATTGAAGACTGAGCACCTCTGCAACGTCTTCAACCGAATTCTGCTGGTTCTCCAGGTACTTTTCTTCAAAGTTGCCCTTTGAGATTTCAAAATTCCTATCGATTTCAAATAATTACCAAAGTTACTGCAAAAAAGTGTCCATTTTTCAGGGGAAACTCTGTCAAAATTTCCATGGAATCCCTAATTTCCCTTTCTCGCAGTTTTTTCCATACCCTGGTTCGTTTTGCTATTGAAATTGATTTTAAATACACGTTCTGAGCTTTAAATTCCTTGCATTTCCTAAAAACCCTGCTCAGAAACCCCATTTTCAGTAGAAATTCGCTAAGAAACCCCTGTTTCTCGTAAAGTAACTTAGCAAACCATTTAAGCTTGCTTCGTTCATTATTAAATGTAGAAATTAGCTGAATAAATCACTTATTCAATGAAGATTAACCTGATCATACATCAATTTCGAATTGCATGCATAACACATAACCTTCTTCTACAATTAATTGTCACATGCGGAAATAATATAGAAGCAATCACACATCAAATCAATCACACATTAACTCAGTATGTATGGGGAAAGCCTATAGCTGAAAACCCCCCAGCTATTGTGTATATTATAATGGAGAAATCATGTAATAATCATAGTACAAAAACTCTTCACAAGCTCTCATGCACTACCTCCCATGCTACACACTATCAAGCTAGATCTAGCAAATCACTTGCTCCAATCCTTAGCCACTTGATAGGCAACCTTGATTGCGTATTTTAATGCTAGGTGATGGCCTCCTTATATAGATAAACCACCAGCCTAAACTTTGCAATACTCATAGCCTTACTCCACCTATCTATGTGTTGCAAATAAGGCCAGATGGTTACATAACCGATAGCTAACTCTACCCTTTCATCTATCTCTTTCACTCATTCTCACATCAATCCGATCATGTAATCGTAGCATCCATGTTCTCAGCCGACTAATGAGTTAATATTTAGTAAATTAAATATTATTTAATTTACTCCACTCATATCTAATTGATTAGCTAGTTAACTAATCTCAACTAGTTCAACTGAAATAAATAGAACACAACTCCACTATTTGTCCCGTTAACTCCTCCAAATCCCTCATCACATAACCGATAAACCATGCAAGATGCCCATCAACCCCTGGGGAACCACGTGATTCCTTGTGTCAGCTTGCATGAGTCACCTCCATGACTCAAATCATGGGGCCAAGAGAGTAAATCGTATTGCTTATAGCCAAAAATATTATTACAGCCAATATCAACTCATATTTTTAGACAGTCTAAAAATAGTCCGGGTCCTAAAAATAGGTCACATCTATTTTTACCAACTCGACCAATCATCCAAGAATAGCATACTGCAACTCCTAGACCATGCTCCATATGTCTAAAAATAGACATAGTCTAAAAATAGACTTTGCGCCGAAAATAGCCTGTGGGCCCACTTAGTGAAGGCGACTTCATTTCACTAAGCTCCATCATCTTGTTGCATTTTCAACACTCCCTCTCAACAAGATATGGATTATCTGCAACCCCTATCCTGCCTCTGTGGAATTCGAACTTGCTCCTGGTGAGCGCCTTCGTCAAGATGTCAGCATCCCGATCCTCCGTGGGAACATATGAAAGTAACATGATTCTCCGCTGAACACAATCTCTGATATGATGGTACCTGATGTCGATGTGTTTGGATCTATCATGAAATACTGGATTAGCCGAGAGCTGATGCAGCCTCCTCGTTACTTTCACAAGAGATCGTAGCTCCGGTGGTACCTGCAACCCGAACAAACCCGCGCGGATCTTCCCCAGCACTAAATAGCCCCCGCGTCATGCGCCCAAGTTAGCCGCCATGTACACTCGGCCTCCGCCGAACCGAGTGCCACGTGACCGTCTCCGCCCGGCGGTGGAAACCGCCGTGCCACCCAATGTCGAAAACCTCCGTGGCAGCCCCAAGTCCGTTGACCCCCGCCGACCCCATCGCAAACCGTGTGCTTCCTCCATCCTCCCGTCCGTACCATAGACCACATCCCGCGGCTCTCGATATACAAGTAATACATGCTCGCAGCCTCGCCTTCCAAAAGAGCTTGGTAGGCTTAACCATAGCTTGCGAAAGCTGGTTAACTGCATAGCATATATCGGGTCGAGTATCGACCAAATACATCAACGACCCCACCAACTGTCGATAGACAGTGGCATCCACTACCTCCTCCGAAGTAGCATCTCCCTTCCTCCATCCTCCAGGAAGAGGGGTATCAACAGGCTTGCAGCCTTGCATGTTGAACCTCTCCAGAATCTCCCGAGCATACTTGCCCTGAGAAACAAACAGTCCTCCGCTGTGCTGCCAAATCTCCAATCCCAGGAAATAATGAAGGATGCCTAAGTCCTTCATCTCAAACTCTCGTGCAAGATCCTCCTTGCATGAAAGTATCAATTGCTCATCGCCAGTCAAAATCAGATCATCTACATACAGTACGATGATCAACAGCTTCCCCTCCACCACAATCTGGTACAGGTTAGGATCCGCCTCACTCTTGGAGAATCCAAGCCCAGTGAAGTAGCTGTCTATCCGAGTGTACCAAGCACGAGGTGCTTGCTTCAGCCCATGCAGTGCTCTCTTGAGTCGGCACACATGCGACTCACTGCTGAAGATCTCGAAACCTTCAGGCTGCTCTATGTACACCTCCTCCTCAATAACTCCATTGAGGAACGCAGTCTTCACATCCATCTGATGAATGTGCCACCCCATCTGCGCTGAGAGAGCAAGGATCGTCCGTATGGAAGAGTACCTTGCGACAAGTGCAAAGGTCTCCTCATAGTCAATCCCCTCGATCTGTGAGAAGCCACGGGCGACAAATCTCGCCTTGTACTTCTCCACACTCCCGTCAGCCGCCTGCTTCACCTTGTAGATCCATCGCGAACCCACCACTGATTTCCCAACCGGTCTTGGGACAACCTCCCATGCACTGTTCCTGACGATCGAATCATATTCCTCGATCATGGCATCAACCCATGCGGGTTCCTCCACAGCTTCCTCAAAAGAGGATGGCTCCGTCACAACACATTGACTCACAAGAGCCATGTATCCAATGTACCGATCCGGTGACTGTCTCTGTCTGCGCTGTGCTGTAGGTGGTCCTACAACCTTCTCTGCATCCCGAGCCAGTCGCTCAGCTTCTGTAGTGCGCATGCGCCCTCTGATGGTTGGCGCTGCCCGGGTGGTTTCTTCCACCTCCTGAACCTCCTCTTGTGGCTGATCCACATCCGGAAGCTCCTCCTTAGGAACTAACAGCTCCTCATCTGCATGCAAGTGTAGCTCCCTCTCAAGCGAACACTGCATGGTTTTCTCCTCCTGAAATTTTATATCCCGTCGCACAACAGTCTTTCGACTGTCTGACAAATACACCCGGTAGTTGTGAGGTGTATCAGTGTACCCCACAAATATTCCAACCTCAGCAGTTGGATCCAGCTTCCTTCTCGCATCCTTCGTCACATGCATGTAGACGGGAGAACCAAAAATCCGCAAATGGGAAATATCAGGCCTCTTGCCAGAATAAGCCTCCTCCGGTGTACTCATGCCAAGAACCTTGTGAGGACAACGGTTCTGCACATACACTGCTGTATTGCATGCCTCAGCCCACAAGTGAAGGGGTAGGCCCCGATCATGCAACATCGCCCGTGCAGCACCCACGATCGTTCTGTTCTTCCGCACAGCCACCCCGTTCTGCTGTGGGTTATGGGGTGCGATGAGCTCTCTCCGAATCCCTTCTGCACTGCAGAACTCCTTGAATTCAGCCGAGATGAATTCACCATTGTTATCACTCCTTAGAGCAATCACCTTCTTCCTCGACTCCTTCTCGACCAGTGCTTTAAACTCACAGAACTTCGCGAATGTATCGCTCTTCTTCTGCATGAAGAAGATCCAGCACTTTCGAGAGAAATCATCAACAAAGATCACATAATACTTGTGCTTTGCTGTCGAAGCAACCGAGAAAGGACCACACACGTCTGTGTGAACTCTCTCAAGGATCGTCGTGGCGCGACTATCCTTCTCGTGAAAGCTGGCTTTCACATACTTCCCTAAAGTACACCCCTTGCACTGATCTGACTGCGCAAGAGTGCCCTTAGAAAGTCCAGTAGAAATCTGCTGCAGAATCTTCAAAGCTCCATGGTGAAGATGGCCCAATCTCCTGTGCCATAGTTCGCCCTCATCATCCCGGCTCACCATTTCTCCCGCCTTGCATGCCATAGCTGCGCAGTCATCTACCTGCAACTGATAAAGGTTCTGAGTTCGAACCCCTATCTTCCGGGTCTCTCCAGTAGTCTTACTGCGCAAGAAGGCTTTTCCTTCGCTGAAGACCACATCATACCCCTTATCCTCTAACATCGCTACTGAAATCAGGTTCTTCTTCAATCCAGGTACATGCATGACATCCTTTAATACAAAGGGTTTACCAGACTCCCTCTGAAAGGATACGGTACCGATACCAGTCGCACTGTATCTACCGTCATCGCCCATCTCGATGTGCATACCCAAATCCTTGTCCTCCAGATCTGAGAACAACTCCCGATCTCCCGTCATATGAATTGACGCACCGCTGTCCAAGAACCACACCGATCCCAGCATACTTGAAACTAAGCATGCAATCAGTGAAACTTTGACAGCCACCCCCACACTTCCCAGCTCATCTCTGCACTGAGTGAACTTCGTGAGGTATTTGGCGATGTTGTCGCCCTTCTCCATCTTGATGTTCCTGAGCTTATCTTTGAGCACCAGCTTCCTTTGGTTGCTCTTCTTCTGGAATAGATCCGTCAAAGATTTCCACATTAAATATGGAGTAGCCTTACCATGAAGGCTGGATACAATATGATCCTTGACGCCCTCCAACAGGATCCTTCGACATTTCGCGATCTTCTTTTGCCATGCATCGACCAAAGCCGCATCAGTGGGCTTTGGGACATCCGCATCCACGAACTCCTTCAGACCATTATCTTCTAACACTGCTTCCATGCGATCCTTCCATGCAACATAATTCGAACTGCCTTCAAGAGCATATTCGAGTCGCAAACCGTTGAAAGAAGACATCTTTCAACACCGGCACCAAGAAAAACAACCTTCTGCAAAATTCGAATTCCAAACTCCAAGCTCTATCGCTTCCGATCTATACTTGAAAACAAATTATTTCCAAATCAGAGATTGACTGCAAAGGGCATTCACCAGATCTTTCACCTACAAAGAAGGATGAATATTCCGGAGGCTACCTGGCCCGCATGCAGACTCTGTCCGAGGAAATAAGTTTGCAATCACCGTAATAGACTTCGACAATTAATCTCCCTCTGATACCATGTAGAAATTAGCTAAATAAATCACTTATTCATTGAAGATTAACCCGATCATACATCAATTTCGAATTGCATGCATAACACATAACCCTCTTCTACAATTAATTGTCACATGCGGAAATAATATAGAAGCAATCACACATCAAATCAATCACACATTAACTCAGTATGTATGGGGAAAGCCTATAGCAGAAAACCCCCAGCTATTGTGTATATTATAATGGAGAAATCATGTAACAATCATAGTACAAAAACTCTTCACAAGCTCTCATGCACTACCTCCCATGCTACACACTATCAAGCTAGATCTAGCAAATCACTTGCTCCAATCCTTAGCCACTTGATAGCCAACCTTGATTGCGTATTTCCAAGCTATGGGATGGCCTCTTTATATAGATAAACCACCAGCCTAAACTTTGCAATACTCATAGCTTACTCCACCTATCTATGTGTTGCAAATAGCAACAGTATAGTTACAACTGATAGCTAACTCTACCCTTTCATCTATCTCTTTCACTGGTCGTCACTGAACTGATCATGCACTGTAGTGAACTGAAGTGTTCTTGAGTTGACTAATGAGTTAATATTTAATGAATTAAATAATATTTAATTCACTCCACTCATATCTAGTTGATTAGTTAGTTTAACTAATCCCAACTAGTTCAACTAAAACAAACAGAACATAACTCCACTACTTGTCCCGTTAACTCCTCCAAAACTCCTGCCACTGAAGTCTAACTGAAGCCAACCATGCAAGATGCCATCAAACCCTAGGAACCACGTGATTCCTTGTGTCAGTTGCATGAGCCACCTCCATGACTCAAACCGAAGTGCGCCAAGAGAGTAAACTGCTGTTTATAGTCAAAATATTATTAAGGGAAAATAATATTTGACTTCCATATTTTTAGGAGATCAGTCTAAAAATAGTTTGGGTCCTAAAAAATAGGGTCACATCTATTTTTACCGACATGTCGCATACTTCAAGAATCTCCAAGTAGAATTCCCAAATTATGCTCCGTATGTCTAAAAATGGACATAGTCTAAAAATAGACTTTGCGCCAGAATTTGCCTGCGGGCCCACTTAGTGAAGGCGACTTCATTTCACTAAGCTCCATCATCTTGCTGCATTCTCAACATTAAAAATGACCAAGAAATAGGTAACCCCTAAGAATGGAGGCCCAAAATCTAAAAATAAGTCTTATGCAAAGATTCCTCAGCCTATGTCCTTCAAAATCGACAAACCAACTCCTGTACTCACGGCTGATTCTACAGAAGTGGCCAAACCAGTCCAGCCTCTAGTCATTTCTCTAGAGAACAGCCCTTTATTTGATCTGGACTGTAGAATACTAGACTCTAATGTAGAATTTAACCTGTTTGATGTCTATAATTGGTGCTATGGAAAATCAGTGGAAAAAAGTGACAAAGATATTCCAATTTGGGAATCCAATCTGCCTAGATATATTGTCCCTCTCACTCATTCTGTTCCTGACTTTATCAGATTATGCCAAGCCTATTATATGCCAGAACAAAGATTTATTGTAAACAAAGAAAAAGATATCTTGTTTTACATCACCGAAGAGTCGATAAATTCCATGCTGCAAATGAATCATGACCCCAATTCTGCTTCCCTATCAATAAAATATTTAACCCAACTATATCTTGACTTGGAGTTCAATACTAGATTCAAAATATACCAAAATTTTTGTCCAAATCAAGTTGATATTCCTAAGTTAAATCCTCCTTTCGACACTGTTGATTTCCCAGATGAAAATAGACAGATTGTCTCAATGCTCTCCTTCATACTAGGATACGCCAATGATGAATTCACTGATGTGGCTATCCTAGGTTTTCTGTCAACTCTAAGCCCTGGTCAATCACCATCCATTCAGTTCAATTTTGCTAGATTTATTGCTGAAAGTATGCATTATCAGTTATCCAGATTATCAGAAGGAGTTTTCAGATACTCCTCTTATCTACTCCACCTCTTCCTATATTATCAAACATATAAGTTTCCAATTGAATGTCAGAAAGTGGATGCAGAAGGAAAAGTTCTATCAGTAGTATTTTGGTCATCTATTCTAAGGAAATGGAACAAAGAGTATAGTTTTACAGATTTCAATGACTCATTTATAGCCCCTGCTATGTATCTCTTGGAAAAAGAGGAGATCCCTAGGATCAATGATGACACAAGAAGAATTCTGTAGTTATCAGAGAGCTACAAAACTGGAGATTGGTATTTATATAAAAATCATACAGAAATCAGAGTGTATGGCTCATCCCTGGCCCCATATAAGTTACCCAGATTTTTTACTACAAGAATATTTGCTTTAGAATATCTAAGACAACTATTGAATGTAGATGAAATCAACTTCATAGCTTTCAAGAAAAAGACCCAATTTAAGTTGAAAAATCAAATTGGGCCATTCATTGTGAATAACAAAGAAGCTACCAATGAGATAAATGTCAAAATTAAAGAGTGTAAGTTCCCATGTAGTTTTACATGGAAGTATGACCCACAAGGTATTTTGAGTGCAACAAGGGTAAAATGTAAGTTGCCTGTTTACTTGCATGATCCTAAGCCCCATATTGAAAGATATGTAAATAAAATTGAATGGGAGCCAAACACCCTATCTGATGATGATTCACATGCAGTACAGGTAATACAGGTAGACAGTGGAAAAGGCAAATAGATTGAACAGACAGTATAGGTGGCTTCTACAAGCAAAGATACTGATAATGTACATAAAAGAGATAGAGAAGGAGATAGTTTCATAGCTGAGACTATTGAGGACATAAAATTCAGAACTCCTTATAGTAAAAGAAGCAAGTCAACAGAAGAAGAAAAGGATAAGGCTGTAAATATTGATATAAATGATGAAGCAACAAGAATAGTCACTCAAACATTAAAATAGCTTCAAAATATAAAAATTGGAACACAACAAAAAGATACAGCCATGAAGGAAAACCAGGCTACTATCAATTTGCCTCCTTCTTCTCAGGAAACTGACAATACAGAGTCAGAGATTCAGATCAGATTTAGACAGATTAAAGAGAAGAATGAAGAGCTCAAGAATCAAGCTCATTCTAGATTTCTTAAGGAAAAGCCTGGAAACAAAGACAAGATTCTTTCAGCATTTGATTATTCATCCAATAAATTGGTAATGTCATTCTTGAAGCCTACAATGGCTGAGCCAAAATCAGTGGCAGATTATTCCAAAACAGATCTTGAACTGGATGCAGATGCCATTCATGAATTAGATCAAATTGAATTTCATAGGAGCAATACTGAAATGTTATATTCCAAAATTTTCAGTAAAACTATGAAATCAATTAGGCTTGAGAAAACAGTGCTCAACCTCCAAAATCAAATGAGGTTGGACAAAGCCTCACTGTATGCTAATAATTTAAGAATAAAAGCACTAGAAGATATAGTGATTGAATCAGGGGGTGACCCAACCAACATTGAAGGGGAAAAAGTCTTAATTAAACAGAAAAATGAGGATATAGCTGCTCTTAGAAAATAGTTGAAGTTGCCTCAGAGTGAAAACTCTCAAGCAAAAGAAATTCTACAGCAAAAAACAGAGAATGATGATTTAAAGCAACTTGTACATCAAATGACAGATCAGATAAAAACAATGGAAAGTCAAATAGAAGCTCTAATGAAAGAGAATGAAGAACTAAGAAAATCACAACCAATGGTCATTCCTACAGTGATCCCCATTGTAAACACTGCTATACCATCTACTTTGGCAGAACACTTGGCACCGAAAGGAGTACTGCCAACTGCAGTGCCAATTACTTCTCTAATCTCTGCCTCTTCTTCTTCATCCTCACAGAGGAGCACACTACAAGACCAAGATAAAGAGATTCTTAGTTTGAAGGGCGATATTAAAAATTTAGAAAAATCCAAAAATGATGCCTTGATTACTTCTAGAGGACATGAGCAAAGGGCTGATCGACTACAAGAACAGGTAAAGATTCTGCAAGCACAAGTAAATCTTACAGATCAAGTGGCCTTTATAAAAAATCATTTATGGACCAAAATTATTGATGGCATGCATTCTCAATGGCCTTCAATTTGGATAATTTATGAACAGAGGGAGTTACTTCAAGTTGCTAGTGCAGAGATTGACAAGACTAAGAGGGAAATCGACAAAAAACCAGCCCAAGCAGTCCAACTCATAGCTTTTTTAAACAGTAAAACTAGGGAAGAGTTGGAAGAATTGAAAATTGTTGATAGAACATAAACCATTCTTCAAATCAAAAAGGTCCTGAACAAAAGAAACATAAGGAGTAATCTAGAGGACCAGTGTAAAGACATGAATTTATCCATCTCAAGATTTTTATCCAAATACAAAACATTATCAAAAGCAGGTTTTCCTGATATTCACACATTGAATGACAAGTTAATGCCTCAGAAAGATTATGATCTAAAAATCAAAAATCATGCAAAAGAGCAAGCCAGACAACAACTGCCTCAAGGATCACCAACAAGCAAAATACTTCTTCAGTATTTTGAAAATCTGTTCTTTTTAGATAATGAGATCAAGCATATGTTCACTATCAAGCCTAACTTTTCCAAGTATACAGAGGCAGATGAAAGTTACAGCAAATTGAAGACTATGAAGATCCCCTCTGCAGAAAATTGGCAAGAATTCACAGATTTGCTGTGAATTTAATGGATAAAAAACAGGAAATTCACTTGGAAATTCATTTTTTACTGTTACCTCAAATGGTAAAAATACAGGGCTAAAGTGCACAACAACAATCAGTTCAAATTAGAATAATTAGTTCTATTTTTTCTTGTAAAAAGGTAACACTTGCAAAATGTTTTGCAGTTGTCCCTCTTTTTAATTTTTCTTTCCTATTTTTTATTAAAACATTATCTCAATTCCTGAGATATTTTGTAAACATTTTTTTGTATAAATACTTCACAATTCAAAGTATTCAGTGTGAATAAAATTTCTCAAGACAACTATAGTTCGTGCTCTCTACTTGGCATTTTAATGTTTTCTACTTTGTTCATGCTCTCTACTTGGCCATTGGCCTGTGGGTGATATGGAGTTGTAATTTTGTGCTGAATGTGGTAGTTTTGCAATGCTTCAGCTAATTTATTACCTACAAATTTTGGTCCTCCATCTGTGATTATGTCCCTTGGGAGACTATAGCGCACAAAGATTTGGAAAAGAAACTGTACTACAGAGTCCTCTGTAGCTTTTGAAACTGCCTCTGCTTCGACCCACTTAGTGACATATTCGGTTGCAACTAGGATGTATGTTTTTTGGTTTGAGGGAGGACTAATAGGGCCAACAAAATCAAGTGCCCAGCGTGGAAATGGTTCAATCACTAGTTGAGGGTTCAAAGGCATTTCATCAGACTGCCCAGGGCGTCCTGCCCTTTGGCAGCTATCACAGGCCTGCACGAATTTTTTGGCATCCTTAAAGATGGTAGGCCAGTAATAGCCTGTTCGTAAAACCTTATGGGCAGTTCTACGGTTCCCAATTAGATCCCCTTCTTCAATCTTCTTATCTGTATCTTAAGGATTCTTAAGTGCCCTTTTGCTCAGATTCCATCCACTCCATCAAATGAAGCCTATACATAGCCTTAGAAGGTCACCTATCTTTCCCTTAGCACATTTTCATCTCTAAGCCTTATTTCTTAGTTCTTCTTGCCTAGAGAGTTGACTCCATTGCCAAATATTCTGGTACATCCTTCTGGTTTACCTTGAAATCTCTTTATTCCCACCAATATTTTAAAATCAAACCCAAATACACAATCATAGCTAGCCTAATATCTGTTACTAAAACAAGGCTAAATCATACGGAGAGATCCCTCTCTAGAGTTCAAGAAGGCTAGATCTTGAATTCCCAAAGCAGTTCTTGGTTACCCCCGGTGTTCTTAACTACAAAAATCCCTATCCCACAACCTGAGAATTACTAGGGTGATAATAGGCCTTGGGGGTATTATGATCCTTAGAGGAAACTCCCACAGCTAGAAGAGTTGACAGAGAAAATTGGATCGAGTACAAAGGTGTGGCAGGTGGGTTTTACCCTGTACCAATTGTTATGGTGCATATATGATGTGTATTATAGTTTATCTTATAATTTTGTTGAAGTAGCATACAACAATTTACATAGTGATATGAGAACCACTCTCTAGAGTATACATCGATTTTGTACACATGGCTTTTCAGTTGCTTTTTAAGATATATCATTAGTGATGATCACATGATTATATAATGAACCATTAAGTTGAACTATGAAATTATTCCTCACAACACACACACACACATATTGATGAATTAATATTTTTTCTCATATAATTTTTTTAATCTATTTTGAAAAAAAAAATTATATATAATTATTTCTAAGAAGAATAAGAGAGAATTCCTTACCATATCTTCGTAAAACATATAATAGCAAGAAAATTAATCTATTGAAATTTCATTTCCAAACATATTCATGGAGTAAAATGAAGATTAAAGGAGATATTCATGGATTTACCTATAACATCACCTCATAATTAAGAATGTAAATGTACAATATTGATGATACATAGGTTAGGAGAAAATTAATCTATTGAAATTTCATTTCCAAACATATTCATGGAGTAAAATGAGGATTAAAAAGAGATATTTATGAATTTACTTATAACATCACCTCATAAAAGTGTAAATTTCCAATATTGATAAAATTTATTTATATATGATAAATAATAAACCTTTATCTCACATGTATCATATAATCTTATAAACAAACAATTGCATCGGGGGTGCAATCCTCAAAACTTTTAAACTATCTAATGTATATTTACCTATTTAAAGTATTCGGGGCCCACATTAAAAATGCCCAAAGTGAAATATTTGCGCATATGTTATATATGAGCCGATGGTTTAAATAACTATCGGGCGATGAAACAAAAATTATAACAAAATATTAATAAAACTATATCATACGTCTGGACTTCAAAAAAAATAAACCCGATTTCAATCACAAATTCGTCTTCCAAAATAGCCTGCTGATGTCACCCTAATTTGTGACGCGAAAAATTCATAGAATAGGCCATATAAAAATTCGGGTCCGTTTTTTGGCTTTTCGTACGGAGGAAAACTATGACGCGAAAATCAAATTAATTCCACCCTATAATGTTTCGGGTCTAGAATTCCACAATGCAGACGGGCCAAAAAATAACGCGATCAAATCACCTGCTTCCACGTGGATGGATGATTTGGTCTGTGGTCTGTGGGACCACATTCTTCTGAATTAAAATCTCCCGTGTTTACTATTAAATTGCTCTGTTTCCAAAACAATACAACGCTCTGTTTTTAAGTGTGCAGGGGCTGTGATTTCAAAACCAAAATTGATTGTTCATCAGTTTTAGAAAGCGGTTGTTTGACAGAGCCATTCAAACAGATTTAGAAAGTGTCCAGAGGACAGGGTAGGTAGTTGAAATTAATATTTCAACATCCCTCATTCACTGAGAATACCCTCCTTGGTGCCTTCTTCGCCGGACTACGATGTGTTCATCAACAGTCGTGAACCCGATGTCCGTTTCTTCGTCAGGCATCTTCACAACAGTCTTGTTTCCAGAGGATTGCGAGTCTTTCTCAACAGCATAGAATTTCAGGCTAGACAATCCATACCTTCACAAATCAAAGACGCAATTAAAGGAGCCTCTCTCATTATTACTATTTTCTCTCCAAATTATGCGCAATCGCAAAGGTGCCTCCATTAACTACTCCTCGCGCTGCTCTGTAAGCCGACCATTTTTGCAAAGGCATCTAACTGTCGTTTATTACATATAAGTGTCGTTATATCGACGGCGGCCAGAGCGTCGCTGACGGATCCCTCTAAACGTCGTAATTGCGACACTTAGACATTGTGTCGCAAACAAATCGTCGCTATTGCGACGGCTACAGTGTCGTTATACCGACGAAGGCCAGAGCGTCGCTGACGGATCCCTCTAAACGTCGTAATTGCGACACTTAGACATTGTGTCGCAAACAGAGCGTCGCTATTGCGACGGCTGCCTCCAAACGTCACAATTGCGACACTTAGACATTGTGTCACAATTGCGACGTTTGGAAGCAGCCGTCGCAATAGCGACGCTTTGGGGCATAGTGTCGCAATTGCGACGTCTTCCTTCAAATGTCGCAATTGCGACACTTTGTCTAAGTGTCGGTATTGCAACACATTTCTCTAGACGTCGGTATAGCGACGGTTTCGAGTGGGATTGAAAAAATTTAGGGAAATTTTTGACATTTGGTCAAAAATGCTACAGTAATTGTAGAATTACGCAAATATGCAGTGAAATTGAATTACCTAGAGCTTAGTTTCATGATTTCAACACTTAGCTTCCACACCCTCCAATTTCCAGTTTTATTAGATATGAAGCGGAACAAAACTATTGATTTCATTCAAACAAGTAGGCTTCCTATATTCCTCACTCAGATCCATTCTAGGGTAGGCGTCACCACCAATTTATTAATACTTATGTTACCAATCTATTGTTAGTATAATGGTTTACCAAATATCTATTGTCACCCATAACAAAAGATGTGGCTAAGGTGGAATCATGACTGAAGAGCAAGTTATTTCTTGTGCACAATATTTGTAACTTGTTTATACCCAATCGATCACGCTCTATGATAAGATATTGAATGCTTTGATACCTTCAAATAATGTTCCTCCTCCACCTGGTAAAGATTCTCATGTCATTGATGGTGTTATTGGTTCTGCCCGATTCTGATCCAATGAGTAAACCATGCGATTGTTACATGGGGAGAGTAAAACCCTCATTTAAATATCTTATGGATTACATACCGAGATAAATTCCATTTCATATGATAAAGGAAAGTCTCAACAACAACCTAAAAAAAGAAAGAAAGAGGAAAAGGTAAAAATATACTACACGGGATAAACAAACAAACCAAATCTTCGATGGCTGGCCTCCTTCTACCATACTTCGGTTACAATGAGCATAAATTTACACATGAATGTCCACACCATCTTGAGGTTAATCGGTTTCCTAAATATTTTTCTTCTCCTGCCATGTTGACCAACCTGTTTCCCAATCAGGACTCCCATATGGCTTCCTGGACCGTTCTTCCTCCAAAATGGTTTTGATGCTTTCATCTTCAAAGCTAAGATTTGATGATATGGTGGCCACTCAGAATAAGGACTATGGTAATGTGAATCCACAGAATAGTCAGGCAACTGATCAACCCCCTAGTTCGACATTACCTTCATCTGATCCTACTCCACCTACGATTCCTACAAAATTGACTATCAAACCTCCAAAGGGAATTATTCATAAGTCTACCTTCAACCCTCGTTCAGGAGTTTCCTAAAATTATAATTTTGTTGAAGACCTGGCTCAACCCCCATCAACTATGTCAAATATTAAGGTGTTGCAAAACTACCCCACCCAAAAGAAGGCCATGTTGTCAGCTATTGGATGCGTGGATCTGTCGGATTCCAACCTAGTGTTTTTCTCTGATGAAAACTATGCCCCTCTACTTCTAGCTTAATTAGCTTTTATAATTCAGGTCGTCGTCCATGGTAAGAAGATTCATCATTCTATCGTGGATGAGGGAGCCTCGACCTGCATTATTTCCATGTCTTTCTAAAAGGCGATTGGCTCACCTCAACCGAGTCAATCAACCACCACATTGAAATCTTTAGATGGAAGAACTTACAAACCTTATGGTCTCTTGAATTCCCTTCAAGTAGAATTAGGGGGAAAATTTGTCTCTATAGAAGTAGAATTTATTGACGCACATTTTGATTACAATCTTTTACTGGGACACACATGGGTTTATGCTATGGTTGTCATCATTTCAACGTGTTTTAATATGATCACCTTTCCTCATAAAGATGAGATTGTAGCCTTAGATCAACTCACCTTTTTTGCCTATGATTCTCATGTTACTGAAAGTGTCCCTCTTGTGGGGGAATCCATACAATCCTATCAACATGTTGAGGTTGGATTATTGAAGGACTCATCGCTTATGGGAAGATTTTCTCTCCCTCCTCCTACCCTTCCCGACAGCTCTTTTTCAGTTGCTTATATCAACATGATATCATCATCTACAATCTCAGCTAGTCTGTGGATTATATCTGATTAAACCAACATCCAAGGTTTTGGTGACCAAATGATGTTGAGTCATGTCGAGATAGATTACAAAGCCATTTATTCGTCTTGCACGGATTATACCTTCACTTTGATCAATTGGTTAGACCAATAACTGAATTATGGCATGCCTTCTAGCCCTTTTTCTCATGTTTTCTCTACCGATGAAATAATCATGGAGATCATGATTCCAGATGACCCATCGTGGGAAAAGCATGATCATCGTTCCTCCTTGCTAGATTCCATTGAGGATAATCTTAGCGTTGTCTATTTTCCCAATTCTATCAAACCTATTACAAATTATGTCTACATTCATGAGATCGACTCCGAAAAGAACCTCTCAAATATAGAAGAGACGATACCTCTTGACATTTCTATCAAACCAGGTATTTTCAAAAATATATATATTGGAGCATCTTGTTCTCCATCTAAGAACAATATTTATAGAGCCCTTTTCTTTGAGGTTTGGGATTTATTTGCATGGAATTATAAAGAAATTCCAATTGTTGACCCAAATATAGTTATACACGATATTAAGATGTATCCTGATGCAAAACCTATCCAGTAGCGCCTCTATCTGGTTCATCCCAAGAAGGTTTTCGAGATCAAGGCTGAAGCTGAAAAGATTCTTTGGGATGGTTTCATATACCTTGTTCCTTTAACTGACTGGGTATCATATTTTGTACCTTTCATGAAGAAATAGGGTAAGATACGAGTATGCATAGATTATCGGGATGTGAATTGTGCTTGTCCCAAGGACAACTATCCGACCCCTTTCATTGATCATATTATTGATGACTATGTTGGTTTCGAGATCTATTCATTCATGGATGGGATCTTAGGCTACAATCAAATCAACATTATCCCTGTGGACCAACCTAAGACTGCATTTATCTATTCCTGGGGAAATTTTGCTTATCAAAATCTCCCATTCGACTTGAAGAATGTTGATGCCACATTTCAACGTGCAATGGAATACGCTTTTCATCATATAAAACACATCGTACAACCATATTTAGATGATCTCCGTGCTCATTCCAAACGTCATGTTGTTCACCTAATGCATCTCCGAGATATATTTCTCTGTTGCAGACACTATAAAATTTGACTTAACCTACACAAATGTGTGTTCTATGTTAGTTATGGTCATCTCCTGGGTTTTTTTATATCAAAACAAGGAATTCATATTGATCCTCTGAAGGTGCAAGAAATCATTGACTTGCCTGCACCATCTTCTCTCATTTTGTTACAAAGACTCCAAGGGAAATCTAAATTCCTATGGAGGTTCATTCCCAATTACACTAAGTTTACCAAAGGATTCACTTGCTTACTAAAGAAAGGGGTACCCTTCCATTGGGACAACGCTGCTCAGAAATTTTCTGCTACCCTGAAGGATGTACTGGTTCGAGCATCTCTTTTATATCCCCCTGATTATCAGCGCGACTTTTTCATGTACTTGGTTGCTGCCATTTCTACTATAAAAATGCTATTGGTCAAAGAGGATGATATCGGGACTGAACATCCCATTTATTATCAGACTCAGAACCTTAATGATATTGAGATCAAATATACTCATGTAGAAAAGTTTTTTTTGGCGGCCATTCAATCTCTCCAAAGGTTTCGCCATTATATCTTGATTAGGAAAAATATGGTCATTTCATATTGCAACCCTATGGCATATATACTATCACATCAATTGTTGGGGGGAAAGTACTCTAATTGGATCATTATTCTCCAAGGGTTTGACCTGGAATTCATCAAATCCAAGTCGAGGAAATCCTTAGTTTTCATCGAGCTTATGTGCAAACTTCCTTCCCCTGATTTTGAATCTACATCTGAAGATTCTATCCCTAACAAGTCATTGTTTCTTATTTTATCATCTGACCCATGGTATGGAGATTTCCTAATTTATCTCCAGACCCAAAATTTTTGGCTTAATACCTCTAGCTCTAAGCATCGACTTATTCGATACCAATCCCGAAATTACATCATTATCATTGAGACCCTTTACCATCGTGGTATTGATACGATCTTATGGAGGTGCCTCACTCTCAAGGGAGACGAGAATGTTCTTAATGAATAATATTTAATGACATGTGGTGGAAATATATCTGGTTACGCTACTGTGCAGAAGATCTTTCACGCTGGTTACTTTTGGCCCACTATCTTTCATGACCTTATCGTCATTGTCTAGTAGTGTCATGCGTGCCAGATCTATGATCACGAGATGTGTGTTTTGCCTGCTCCTTTGCATCCTGTCATCGTTGTTGGTCCTTTTTCAAAATGGGGAATTAAATTTATGACATGTAACCCATTGATGATAAATTTTATGTTTTTTTATTAATAATTCCTGTTCCAACTGTTGGATCTTGTCATCTTTGTCTCTGATAAATTGTTGCACTTCTGAAGCCTTGTCAATAGTAGTTGTTGCATAGGCCCTTGCAAACTGTGATAGACTAGTTAAATCATTATAGGGTTTTGTTTGTGGATCATTCAACCCAAAATCTAGTAATACATCTCCAGGAACTAGTGCTTGGGAATGCTCAGCTCTCCTTATCTTCCTTTGCTTTCTCATTACGACCCTATGCTTAGGACTGTAAAATATATCGAGAGGAAGTATCTCTTCGATTTTAAGAAAAATTTCTAAAGTGGGGTCTGCCGGGATGAATTCCACATCATCTATACTCACAGATTTTTTAGAAGCCCCAAAGTATGTGGGTTCCTCTTATTAGTTTAAGGAGTGTTAATTGTTTATTTGGGAGTTGAGGATTGTACCTCGTGCGATCCTGAATTATAAATATGTTGATCAAATTGATCCCATACTTTATCTAAATCATTTCTAAACAATGGTTCTCTAGTTTGTTGCGTTGTTGATGTAGTGTCCTTTGTTTCCTGAGTCATATCGTTGTATTTTTTAAACTGTGCCAAATCCTGCTATGTTTGTAGAACCATTTAAGAAACCCTCAATGTATCAAGAGGGAGATATTCCAATCTTTTTCTTTTGTGTTATCTAATATTATTCAGCTGCTCTGGATTCAAACTAAATTATGCTAAATTTATTACCTTTATGTATGCTTGGGCGGACTCAAATAGATCATTAAAATCATCAGGCTCATGTATGAACTGTCTCACTTTAACTTGAGCGGTGAAGTTTTGGGCCACTTGGTTTGGGTCATATTGCTTGCTAGGAATAGTGGGAAAGTTTAGGCATTGTATCTAGTTAATTTCAATCCCAACATGCTTGAAATTATCCAAATCTTATACTCCACAATGAATAGGCCCATGATGGACAAACAATTTTATTTTCTTCTTTAAGGGCCTTAGCAATCCATTTCCCACATTTTGATAGGCAAATTCTCGAGCCAAAAACTTGCCAGGGACATAGAGTGGGAGAACATGAGGTCTAGCTAGACTACCAAAAACCCTAACATAAGTAAACAAATCTTTCCCAAACCATTTCCTATGGCTATAAAATCATTCCTTGCTTCACCAGATAATATGGGGGCTTTTTCACCAAAGATATCTTGGTATAAAGGTAACATGTCTGCATGAAAAATTTGATAGAAATGGGTTTGGAAATTAGACTCCCAAATGATTTTAAGATATATGTGGATAACAGTAGGGTCCTATAGGGTCCATTTCCATCAAATGGATGGAAAATTAGAGGTAAAGCAAACAACATAAATTATATATGTGCTTATACAAAAAGGGGGCACTGCTCTCTTCTGTAGGCTAGGATTTGGGAAGCTATGTGATCCAGGTGGATCTTCAGACACCAATGGCTTGGAGAAAGGCTTGAAATTCAAAGTGTCAGGAAGGTGACAAACTCAGCTTAATATTGAAGAGCTGTCACCCTAATTGCAACGATGCAAACGGCGCGTCAATCCGAGCTCTTATGAGGGAGTTAGAGTAGTTTGAAGTTTTTTTAAGGTAGGGAACGTGGGGCCCACGGTGTGCCACATGGCGTCCCAGTGATCACGTGACACCCACATGGAAACCCCTTAGCTATTGACACATGGTGCTTCTCCATTGGTCCTCAAACTGCACACAAAAGACAAATCACAAAAGAAAAAAAGAATATATTATTAAAATGACATAAAAACAAACTATAGCAAATACGATTTACAAGCCATATATTAAAATCAGAATGACAAGATATATATTTAAATATAATAACCATATAACAAATTTTTTATTAAAAATAACATATGGTCATTATATTTAAACCATATAAAAAAAATGAAATAAAATCTTGAACGAATATGGTTAAAAAATATTAAAAGTGTGGTGTATATGTGGCTATGGTAGTTATGCCATTAACCAAACTATATTAAAACCACACAACCACCGTTATATATATATATATATATATGGTGTTAAAACCTATGTATTATGCCAACTATGTCTCTTCCGGTTGGTTGGGCAAGTCGCCCAATGCGGACTCGACCCACACCACAAAAAAAAAAAAAAAAAAACAATCCCAACCATTGTTTCGTTTAAAATGAGGGGTAGGATTTGATCTCCCGACTCCTCCTCAACTACTTGCATATTTTGACCAGCGCGCCAACCGTATTAGGTTGGTACATTTTCCTTCAAATTTTTATAAGAACTCGTTATTTCACAAGTGCGCCCAATAGACCTAGGCACGCAATTCGAGGTAGAGACAAAAAGGATGGTGAGCGTAGTTCGAGACAGATTCAAGTTTGATGCCAAGGGAATATTTTGATCTCAAGGAGGTAAAATTTCCAGAATGTATTAAAATTTATATGCAGTTTAACCATAATTTCTCAGGGAACAAGATGGTGCGCCTGGATTCACCTTTTGAGTAGTGGTTTTGCAAATAAAATTACACATTGGAGGAGAGATCTTGAGAATCTTGAAGAAGTGCTGATTCCTTGGGCCGAAAGTCGCCGATGTTAGAATGAGGTAAACCACATACTCATTCTTCTCGAAATTTCGTAAGGATTTTAATGGTGAAATCAGATTCATGTTTTGAGTTGCAAATTTCTAGGTTCCTTGTGGAGCAGCATCTTTGAGGAATCTACAGGGAATCTAAAAGATTCCCTAAGGCCCATATTTTCAATTTGTCGGAAATTTAGAAATTTGACGGTCGATTTTGCCTTGTTCGATACCCTGGTACGATGGTGTATTCATATTTTCCATATGAGCTTTATATTTTTCGGCCACTTTTCAAAGTGGGATGCAGGTGTGAGCATTCAATGAGTGAGTAGTCGGTTTCACACCTTTCGACACCATGATTGCGATGGTGATTTTAGATCTAGCAGCAGAGCAACCCATTCTTCAGTCGTCTTCAATTTGAGCTATATTTTGTGTTTATTTCGTGTACTTATTTGTCTCTTTGATATGAGATGCATTGTGTTGTATAGATCCCTGTTGATGTTTGATGTGGGATCTTTTTTGTTCTTGATGTGAGATGTAATTTCTATCATGGATTGTTTTATTTATGTTTGAGATCCCTTTATTGCCATGTAGGCGGGATACTCATTGTCACATGTATTTTTGATTGAGATCCCTTTGTTTCCATGCTGGCGGGATACTCATAGTTGTTATGTGTGAGTTATTGTCATACTGATAGGAGTCCTTTTTGTGAATGAGAGTTCCTGTAGTGGAACATCTTGTGGAGAGGTCCAGCCACTCCTGCGTGAGGGAATTTTCCTTGTAGGACAGAAGAAAATACAATCCATGTACATCATCACTTTTTCCAGCACTTAATGCAGTGACCTACACCATCTTGACACCGAGGCCTGGAGACGTAATCCCTCCTGGATGAAATCCGTTATCAATATCTTATGTTGCTAATGCTTGTTATGTTCCTCTTCTTTCCAACATGCAGATACGTTCTTTTATATTCATTAATGCTTTGATGCAATTATAACACATCAACCAAAGTAAAAGGTCTTGGTTAAAAGGGTAGCGGAATTTACCCAGATCACTATGTTATTTGACAAGATAGTGGCCCAATCTATTATATAGGAGTCCACCACAACATCAATTGAAGGGACCCATTCAACTGTAAAATTCTTTGTACTGGAATACCCAAAAAATCTACATATCACACTAGTTTTATAGCAATGAGGACCAGTGAGAGAAAATGTTGAGTACATAACCTTTTCACCGTGCTTGTGTTTGTTTAGATCTTGTCTCCATTGTCTTATTGGCTCTAACTCAACTTTGTTTTCATATACAAATTATGAAGTAAATAGTTATCATATGTCTTCTGCGGGTCTGGAAAATGATACATTTTCTTCAAGTATTCGGATATGAAAGACCAAATTATTGTATGTCTCTAGGTTAAGAAGGTCCTTTTTTAAATATTCAGATTGTCAATAATCCACTTAGCCATATCAGTGTAGAGTATTATTTTAGGCTGAGAAGTAATTCGATGAAGGAAGGAATTAACGACGTGAGCATAAGTAGTTTCAGAAGATGACGAGGAATCATCAACCATGACTACCCTTTTGATCACTCTAGGTTCATCATCTTCAAACAGTTTGTACATGGCTTCCCAAGAAGAGCTTCCAAAATCTGTGGTGAATTTTGTATCGAAGAACAATGGGGGAATCTCAGTTATCTTTGGAGTAGGAAGAGCTGCATGTGGTGGAGCCACAGGCTTTTTTTTTTTCTTATGATTTTTCAAAATTTCGCTCAGGTTTTGCTTAACGGGACTAGCCTGCAGTAGAGATAAAGAGCAGTGAATGAAGAAAAAACAGTTCGGATGTGAGAGAATTATGACAAAACAATAAAGTGATATCAGATATATGTTTGATGCAATTAAATCTTGAAACATAATTTAATAGTGAAAGCAATAAAATCATTTGTTTTCTTGAGAACATAAATACCGTTACCCTTAATCATTAATGAAAACACATGTTTACATGGTCTAACAGACAACTCAACACCCCGTTGGATATCTCACATCGCAAGTTTTCTTAATTGCGCAACTTTAGAAATTGCGATATTCATCTTTTGTCGATATGCAATCAATTTTTTTTATAGCTAAAAGCTAATGATAGATAAGCATGCATCATACTTTTATCGCATCAGAAGATCTTAAGGTTAGGCTTGTTTCAAATTTCACAATGCGATATAAGTGTCGCGATCGCAAAGTTGAGAGATAGGCATATGCGATTGGAAATTGCGATGTAGCGATTGCGATATATAGCATCAGAGGATTGGATCAGGTGAAACAAATGAAAATTCGATATCATTTTTTGATAGCGGGGATGCGATGTGTGACATGGAATATTGGTGGGTCTGAATGTGGATCTTATATGCATGGAAGATTTCTCCTTTGTTAAAGTTTTTTAAGACTTTAAAATATGTTTCTCTTTATTTGGGAAAGTCGCTTCGCAATTTGTTATGATAGGGCGCTTTGATTTGTCGTTGCAACTTGCGATATGCGATATGTGATAAAGCCTTAATAACATTTATTTAAAGTCCTTCGGCCAATAGAATTAAGACTTAAGTTCGAATAGAAAGTTTTTTTTGTCCTTTGGAATAAAATAACTTGCTTTATTTTTTTTAAAATGTTCTAAACTAAAAAATTAAAAGGGTCCCCATTATTAGTAAGTTAACTATCTAACTATAATGGGGGGTTGTTGAGTAGCACAACAATTGGTAATTTACTGGAAGAACTAGTTATCTATGAGAAAAATATATAATGAAATTTTAAACTTAATAAGTAAAAATAATTAGGAAAGGAAAAATATTTTGAAATATTGGGTAAATAAGATTACCCTGAATTAAAAAACTCATTTGATTGTAATGATTTTGCAATCCCTTATAGATTAAAATATTAACTATCTATATCAGTCATTAATCAATTATAAAGATAAAGTAAGGGGATTTCAAAACTTAAGCTTTTTAATGAACTCATTTTTTCATAGGTAAAGCCACTCCTACTAGCATGCGTCCATAGCCTAGACATGGTTACCTTTTAACCAATCAATGAAACAGTATCCCATCCACTTATGATTGCAATAATTAGAGTTAAAATTTTAAATTTTTTTTTTTTTTTTATGTTTTATATATTTTTTAAAGATCCTTAAAAGCCACTGTCCTGGTTTGGTGGCGAGATAGTGACAATGCCATTCATAGATTGTAATAAAGCTGACAATGCTAGGTCATGATGAGGCACCTTGTCTTATGATTAAGTAATCATAATCCATTACCCTTGTTTGGTGTCCAGTAATGATAATCTCAACCTATTATTTTCCTATGATCATGGTAAGCAAGCTCATGATGAGACCTATTATATTTTAAGTTTCTTATATTTTTTCACTCTAAAAAATGTATGATTAATGGATGGGGAGGATAATTGACTCCTTAAGAGTAATGGATGTCAACTGGAGTTAAAGATGCTAAAGCTACGAAATAGTCTTTACTTTTAAAGAAAAAAAATTCTCACTCATAACAAGATCAAAGATTTTATAAGTTTTGAGGTTAAAATATCTTACAACTTCAATGGATAAAAGATTTCAAAGTTTGATAATAATTATCCAATTTTCAATTTTGTAATCATTTCCCAAAAATTTATACTTTCAAAAAGAAAAAATATCATAAGATGATTAGAGATATTGATAAAAAAAGCCAAAAGTATGTTACCTAACATTATTTATACTAAAATGCATTGGTATATATATGTGAATATTTACATATTTACTGCAGAACAAATGTTCTTTTATGAAAATATTTTTTTTAGAGTTAGCCCATTAATAGGAAAAGCGTCCCTCTTTCCTTGTAAATCTTACAGAATGAAATTTGATGGGCCTAATTTATCAACAATTTGAAATGGTCCAAGCCACAATTTTTTAAATTTGGTATGCTTTCCTTTTCCTTCATGTGCCTTGTTCCATTTCAAGACTAGAACTTCAACTTGAAAAATATTTTTATCGACCGAGCTTGCATGAAAGGAATATTTTACTAGTTATTGATGGTGAGCATGTATTTGTTTGGATTTTTCCCTTTCTTCTTCTAATTTGGGTATTTGAGACATTCTTAATTGCAGAGAAGAAGAAGGTTTTTCTTCGATAAATTGTACTAGGGCTAATGAGGGGAGAGATAGATTAGGAGGAAGGATAGCCCATTTCCCATACACTATATTAAAGGGAGAAGTACCTATGGAGTCCTTCTTAGTTATTCTATCAGCCCATAGAGAAAATATCAAGGTTTTATGCCAATCCTTTTGCCTTTGATCAATAGTTCATTTAATAATCCTAATGAGGTTTATATTAGTTGACTTTGCTAAATTATTCCCCTTAGGATAGTAATTAGCAAAGTACTTAAGTTTAAACGCTATTTTTAAAACAAACCAAGTCATGCTATTTCCTAAAAAGTAAGATGCATTGTCAAAAATAATTGCATTTGGTAAGCCAAACCTGGAGATAATGAATTGATCATTGAATTCAATAATATTGTCAAAATTGGCTACCTTTAGTGGTATCGCTTCCACCCAGTTGGTGAAGTAATATATAACAATTAGTATAAACTTATGTTGCTTGGAAGAATGATGAACAATCTCACCTATTATATCCATTCCCCATTATTCAAAAGGTTCTTCAGTGTTGACTGATTGAAGAGGCAAGGTTGGCTTTCTCTATTTTCTTGTAGTACTTGGACAAATTTTACATTTCCTTACATAGGTATGGGTATCTTTAAACATAGTTGGCCAGTAATATCCAACATGAAGGATTTTATGAGCAGTGGTATCTCCTCCAAAATTTCCACTAGCTAGTCCATCATGTAACTCCTACAAAACCCTATGTGCTTCATATTTTTCTAAGCATCTTAACAAAACATAATCATATTTTTTTTTTTTTGATTAACACATCATCAAAGATTTCATATTGATTGGATTTCAATATTAAATCCATTTTTATTTTTTAATGGAGTTCAGGGGGAGAATAACCATTCTTTAAGTAGAAAATGAGACCAACATATTGGGATTCAGTTTCAGTAAGACATGCCTCATATATCTAGGTAGTGTACCTGAGTCTACATCAGCTCTAGTGTAACTCATAAATTGGAAGCTCCAGTAATTAGTCTGCAACAACCTTAACCTATGGAATTTTAGCAGGTTTGATCTGTATGCCATATTCTTGCAGAGCAATGAACCAATTTTTTCTTTTCTCTCCTAACCCTTTTTGAACAAGAAATTGTCTTACTGCTAGGAATGTGACAATTACTTTAGTGTGAGTTTTAAAAACAAAAGCTCTGAAATGCTTTATGGATTTGAAAACTGCAAAGGCTTGTTGCTCCACCTCTAGATAATTAAATTATGCTCCTTGAAGGGTTGAGCTGAAGAAATAGATAGGTTCTTCTGTTTGTTGATCATTGAGTTGTGTTAACACCGCAACATAAGATAAATCGAAAGCAAAAATATAAATAATAAAATGATCAGAAAAATTGGGAGTTTTTAAGGAGGGAGCATCAATAATATCTTGTTTGATTGACTCAAAAGATTATCATTCATTATGTCCCGATTTAAAAACTGAGTTTTTCTTGATCATAACTTGTAAAGGAAAAACAATTTGAGAGAAATCCAGAATAACACTTTTAACAAAATTAATCTTTCCTAGGAAATATTGCATTAATTTGTTATTATGATGCAAGGGGATTTTATAAATATTCTTAATTCTATCAGGGTCTATGCAAATTCCTTCTTTAGATACAATAAATTCTAGGAGATTTCCTTAACTGAAAGAAAAGTATGATTTCTTGGGATTTAGAGAGATTTCGTACTTTGTGCATCATTCAAAGATATGTTTTAAATCATGATAGTGATTGTTCCTTTTCTTTGAATATATAATTATATCATCCAAGTAAATAACAATAGTTTTATGGATCATACCCCTGAAGGCAATGTCCATAGATCTTTGGAAGGTTGCTCCTACATTTATCAATATGAAAGGCATTTATGGTATCCGTAAGTTCCCCATTTAGTTCTGAAAGTAGTTTTCAACTTGTCATCTATATGAACAAGGATTTGGTCATATCCTCAAAAATCATCAAGGAAGGACATAATTTCAGAACCAACTACTAATTGTAGGATTTGTTCCATAGGTGGAAGAGGAAAATTTTCTTTTGCACACGCTTTATTCAAATTCCTAAAGTCAATGAAATACACATGTCACCATTCTTCTTCCTAACAGGTACAAGGATTGAAACCCATTTAGAATGTCTATCTAGAAAAATAATTTTTTATTTAAGAAGTTTTTCAAGCTCGCTCTTGATTTGATTTTATAAGTTCAGATGAATTTTTCTTAGCTTCTGCTGAACAACTTTGACATCATGTACCATTGGAATAGTATGTTGAATGATGGAGGTATCATAAGTTCTCAAATCTTCATAACTCAAAGAAAAAAAAATTGTATCTTTTTAACATATGAATAAAGGATAATATTTCATTCAATGAGAGTCCCAGACCTAAATTGATGTTCTAAGGTTTGAGATCTATCCCAAGGTTTACCAATTCAAACTTCAAAGTTGAACTCTAAATTTTATAGTTAGTAACATTTTTAAATCTATCCTTTAATTCATACAAATCTTCAAGCTTTACCACAAACTTGGGTAGGAAATTTTCCTTAGTTGGTTTTTTCAAGTGCTTATCATGCTCATATTCATCAATTATTTGATCATTATATGACCCTTAAAATGTTAAAAAGATTAAAATTTCTTCGTCATCATTAAACACTCGCCAATTCATTAAATTATCAGGAATAGATGGGCAAAAAATTAATTCGATTGAAAACCTATTTGGACTATAATTATCATATGGAATGAGCTTGGATGCATTATTTGCGAGCATGTCACGCTAGAATTTTGAAGTCTTGGGATATGAGAAATATTAAATGCTAGAAAATGTGAATTGAGGGTTTGGATGAGAGATTAATAATGCTTTAAATGACTAGAGACACAATGGATGGTGTGTTTCACTTGTTTAATAACAATATCCGAGTCTCCAGATACCTGAAGGTATTTCAAACCAAGGCTTATTGCTTTATATAAACCTTAGACCAATGCTTCATACTCAACAATATTATTTGTGCATTCAAACTCTAACCTACATGCCAACATTTTTTTTTCTTCTTCTAGATTTATTAAAATGCACCCTACTCCTGCACCATCATTGTATTTAGAACCATCAAAATATAAAGTCCAAAACAAATATTTAACTACTGGTTTATCTATAATATTTACACATATGTATGAATCTGTCTGTGAAAAAGTTTCAATTTGAGAGGTGACATAATTGATTGAGAAAGGAGATTCTTGTGCATTAAAAATTCCCAAAAAGGATTCAAAATAATATTTCCCCAAGGATATTATTGGTAAAGACCACCAATTCATTCTCTTCATCAAAATCAGTTACTAAATGTTTCATATGGTTTTCTCGCTCAGTCAGAATTTGATTGGGCTTACCATTATAAGGAAGCCACATATGAGACCAATCTGTGGAAAAATAACCATGAAACTTCTGAGACCAATCTCTACTTAGAATCAAACTGTAGAAGTTAGGAATATCAACAAAAATTATATCAATTATTTGACATACTTTGGAATTGGAAGAAAGTCTTATGAGAACAAAATTCATTTCCCCTAATACCTTGACTTTGGTTCTGCCAAGTTGAACAATGTGAACAACATACTTATGAGGTGATATATTTAGTTTAAGGCAAACTGAATAAGGAATTATATTTTAGGATGCCCCTAAATCCACTAGCAATTGTGCACATTTTTATTGAAGATATCGAAAGTCAAAAGGAAAGGGGGAGTATGGGAATTTGGCCTATCTCCAATTAAGACAACATCGGTGGGATCAATATTTTCTGAAGAATCATTAGGAGATTTTCCTTTTCCTTTAGAAGCTTTTGAAGTTACAACAGTGGGTAAAGGAGATGCAACAACTGCATTTAATTCCTTAAGTAAAAAAAATTGTTGTTGCTTTAGTTTACTTACCTCATATAAGGAGATATTAGCTTTGACCTTCTTCATATCCTTGACTATATTATATTATATGGTGTGAGAAACAACAAAAGTTTTAGATGTATATGGAGAACTTGAAGAAGATATAACTAAATCGAAATATGCAGAGGGGGTTTTTTTTTTGTACCTTTGTCTTTAGCAGTAGGTGTAGAGGATTTATGCTTTTGAATTGATTGTGATGAATATGTATCCCCCTTACTTCTTGTGCTAATGGGTAACACTTCATGGTCCTCTTCATTATCGGAATTTCGAAGAATAAAATCCCATAATTAATGGACTTCAACTAACTCTTATTCTTAGGAGTCATCGGCAGATAATGTTTTTTCTTCATCATCTTCAGCCTGATATGATTCAACATTGGATATTATATTTGGAGGTTGACCATTTGATGCCTATGTTTTCTAGAAAGACCTAAAAGGTTTCTTAGAAGGTTCAACTACTTGTTTCTTTATTTCCACCATTTCATTTGACATGGATTTAAGAACCTTTTGTAGTTCTTCTAGATCAAAGGAATATTTAGGAGTCTTCTTCTTTGGTTCTTCCTTGACGGTGACCTTCTTTGTCTTTATTTCTTCTTATGCAGTTTTCTTTTCCAATGCAAGTATCCTTTTCTCAACGGACAAGGTTTTTTTCATGTTGTTGGCCCTCCTTTTTTTATCCTATTTTGTTTAATTAAATACATTTTATTTCCATGCTATCCATCCATATACATATTCACTCTATTTTGACCAATTAATGCATATCCAGGCATATAAATTAAGTTTTTCAATTTTTAGAATTTTTTACAAAAAATGAATTTTAAGTTCCTTTTTGGACTGGACTAGAAATTCCCGTAATGGCTTTATTGGTGTCGTACTTGCAGGACACGTGGGCTCGAGCTGAATACATTTCTAGAAAGCTTGGGAAATAATATTGTATGTACACCTATTGGTTCGGTCAAACTGAGCTTAAACAGGCCCGGTCAAAAGCGGTCAAACAATACCCCTTTTTATGGAAATCCCTAGGAAATAGGTCAAATTTAGCATTTTATGGGATTTTCTAGATTTTGAGAGATTAGATGGATGAGCTTGACCTGAATAGATAATATGAGGATAGACATGTATGTAGGAGACATTTTATATGAGTTTGTTTCGTATTTCTCTATTTAATCCGAAGACATTGAAGGCATTCATATGTAGAATTTGTATGATTGCACTTGGATATTTTTGAAACTTTGAGAGCTAATTGAAGAACCTGTTCTATATACTTTTCTGTTGTTATATATGGTGAATTCTTGACTGAGTTATAGTATCTAAAAGTACTCCCAGTGTGCGAGGAAAGGGTGGAGGGCCCCCACACCGAGCTAAGTACACTTCCTAGTTAAATTAGCTAGTTTTACTTCAATTTGGTTCAATTAATTAAACGTATGATGATTTTTTATGTCTGTTGATGGATATTAATATAATTTCTAATCTGCATATGAAGGGTCAAACTAGTGTTTAATTTAAACATTCCTTCTATCTAATCAAGAACTAGAAACTAGAATTCATCTTTCCTGCTTTTAAGTGATTTTCTGAATTTCATGTTTTCTAACAATGGCAGTAATGATGAATGAATTTGTAATGAAGGAAAACAAAGACCTCCTTATTTAGGAGCCTCTTCTATTATTCTTTCATGCATATTTATCTATTTTTCATTAGTGGTTTTGGTTTATGTTCATGAAGTAGTATTGTAGAGAAGGACAAACAAGTTCTCTTAAGTTAGGAGCTTCTTCTGTTGTTTATTACATAATTGAATTAGAAATTATTTAGTTAAGATTTATATTTTTAATATGCATTTCCTATATTATTAATAATTCATCTTCTAAACTTGACTATATCTGAAATCCATATATTTTGGAGATGCTTCTAAGTTCTACAAGCCTAGAGTGATAATTAAATACTTGTGTTAGTTTACCTAGTAAATTGACCCAAAATTTTGGGGCCATTGTCAGGGAAGCTTACTTCAACATATTCAATTAGGAAGATAAATAAATAAATAAATAAATAAATAAATAACAACAAAAACTTAGTTTTTCTTTGAGTTGTATTTATTTATGCCTAGAGATAGAGATTAGAAGGGTAGATTCATTATATAAGGCCCCCAATATTTTAAAAAAAAAAAAAAAGCTACAAAATCCATTTGTTTGACATGATCTCCAAAAGATGATGTTAAAGAAGTAATTTAGCGAAGGAGGGTATGCCACTACAAGGATCTTCTTAAATCCTTGTCCACAATTTCCAGTGATCACTAGGGATGAATCTTTATTTCAGAAATTAGAAGAGGAACAAAGAATCAATGAAGAGGATCCACAAGAAGAAAACTTAGAATATTGTTCTAGTTATCTTTGTAAGGAGGTGAATGAGTCATGGATTACATGCGATGAATATCAAACATTAGAACCCAAAATCGAATAATTTCTAGCATGTATATCACAAGATCCCTTGTGCATTCAAGATTTCGAGAAAGTACCACAAGAAGAACTTTGTGATATGACAACTAAGGAGAGCCAAGTAAACATAGATCATCTTTAAACTTGGTTTCAACTAGTCATTACGCCACAAAACCACTCCATTTTTCAATATTACTTAGCATCAAATCTTTATAATCAAATAAATGTTCATGTCCAAGTATTCATTAAAATGTATTTTTCGAACTTGGATATGAGTTTAATTATGATCTTGCTACGCAAATGGATGCATTGGAAATTCTCTTATACTTGAGGGAATGACTTATTTTTATACAATAGAGTAGGATATAATAAAATAAAATAAATAAATTGGTGGAATGAGTTCACAATAAGACTTTTTCTCATAAACAATTCTTCACATCATTGTTCAATACTCATTTGAAAGGATTTCATGACAAAATGCACTAAGGACACTCTTATTATGGGGAACCATATAGGATAATTTTTAAAAGAATGCTTTTAAACAAGGTATATCTTGAAATCTAGTTTTTAAATCCATTTAAAATTTTTCAATTTGGATCACAAATAAAATTTTTTATCAAAATAAACACTAGATTTCAACAAAACTTTTAAGGACAGAGTTTGTACAACATTTATTTGATGGTTCTAATGGAAATTTTTTACATAATATCCATAGGAAATATAGCCTTTGGAATCTAGTTTCCAAATCAATTTGAATCAGCTCAATTGAAAAATATATGCTCAAAATACTAACTGCTTGTCGAAAAAATCAGCATGGTGACAATTCTAGGTCTTGACTATTCATTGGCATATTTCACATATCAAATAATCTTCTTTTCAAAACCTGTCTCTATTTGAGATAGATATTGAAGTCTAGTTCAAGACACAATTTTAATCATCCAATTTGGAGGTTAGGTGAAAACGTTATTCTACATTTAGTAACAACATGTCTTAAACTCAGGATAGTCAAACTTTGCCTCCTAGATCTGTTCATCACCAATTTTGTGATATCAAACCTAATGATTTAAAAAATAAAAAATAAATCTACTGGATAGACAAAAAAAATCTACTTTAACCTCCAAGTGGAATCACATTGATCCGATCTTTAACGAAAATGTTACACTCCAAAAAGTGACAGTTGGTCAAGTCAAAAATTCACAAGAAACTCTATCAAACATGGCACTTCTCATCATTTTTGGCACATAATTTTAAACCATTTTGAAAACATGTTTATACTGGAGATATCCATATTAATTCACATTAAATTGGCTTTTAAATCACTCTAATTGGACATAAAATGAATTTTTTGTGACCAAAGTACTGCTAGGAGATCTAGGTTGGCACCATTCCTTAGAGGGATAAACAAATGCATTTTCTTTGTAAATAATCTTTGGACTTATTTTCAAGAATTTCTTGTAGTTATTTTACATATTCCTTGGAAGAAGAGAGGTTGTACACCTCTCTTCCTCCATCATCTAATATTGTATTGCAGCCAAATGCTATGTTTTTGTAGGTCACAAGAAGATTTAAGAGGTGAACTCCATGGACAAAGGAATTTTCAAAGTCAATTTAAAAAAAAGAAAAATCATATTTCAGAATATGAATACAAATGTTCAAGTCAAAGAAAAGTGGAATTCATAAGATGTTGACTTTATCTAATGAAACTCAAAACTCATGAAGCTTGCTTTCAGTTGCTTACCAACAACCCTACAAGATGATAAAGATCGAGGAAAATGACATGAAGCTAATAAGAAGAAGAAATCAAGTTTTACCATGACAAAGCCACCTCTATTATCAAATAAGCCTTTCATAAGCCATATTATTCATGATGTCATTCATCTACCATATTGTATGTTAAGTTCTGCAATCATGCATGTTGAATTCCAAACCTATTTTCTATCTATCTATCCATCTAATCTTAGACAATGAGTTCAAACTATCTTAATTTCATAAGCATTCCATACTTTCTGACTCCATTATACCCAGCCTCCATCCAAAAAATAAAATAAAATAAATTAGAAAAAAGATCAAAAATAATAAAAGAGTTGTCAGATCAATGTGAAATCGTACAATACAAACTCGAATTCATATTGGAAAATCAACATGTTTGGCCAATATGAATTATTTATTTTGTTTTTTTTTTTACTTCATTGTTATCTTGCAGAACTAATCCTCCAAGAAATGCAAGACTTGAGGACAAGTATTAACATAATCAATGGGGAAGTTCATAATAAAACTATGCAAATAGTTTGAGTAGCTGAATTACAGAAGGAACATGTATTATACAACAAAAGTAACTTGAAAAATTATTGAAAATTATATGTTAGAAGGGACCTGAACTACATCAACATTCAAGCCTGAAGAACATGTCATAAGGGACCTGATACAAAAAATTATATGTCAGAAGGGACCTAAAACATCAAATTATAAACTGCAGAAGGGACCTGAACAACATCATCCTGAATCAATAATCAGATGCGAAAACATGAAGCAGAAATAAAGTTTCTACATATCTTGGAAAATCCATCATTATGATAATAAATACAGTGTCGACCATCATTTGACTAAAGGACATCATTGACATCAAACAATTTATGGGAGTACAAGTACAGTAAGTGAAAATTTTACTCTTAAAATTTCGATTTAAAAAAAAAAAGCCTAGAGATTGTTGGTGAAAAAGGAGGTCTTTGAGCAAGACCCAAGTTCAGGATAGAGGCCAACAAGGTTTCTGCAGTAGTCTAGAACAATTTCGGCATTTTCAGCCTACTCCAAGGAGCAGAGCATCTCATCTGAGGCGTGCCGTGACCTTAGTAAGGTTAGGAGACAGATCATGTACCAAACAGTTACAACCATGAAGAACAACTAAAGGAACTTGGAACAACAAACAGATCTCACTATTATGTATAAGCTATTACTCATCAAGCATGTTCAGGATACTGAATTAAAATTTAAAATGGGGCATACATTCACAATAAGAAAATAATTAACACTCAACTCAGAACATCAAACACAGCAAGAACCATATTTCATTATCAATATCGGACGGAATACATCACTCCGTAGAGTCTATTACAAGATAATTCAGTACAACAGGGATCTCATAGAGCTCTCTTGCAGCTCTTCTCTCCCACTCGACCCTTTTCTGGACTAAATCACTCATCTACGCTGGCGGATTGCCTATTTGTTCTTCCGCCAATGTGACTGTCAGTCTTTCCTCTTTTCTTGCTCCATTTTTTGCCGCTTCTTCTTGATTACTGGAAGTCCCGCTGATTGTCCCTCTCTCCCATACCTATTATCTGCAACCGTGACAGCTCCCTGTATACCATGATTTCACTCTGCTACCTGTTCTCCGCAACTCAAAACTGTTTCTTTCTCAAAACAAAGGCCCCAACAGGCCCCGACCACATGCTATTGACTCGTCTCGAGTCAACCTTTTCTTGCTACTGCGGCTTCCGTCAGTCAGTCTACTTCTGAGGCTAACTATGTCTTCTCTATTTCTTCACTCTATCCAAACAAAGGCCCCAACTATGGAACCTTGCTCAAGGCTGAAGACTTGAGTTATGCGAACTTGTTAATTGCCTGTTCCTATTCTCTTATTATTTTTTGGTTTCAGTGGCGACTCTTTTAGCCTCGGTTTCACCTGCTACTGGCGGTAGCTTGCTGAATACCTCTTGAATCTTTGGCCCGACTTCGGCTGCCATCTATTGTATTACCTCTGCTTTCTTCTTGACTGGTTGCCTTAGCTCTATGAGGACCTACTTTTTGGTAGTGTAATGCTCCTCTATCTTCTGTATTTTGGTTTCCAGTACCACCGCTTGGTTGTAGAGTTGGGTTATGCCGACGGGATCTGTGGCCTCTTTGATCTCTTGTGAAATTTGTTGAAGCTGTGCTGAGATAGGTTGGGCTTTCATGGTTAACGAATTAGAGAATTTGTGTAAATGTTTTAGTAGGTTGTAAGCCTCTCTGAATGTCGTCCCTAGGGTTTCCTTCATTCCAGATACTTGCTTCTATTTCTTGGTAACCTTCTCAGTGTATATCATGGTGGGGTCTAGTAATGCTTCTCTGGTGGCTAGCGTTTGTTTGAGCTCTTGGTTTTGTTTGTTGAGATTTTCACATTTCATTTTCACTCGGATAGACCTTTTTACCATGGAGTAGGCTAATATTTCCTTCGAATTCCTGTTATCCTGGGTAATTACTGTTGGCCAGAGGTCCTTGAATATATCCGTTACTTTTTCCCCTTTTAGCTAGTTGTGCTCTTCAATAAGCACAATGACCTATTGTTGTTACTGCTCGAACATCTGTTGGAGGTCGTTATGCAGCCCTTCTGCTCATTGTGTTTCTCGTTGAATGAAGTTATATAGCTATTCATTCCACCAGTTCTGCATGCTCTCAGTGCCTGACATGTCGTGGGTTGGAGGCCTTTCTATGAGGGGTTGCCCGCTGGCTATTGATCTCTCTGAGTGCTCATGTGGTGATGATCCAATTCTAGAGTCTTCTTAGTAGGAATTTCATACAATGAATTTCCGCTCCCATTGTTCCAAACATTGGGAGGTTCCTGAGGTTTAGTATTGTCAATTTCTAGATACCTCTGAACCTTAGACTCATTATTGCTTCTTCCCCTCCTTCTTCTGTAGCATAATTCTCTATGTATACCTATCTCTTCATAGCCAGAAATTGATATGAATCTATGAAATCTGTATCAATCAGCAACACATTGTCATACTTTCCCATTAATGATTCCATCCTCTGAATTCTCTCATCGAGCTTAGGCTCAATGACTGCTGGTGCTACCTTTGTCATATTCGTCCTTCTTTTGTATACCTGGAGTGTTGTTCCTGATCTCTTTCTGTGAATTCTTGCTACTGGACTATCTCTTTGAACTTCCTCTAATGAAATTTCACTTGTTGTTGCAGATGTTTCTTGTTCTAAGTCGGATTTTTCCAGAATTCTCGTGCTTTTCTTCTTTCATGTGGGTTATGTAATGTAACCAGCACGAATGGGTTGATAAGACCCCATAACTAATTAATTTTTCTGTCTCTCCCGTGGATGTACTCGTGCGATTAGTTATCGCGGTGAGATATATTCTAACATTGCTGACTATGTCTTAGGGATTTGGGTAGACATGGTGGGTAATGATTATGGCTTAATATGGAGAATTTATTACAGTATGGTTGTTACTAATTATGGAATTTAATTCTCAAATGTGGGTGATTGTTTCGGGGAAAATCACCCTAGAGGTTTGTTGGGCTTAAACCTCCACAGAGCAGGGCATACTACTTAAGAAGGACTCACACAACCATACATGTTCATGAAAAACTAAATAGAGTAGATCAAGGAAGTTACCCGTAGGTCCTACGGTTGAAGCAGATCCCACGGGGTCCAAACCCCCAGCAACCCTTCTTCCTTCTTAACCTGAAATACAAGAAGAAACAAGCACGAAGAACTGGTTGTACAGCATATATCTACTCTAAATGTTAGTGAAATCCATATGAAACATTAGATAAACCATAATGAATGCTTAAATAACAATATTCTCATATATGTAAGCAGACACTAACACGTATATTTTGGGAACAAGATGGTTCTTCTGTATTATAAATAGCATGTACAGTAATAACGAGTGGAGAGATCACCTGAATCCTTCCGCGATCTTCGAGCAGACCGTCGTCCGGATCCGTCCCACCCTTGCCTCGCTAAGATTCCTTCCGAACTGGTGCATACGAGATGACATATAAAGGAATGAGCATCTCCAAGAAACAAAGTTTTCTTGCAATGAACTGGGAAGTGCAGGAGGCGCGGGAATTCAGACTTGGATAGGGAATACCAACAGAGTATAATATCAATAATTCTCTCTCTCCCTTAGGCCATACACATGAGGTGCTTTTATACTCCCTCAAAGTAGTTTCAACAGTTGGAAACAGTTGGCCACGTGCTGGGGTGGTTGAACTACCAGAGTAACCATCAACCCAGCCTGAAAATAGGGAATTTTATATATTTTTTAATGATTTTAATGGCATACGCGTAAAAGTGCATGTGGACTCGCGTATACACGCGGAAAAGTCTAGGCATAATCGCATATGGGGATTTTTACACTGTTTTTTAGTGAATTTGTCCAAGTCTGTAGGAATGGGTGCCCAAAGCCATAAAAGCAATCATGAATCATATGAAGGTGAGAAATGATGCTATAACAGTGATCCTATGGACTAAAAATGGTATGATGGGTTATAATGATGGAATGATGTTTGACATGCTTGGATTTCTGACACAGATAACGTGTTAGACACTACCCCCCCCTCGACCACAATTGGATGTGATGTGGTATCCGCCTCGCAATAGGTGGATTTACTGTCTACATTATTGTGATTTACTTTTATCGGGATTCCTATTCTATTTCTCATCTCAGGTGCAAGAGAGTTATTGACTCGATCTATTTTATTCTACCCTACTGACTCCTCTCAGTTGCGAGAGTTATTTGAAAAATAAATGATGAAACTTACTCGTGATAAGGTTTCAGGCATGCGCTATTCACCCATCCTTGTAATACTTGGCCATCTAGCTGCGCCAACCAAAATGCACCTGAATATTTAATTTCGATGACATGGTATGGTCCCATCCAGTGCATTCTGAGTTTGCCCGGGAACTTTTGAAATTTTTTGTCGTACAACAGAAATTTGCCTCCGATTGTGAATGTCTTATGTTTGATGTGACAACCATGCCAAGCCTTCTGTCTTTCTTGAACTGTCTGATGGAATTCCGCCAGGAATATTTCTTCTTCCAGCTCTTGTAGCTCATGGAGGCATTTAGTGATTGATTCTTCCTTTGTCATATTTACTGTTGAAGCGATTAATAGACTTGGTATTATAAATTCAGCAGGTACCACTGCCTCTCTTTTGTACACTAGTTGGAAAGGAGTTTTATTGTGCAACCTTTTTACATTTGTCCTGTATGCCCATAATGTTGTTGGTATTCACTCATCCCAATCATCCTGATTGGAATTGCATATATTGGTAAGTCCTTTTTCTAAGATCTTATTGAATGCTTCAACAGTTCCATTTGTTTCAGGGTGGTACGGACTGCTCTTATGATGTTGCACCATAAAATTATCTAACAGAGACTTGATTGTTGTATTGATGAAGTGTGTACCTTAATTATTGGTTAGGCTTCTGAGGCAGCCAAATCTGCTAATAATATTTTCAAAAATGAACTTGGCTACTGTGTCTGATGTGTAATCTTTCACTGGTGCTACCTCTGCCCATCTTGTGAGATAATCTGTTGCGGTAATTATGTACCTTGCTTGTGAATGTCTTGCCAATGGTGCAATTGGCCCTACAAAATCAACGGTCCATTTTTCAAATGGCTGTAGTGCTCTTACAGGTTGAAGTGGCAACTCATCTCGGTGTGATGGACGTCCTGTTCTTTGGAAGACAACACATTTCTTTACATATGCTTTACTATCTTTATGAACAGTGGGCCACCATAACCTATTTGTAATATTTTTCTTCTGGTGGATTTTGCGTCGACATGGCCCCCCGCAACTCTGCAATGACACTCCCACAAGATATCCTCTCTTTCATGGTCCATGACACATCTCCGTAAGACCTGGTCGAACCCTATATTATACATTTGTCCTGCTATCAGTTGATACTCAACCATTTTCACTGCTAAATGTCTTCTCTGAGTCATCATGTATTCAGTTGGGCACTGTCCTGCTGCCAGATATACTGCTATCTACTCCAAATAATCTGGGATGGCTTCTACTCTGAAGAGATTAGGATTCGGCAACTGATCATCTAGGGATCCCCCATTCTCTCCATTTTCCAACCTTGATAAATGGTCAGGACCCACATTTAACCTTCCAGGTTTCACTATCACTTCGAAGGTGAACTTCTGGAATAGTAGGAGCCATCTATAGATCCTTCCTTTGAGCATAGGTTTGTTAACCAGGTACTTTAATGCTGAGTGGTCTGTGAAAAATTTGAACGTACCTCCCAGTCGGTAATGGCAAAACTTTTGAAGGGAGTACACCATCACAACAGCTTCTTGTTATATTTTTGTGTAGTTCCTTTCAGCAGTCGACAACTTCTTGCTTGCAAAATAGACTGGATGATCAACAGAATTTTCTCCTGGCTGAGCTAACACCACTCCTAATGAAATTTTGGAGGCATCAATATGGACATGGAAATATTTGTCCTAGTTAGGATGAACCAAGATGGGTGCACTTGCTAGCTTTTCTTTCAATGTATTGAGGGCACTAGTGCATTCGTCAGTCCACGTGAATTTCTCTGACTTCCGCAATAGTTTTTCCAATGGAGTTGTTAACTTTGTGTAGTTGCGGATGAATATTTTGTAGTACCCGGTATGCCTAAGCAGTGATCTTAACTGTTTCACAGTCTCTGGTGCTTCTATGTTAATAATGACTGCTACTTTTGTTGGATCCACACAAACACTCTGTTTACAAACAACATGCCCTAGAAGCGTCCAAAAAGGTACTGTAAATATGCATTTCTTGAGGTTGAGGGAAATTTGGAGCTGTCTGCATCTATCAAACATTATTCTCAGCAAGGTTGCATGATTCTTTAGTAAATTTTAAACTGTCCAATCATCCATGTATACCTCAAGGAACTTGTGGATATATTCTCGAAATGCTGCTATCACTATTTGTGAAAACACCGTTGGTGCATTCTTCAGTCCAAAGGGCATGACATGGTATGCAAACGATCCCCATTCGTTTGTGAAAGTGGTATTATTCTTGTCTTCTTCGGCTATTCTCACTTGATGATACCTTGAGAAACCATATGTGAATGAATAGGCTTCATTTCCTGCCACATTGTTGAGAACCTCATCACTAAACGGAGTGGGAAATGGATCATGTATGCATGCGTTGTTGAGGTTTTTGTAATCAAAATATACTCTAATCTCATATTTTTCCTTTTTCCTTTGTATGACAATGGGACTAACCCACTCTGCTTCCTCTACTAGAAAAATCAGCCCTGCTTTCAACATTTTATCTATTTCTTCTTTGACTTTCTCCTTTACCCTTGAATTTAAGCGGTAAGGTATATGTTTCACTAGTCTTGCGTTGGGCTTAAATACTATGCACATTTCCCACCTGTCCCCTTTTATCCCCTTTATCTCTGCTACTGAAGATGGGAATAAGTCTTCATATTCCTGTAAAAGGTCAATGATCTCCTTGGTCGCTTTTGTATCCCAGTAGTCTCCAATGGATGTTATTTTGTGTTTCGTGGTTCCAATGTTCAGCTTCTTAGTCTTCAAGGGTAGCAGATGTATTCTTTCTGTTGTTGGTTCTTCTTGTATATCCCGCTCCCCTTCTTTCTCTTCAAAGTATAAGTGTCAAAGATTCTCTAAATCGTCGTCATCCACCTCATAATTTATTCATTTGCATGCTACTGATTGTTTGATAATCTTCTTCGAGAGTGGTTGTTCTTCATCATCTTGAATTTTTGGAAAAAATAGTACTCTTTTGATGGCTTATAGTGCCTGTGTAATCGGTTTTTTTTCTCCTTCAAAAGAAAAACATTGCGCAAAATTTTCCACAACTAATTGTCAGGCGGTAGTCTCTCTCTTCTTTTCTTCGGTCAAGTACTAGGCGTGTGGAATTGTGTCCAGTGAATGTATAAAATTGTGCATCCACAAAGATTTTGGATACCCTGCTTTCTTCCAGTTGTACTCGCAATTTGCTAAATGTTTCGTGGGGTCAAAATCCCCTTGGTGCTTCTCAATGAATTGTGGCCCTGCATCTTCCTTGAATCTATCTCTTAGTGCCATTGCAACATCTTCCCATCTCGGAAATGAGTTGTGATGGTTGATCCACCATCTTGCTGACGTGGATTGTAGTGCTACATCCATCATGAGGGACTCTATGTTCGATTGGTACTTTTTCTTCTACTTTTGCAATAAATGTATTTACAACATTCATATTTGATAGAGTCGAATATCCTCTTACCTCAGTTCTAATCCAATTGATTCCTCGGATATTAGCATGTATTCTTGTATTAGTCTCATATCCTCCTTATTCCCAATCATCCCAAGCTATTTCCGAGATCAAGTATGAACTTTGAACACTTCTCCATCTTATGGTCCCTCTCGTTATTGGATTGATATAGTATTTTCTCTTCCCTGCCATCATCTGGTAAAGGTGATCGAGAAGTTGAGAATCCTCTCTATTGTCAACAGTTTCTGTATATCAGGGTCCTTGATATGGGCCAAGCGTTTTTGTGACCCTGACTCCCCCGTCTTCAAATATCGTCAGTTATTTTTTCAAGTTGAACACTTCATATTTCTAAAAGGCCCAATCTATCGACGACAAAGAACGATAGTGATCCTTATCCCCTATGATTTCTATCACCTCAAAATCTGTGTATGTTTTCACTCCCGCAACATCGACCTCAACCTCTTCTAGCCTTCCTATGGGCACAATGCAATATTGATTTTCCATGCGGAGCTGTATCGTTGAGTATGTAAACTTTGGCCTCCCCTGTGCTTCCCACGTTTTTCTTGGTAGAATATTGACATATGATCCTAGGTCGAGCATGGTCTCTTTGATTTTACATCTTGCGACTTGAGTATTCACGTGGAATTCCTTCCTATTCTTCTCTTATTTCTTTTTATCCTTCTTATGTATTTTTGGGTTGAATCTCTTAACTCTTCCGGTTCTGCATTTTCCTACACCACCAATTCTAGATTTTGCTTTAGTTGTTCCAGCATTGGTGCATTGGTTACAATTTTCAAAAATAATCGGAACCATTCCTCAATCATTGTACTTGTATGGGCCTGCCTCTCTTTTTCTATAGTCGGCTGTGGAAGCTCAATGCCTTTACTCCCCCCTATTTGGGAAAATGTTTCCACTGCCTCCTTAAAATATTGCTTCTATCTATTTGGTCTGAAAGCGATTTTTGGAGATGCTAGCTTGATTAGCTTTATCAGGTCCATATTATGTGCATCCTTCCCTGTTTTCTTTCCTCCCTGAGTTACTATGGCTACACTTTTCATGGGTCAAGCTTCTACTATTCTTGGTTCCACATTCACCAAATTCTCTCCTCTCTGTCTAGCTCTTTCCTCCCACCTCTTAATTAACTCTAGATAGTATTCAATTGTGTGTTTATTGACTCTGCACTGAGAGCACCATGGTATTCTGGGTTGCAGACATTCCCTTGCCACCTGTCCTTCTTGGTCATAGTTGCAGCACCTTACTGGTTCTCTTCCTCTGGTTCTACCTCCTCTCATTCCTCCTCCTCATACCCTTCAAGCTTCATTCACTTTATAAGATGGTTTTTCCAATCATTATACCAGAGCATCAAGGGCTCTACATTACTCTTTATTATGCATTCTATAAGCACAAAATTCACAATATGTATTGTTTATAACGTTGGAATACTTCTGAAAAATTGGGCATAGTTGTGGAGGATGACCAATTCCTTTGCATATTTCACAGTATTCGATTGTGGTCTGATTCTGTTGAGCGGGGAACCCTGGAAAGTGGGGTTGCAGTTGGTATAATCCCTGAGTGCTTATCTGCATAACTACCCCAATGGGTGGAGTCCCTTGTGTCCCTGATGTTGAAGCTCCCGTATTTTTCCCCCGCAACCTCGGGCATTTTGTGGCCACATGTCCCTCTATCAAACAATGGGTACACCACACATTGGGCCTTGCAGGTCGTATCGACTGAATGTCCTTCAACTTCTCTGTTAAACTCGATATCTGATGTTGTAGCCCCAATATGGAAGGGTATTGAACTGTTTCTCCTCCTCTGAACTCTTGCGGGTACCCTGCCATAGCTTCTATCTTCATAGCTTGCTCCAAGGCATCTTGTAAGGTATCAATCTTTTGCCGTGTCAGTGGAGTTCTCGTCAGCGGAAGAAGTGCTTTAATAAACCAATATCGTTGATGATTTGGATCAGTTGGGTAACTCAGTTTCCCAATCGCATCCCTAAATCTCCTCATCAGGTCCCACACTGTTTCACCTTCTCGCTATTTAATCTCCCACATCTCAGATAACCCTTGCTGAACTGTCTGAGGTAATTTAAATTCTTTGAATTTTTTTTTCTTTACATCGTCTATCACTGGGTTTTTATGAGCTTCGGACCATTTAATGAACCAATGAAGAGATCTCTCTCTTAGAGTATTCTAGAACTCGATCAACTTAACCACCTCTAGTGTCTGCTGAGCCCTTCATATCGCTTCGTAGAGATACCAGTGTTGCTCCACATCATCATTGCCCCTCCTAGAGAATTATGGGTATCGGGTAAACAATCCCGCCATATTTATTTATATGGGTGGTACTAAAATAAAACCTCTACTTCCTAGCTGTGAAATTTTATTACTATAACTGTAGTTAGTAGATATCTGTACTATAGACTTAACACTATTCAACTTGCTAAACTCTCGTAACTTAACAAAAAAATTATCTGGAGGCTGATAGAGTACCAGGGGAAGGTTGGGACTAGAGCTACTTGAACTTTGGGGAATATAATTACCTTTAATTACAGGTGTCAGCCTCTCTTGAAATAGTTGCTCCATTGCAACATGCAACTCCACATTGGATATCTCCTCGGAGCGTGCATCCTCCACATTGGACTTTTCTCCCTTTTCTATTTGAGCTGGGCTCCTATACACTTTCCTAACTTCTTTGATGGTCCCTCCTATTCCTTGGGATCCTGTCTAACCTTCTGTTTCCTTTTTCATCTGCGGTGCCTTCTCCTTGTCCTGTCGACTACTTTCCTTCTTCTCAAACTCCTTCATCACCCTTTCCCGCCACTTCTCAACAATATGCACCCTCCGATGTGCTCGTCACTATCTCAATCTAATGGAGGTTTCGACATTCATATCCCTATTACCCATTCTGACTTACTTGTAGCATATTTTTCTCAACTCCTTCCCCCAGTACTGGAGGTTTAAGTCTCCATCTCAAAATTTTGAAATTCTATCAAACCCTCATCCACCATTAAAGCTTTGAGCCACAATGAGATCTCCTTCAAAAATTCTCCCTGCAATCTGGATCTAAATACGTCTTCCGAATTTGAAAATGATTGGTAACACTCGGCTGCGAATTCCACAATGTATCCTTCCAAGGTAGATTGTACCGAGAAATCTACAGCTTCGGTCAAATTAGTGTCTAACCGATGGAGTGATACTAAACATGTGTGCGTCCAATTGCGACAGACTCTATGCGACCCTCCTGGGAGTGACTTGACTTGTAGTCTCCACAAAAAATTATAAATTTCTTCAGGAAACTTTCCCCAGAAAATTTCGTATAGGTCACTTGTAGTCAGAAAACAGGACCCGATCCTTGACAGTTTTCTCCCTCTGTTGTTGCAACTCTGCTTGTTGCGATATGAACTGGTCTAAGTGGTTATCCCAACAGCTTCGTAGTTCTCTTTTGTTGATCCATGATACCATGATCTAACTCCTAAATGAATTTTTAGGTCCCGGCAACGAAACCATTTTTTGGCGAAAAAGGAGGTCTCTGAGCAAGACCTAGGTTTAAGATAGAGGCCAACAAGGTTTCTGTAGTAGTATAGCACAATGCCATGACCTTAGTAAGGTTAGGAGACATATCATGTACCAAACACTTACAACCATGAAGAACAACTAAATGAACTTGGAACAACAAATAGATCTCACTACTATGTATAAGCTATTACTCGTCAAGCATGTTCAAGATGTTGAATTAAAATTTAAAACGGGGCATACATTCATAATAAGCAACTGATTAACACTCAACTCAGAACATCAAACACAAAAAGAACCATATTTCATTATCAATATCGAATGACATACATCACTCCACAGAGTCTATTACAAGATAATTCAGTACAATAGGGATCTCATAGAGCTCTCCTCACTCAGCCCTTTGCCGGACTAACTCCTCTACACTGGTTGATTGCCTATTTTTTCTTCCACCAACATGACTGTCAGTCATTCCTCTTTTATTTCTCTGTTTTTTGCCACTTCTTCTTGATTATTGGGAGTTCCGCTGATTTTCCTTGTCTCCCATATCTGCCATCTGCGTTTTTCTCCGCAACTGTCGCGCCACCTATCTTCCGACTATCCACAACCGTGACAGCTCCCTATTTACCTTGATTGTGCTCCACCACCTTTTCTCCACAACTAAATACTATTCCTTTCTCAAAACAAAGGCCCCAAAAGATATTGTTAAGACTAATTTAGTACTGGATATGCATATTTTACCTACATTTCACTACCTTCATTTCATTATATTCCTATCCCAATTCATTATTCTACCCATTTAACTATCATTCCATATTCCATATTTCATTCCATGTTCAATATACCATATTACATCAAACCTAATTTTCTTAAACATAAGCATAAAAAATGAAAGGCTCAAATATCAAACTCTTGTTGGACCTACAAAAAGAAACAAAGGTTAATGTCATAATACAAATTTTATTTTAAATGACCTATCCTATGGTCATTTTAAAACAAATTAAAGACATAAGAGATAAAATGGAAAAACCTAAAGTATGAGTGCTAAGCATGATTCTAAAATTCCTAAGGTATATGCCTAAAGATATATGCTAAGAATTACAATGAAAAAGATGCCAAAGAAAAAATGAAAAAGGAACTAATGGGCATATAATACAAAGTGGGCACGAAATATAATGAAAGGCATGTATGAAGTAGCCATGATAAAAATATGATGCTACAGTGACAAGACAAGCTTGTACGCTGTGTAATCTGAAGGACGTAGCCACAAGGAGGACGCAGTCATGGTAGGTACAATGAGCATTGAGTGGGAATAATTGAACAAGTAAAACAAAGTTCAAATGCTCTGAAAAACAATTACGGTACTTTGTATTACGTTTTTTTTTTTGCATAGTCCAGACCTGCATTACATATTTCTTTCACATAACTCAAATTAAGCCTTGGAAATAGATTTCAACACTGTGTATAGTCAATACCTTGTGAGAGAAACTAGAACTGAGAGAAACACAAAGCACAGCGTTGAAGAAGAAATGTGGAAATAAGTAGGGAAGTTGAACATTGGTTGTAAAGCAGAGTTAGAAGTCGAGTTCCCTGTGCGCCGAGTGGACCAAAACAATTAAACAAATTCTAGGGATCACACAAAGGAGCCAGGTAAGGAAATTGATTTATATTCCAGATTTTTCTGAAGTTGAGCAGATTATGTGGTTACTAGAAATCGGGATTGTGTTCAGAGGTGTCAAACGAAGTGTTAGTTATAAGATGGACCTATGTTGCTATTTAAAACAACACTGCCACCTCTAGAAATTTAACTGTGCCTTCATTCAAAATGAATTGCCACTTGTAAAAAAAATCTCGAAAAAAAATAAAAAATAAAAATTCAACTGGAGCTCTAATTAATTTTTATCATGAAACTCGAAGTCATCTCCGAAAATTAGGTACCTCATTTAAAACTTCGAAATCTTTCCATTAAAATTTGATTTGTGAAATCATGAACATGATTTATAAAACAGTATTTCCATATGTCATGAAGCATATTCTTGAGAATTTTTATGCATAGTGAATATGCATGGAAAGGGTTTCAAAGAGGGAAATCAAGCATGAGCTTGTGACCATTGCAAAACAAGTGTTTCTTCCACATAGTAATTTGTTTTTGAGGCAGAAAACTTGTTTTTAATCAAATTAGAGAGTGCTTATTTTCATCAAATAAGAGAATTTGTTTTTCATTAAAACATAGATCAATCTCGTGTACATGATGTTCCATCTTTTGCACCATACTATGCGCCATGAAGAGAAAGGATCTTATACGAAACTGATGTGGTAGATCTTCCATCTACTCCTAATGTTAGCAACTACTTGGTGAGAGAGGATGAAGCTGCTATACCAAACAGTAATACTGACTTGCTTGTGCGAGAAGGTATGATTAACGTTGAATTTGAAAGGGAACTTATTCTCAGAGCAAGCAGTGAACCTGTAGTATCATTTTTTTTTAAATCAATTTCTTCAAAGACCTGTAAGAAAAAATTTTATTTCCAGAATTCTATTTTTTTTTTTTTTCTAAAGAAGGCAAAGAAAGTTGATCATTATTTTTCCAATTTAGACATTGAGGAGGATTATACAACTGAGAAAAATTGTAATCACCCCATGGGTTATTTTCATTCTTATTTCCAAAATCGATTTCTCAAAGGAAGTAAATGAATGGTTCTCTTGCATATGGTGTATTTCCAATTTCGATTTCTCCAAGTTATGTTTTTTCCGAATCCAATTTCTCTAGGACCGAGAAAATTTTATTAAATCAATTTCAACTTTGAAGGAGAGAGAGCAATATTTTCTAAAATTAAATTTTAAAGAAACAGAGAGGATTGTTCATTTAATAATTTGAGGATCTCTAAAGGCAAAGAAAGATTCGATTTGCAAGTATGGTGTTGACTAAAAGCAGAGAAGGATTAAAAAATATTGAAAGTTTCCATAACTCAGAAATAATTTTGACAAAGAATCTTCCAAAAAGGGTATTTTCAAACCCAAACTCATAATATTTTTCCTTTCTCTCATTACAAAAATTATTCAAAATTCCATATCAAGTCTTGAAACCAAAAGGAAAAAATACACCCAGATTTCACCATGATAAGTAGGATTAAACCAAATGGGTTTCAATTGGAAAACTAGAGCAGAGAAACAATGGAAAGACTCTACCAATCAGGGCTATTGGAATTCCTAAGAAAATTCAATGGGCGCAGTGGAAAAGTAACAAAGGAATTTATAACTAACTTTGACAATGAGAATACTAAAGTAGGAGATATTTTTGTTCCTATTACTCCAAATTACATTGCCCAAGACACAAATTTTCCACTCACAGGAAGAAACTACAGGTACAGGTACATTAGTAGGGCAGTCATCATATAGAAGCAGAAGGTCAAGGAGACAGAGGGAATCATGAGGACATGCTTGAGAGTAAGCAAGGGGGAGATGTTGGCCCTCATTTTTTATCCTATTTTGTTTAATTAAATATAATTTATTTCCATGATATCCATCCATATTCACTCTATTTTTACTAATTAATGTATATCCATGTATATAAACTAATTTTTTCAATTTTTAGAAGGTTTTACAAAAATTGAATTTTAAGTGCATTTTTGGACTGGACTAGAAATTCCCATAATGGCTTCATTGATGTCATAATTGTAGGACACCTGGGCCCGAGCTGAATATATTTCCAGAAAGATTTGGAACTAATATTGGATGTACATCTATTGGTTCAGTCAAACAGAGCTTAAACAGGCCCAGTCAAAGGCGGTCAAACAGGACTTGTTTTTATGGAAATCCATAGGAAATAGATCAAATTTAACATTTTATGGGATTTTCCAGATTTTGAGAGATTAGATGGATGAGCTCAACCTGAATAGATAGGACAAGGATGGAAATGGCTGTAGGAGACATTTTAGATGAGTTTTTTTCATATTTCTCTATTTAAGCCTAAGACATTGAAGGCATTCATATGTAGAATTTGTATAACTTCACTTTGATATTTCTGAAACTTTGGGAGCTAATTTAAGGACATGTTATATTTAATTTTATGTTGTTCTATATGTTGAATTATTGACTGAGTTTTAGTAGCTGAAATTACTCCCAGTGTGCGAGGCAAGAGTGGAGGGCCCCCACACCAAGCGAAGTACACTTCTTGGTTAAATTAGCTATTTTTTCTTCAGTTTTGTTTAGTTAATTAGATGTATGATGATTTATTATGTCTGCTAATGGATCTTAATATAATTTATAATCTCCATATGAAGAGTCAAACTAGTGTTTAAGTTAAACATTCCTTCTATCTGATCAAGAACTAGAAACTAGAATTCACCTTTCCTGCTTTTAAGTGATTTTCTGAATTTCTTGTTTTTTAACAATAGCATTAATGATGAATAAATGTGTAATGAAAGACAACAAGGACCTCCTTAGTTAGGATCCTCTTCTATTATTCTTTCATGCATCTTGATCTATTTTTCATTAGTGGTTTTGGATTATGTTCATGAAGTAGTATTGTAAAGAAGGAAAAACAAGTTCTCCTAAGTTAGGAGCTTCTTCTGTTGCTTATTACATAATTGAATTAGAAATTATTTAGTTAAGATTTATATTTGTAATATGCATTTCATTTATCATTAATAATTCATCTTATAAACATGAATATAGTTGAAATCCATATATTTTGGAGATGCTTCTAAGTTCTACAAGCTCCTATTGATAATTAAATACTTGCGTTGGTTTACCTAGTAAATTGACCCAACACATGTTTTCCACTAAATTGGCTTTATTAGCCATGTCTACAAAAAATGTGATATTGGAAGGAAGAGAGTAACTGTACCATTTGGTTTGAACATCAACACTAGGTTTGGAGGTTGCTGGGATTTTGTTTAGAAATTTGTTAAATCTGGAATTAAAATCTTTAATTTTTTCACCCGAATTAGCTTTTAGATTGGAAAGATCATTGATCAAGGTGGCAGTTGTGCGATCATCGCCAAAATTCGTTAATAATTTCTCTTCAAATATATCCCAACTAGTAATATTTTCTGATGGTAATGAAAATTACCATGAACTTGCAGATCCTTCGAAGGTATAAGGAAATAACCTAACTACACAATATTCTTCTCGTGACACCAATCAGATTGATGGCTAACATGAAATTATGGAGATGTTCTTTGGCAGGGATTCCATCACTAGGATTGAACTTAGGCATCCATATTTCAGGATGCTTAGGTAAACCATGAAGGGGTGCTACGATTTGAACAAATCCTAGATTGGTCCAAGGTCTCGATACCATTATAGGATTTGTGGGAGTAGAATATGTTGTAAAAGTTCCAGAGGTTGATGCGGTGGTAGAATAAAGAGCCCCTGAAATAACACTGCTTGTAACAACACTAGTTGACTGAGTTTGAGGAATATGAGTAGATGAAGTGATTGGTTGGGAGGAATAAAGTGAAGGAGGAATGAATGAAGGAGTTTGTGGAGGTGAGGATGAAGTAATATAGCTAGTGGATGTTTGAGCTTCTAATGCAGGATTTTCCTTCGATGAGAATGAAGTGGAAACTCAAAAGGATTTTTTCCAAGTTTTTTTCTTTAGGAGCGAGTTAATACACCAGAAAATTGTAAAGATGAAGTTACACTTCCCTCTGAGGGTTCAGATTGAAAATGCTTCTCCTTTGAAATAGAAATTTCTTCTAATTTTTTAATCAAATTCTAGACTTCAGGTGAATCTGGAGTATAATCTTGAGGGATTGACTTGGGAAGTGTACTAGGAGATTTAGGAGATGATTGTACAACTTCAGATCTAGAGGTTGGAGACTTTGAGTGAGATATTGAAGTTGTTGGAGATTTGGAGGGGGATTGACTCTTTTGATGTTCTATGGGTTTAGGATAAGAACTTGATGCCATTCATATTCTTCAGGCCCTCCTGCTAGCGCCAAAAATTTTGAAGCCTTGAAAATCATTGCCTTAACATCAGGGATAATAACCCGGTCGAGAACTTGAAAATCGTTCCTTTTCCGTCTATAATAATGGCTTCAATAGGGGATAATGGGACCAATTTCCCTTTGAAATATAATTGAGTGAGTGTAGGGTGTAAAGTAGTGAAATGGGTGTGACAAATGGATATAAAAGAAACACACACACACACACACACACATATATATATCCCGAGAGTTAACTTACTCTTATATGTGATTTCAAATATTTTCTTAAGTGCAAGATGATCGTCAAACACTTGAAGAAGTGAATACAAGTAAGACGATTAATTTGATTAAATAGTTAATCAAGTTAATTTTTTAACGCATATCGCATGAAATATCTAGTTATTTCGCATATATATATTTAAAGATGGCAATCTCACACGTTCATTAGTGAATTAGTGCTTAACCATATTTAAAGAACATACATAGAAAAACAATTTAAGGAAAAATATGTCTATAGATCACATATAGACACAAAAATCATATAAAGATAAAATTACCTGATATATCAAAGCTCCGCTCATAAGTAAATAGCCTTTGTCCAACCTTTCTATTAAGATGATTCAAAAATTATAGTAATGCAACTTTCTAAAGCCTTCGTTACAAAAATTCAGAACCCTTTTCTTAAAGACATGAAATGGTATTTATAGTTGATAATTGAACTGTAAAAATAGTAAATACATGAAATTTTGAGGAGGTTTGAACAACCATCCTTAAAATAATACATAAAAGAACAAAATAGAGTTTGTTTGAACAACAAATTCAAGAATGGGAAGTTGGATGCTTTTCCATTTTTTGTATTAATTCATAGATATCCACCATGGGCTTCAATTCAGGAGGCTAATATGGACTTATGTGCATTTTTCCCATGTACACTACATCTGAGAGCGCATGAAGCATGTGTGAAGTGGTGTTGGCAAGGTATGGCAACATCAACCATTGGCTATGTGTATTTACTAGATATTGCCAATAATTCTCAAGATTAAAATTTGATAACATTTTAATATTATCCTCCTTCTTCTTAGACCATTCTTACCATGATTTCATTAATATATTAACATTGGGAAAGAAATTAAATAAGCATTCCTGAATTAAATTAGCACCAGACAGGTTCCCGCTGATGGTTTCAGTAATATTTCTTGTGATATCTCTCGCACTGAAAATGGCTCTTTCTGCTCGCTTCAATTTTATATCCTAGTCTCTAAAGAGGATTTCTTTATGTGAATCTTCTACCCTTGGAGGTTTCGCTGCTCTTCCTTCTGCATTGTCTTTCCATGTGATATAATCAGAAATTTTATCCTCCAATGTCATCAATTTTTTTCCTAGTATCAGACAACTGATTCATCACTCAATCGCTTGTTTTACATAGATCATTGATTACTGCCAATTTTTGGCAAAATACCACCTAATCCTAGGCAAGGATTGTGTTAAGTTCCACAGCCTCTTTCTTGAAATCCTCAATTTAAGGGTTATCCTTCAATTTCTAAATTCTAATTTGGAGTTCTCATAACCGAGAGTCTTTAAGATTGATGCTAGTTTCATGTTGGAGCTTCATTTCATCAAAGCTATTTTGCAATTGCGATAGTTGTACTTGCCATTGATGATCAATGTTTTGTTTTTCTATTAATAATTCCTACTCCAACTGTTGGATTTTTTCATCTTTGTCTCTGATTAATTGTTTCACTTCTGAAGCCTTGTCAATAGTAATTGTTGCATAAGCCCTTGCAAACTGTGATAGCTTGATTAAACCATCATAGGGGTTTGTTTGTGGATCCTTCCACACAACATCAAGCGATACATCTTTAGGAACTCGTGCCTAGGATTGCTAAAATCTCCTTCTCTTCCTTTTCCTGCTTATTACAACCCTATGCTTAGGACTACAAAATATATCGAGAGGAGGAATCTCTTTGATTTTAAGAACAATTTATAAAGTGGGGTGTGTCAGGATGAATTCCACATCATTTGTACTGACATCTTTTTTAGAAGCCCCAATAGTATGCAATTTTTGTTTATTAGTTTCAAGAGTGCTGATTGTTTCTTTTGGAGTTGAGGTATGTACCTCCTGCAATCCTGAATTATTAATTTGTTGATCAAATTGATCCCAGACTTTATCTAAATTACTGATATACAATGGTTCTCCAGTTTTTTACGTTGTTGATGTAGTTTCCTTTTTTCCTTGTGCCATATCATTATCTTTTGTAGATTGTGCCAAATCCCGCTCTGTTTATAGAAATGGTTGAGAAACCCTCACTGTGTCAAGAGGGGTATCTTCCAACCCTTTTCTTATGTATTATTTGAACTTATTTAGTTGATATGGATTCAAATGGACTTCTGCTAACTTTTCTACATATATCTATGCTTGGGCGGACTCAAATATATCATTAAAATCACCAGGCTCGTGTATGAACTATCTCACTTTAACCTGAGTGGTGAAGTTTTGGGCCACTTTGTTTGGGTCATATTGACTGCTAGGAATAGTGGGAAAGTTTAGGCATTTTATCTGGTTAATTTCAATCCCAACATGGTTGAAATTATCCAAAGCATATACTCCATAGTGAATAGGGAATGATGGCTAGACAGTTTGATAGGAAACTTCTCGGGCCAAAATATTCTTAGAGACATATAGCGGGAGAACATGTGGTCTATCCAAGCTACCAAAAACCCTAACATAAGTAAATAAATCTTCCCCAAAACATTTTCCTATGGCTATGAAATCATCCCTGGCTTCATGAGATAATCTAGGGGATTTTTCACCAAAGACATCTGGGTATAAACGTAACATGAATCCATGACATATTTTATAAAAATGGGGTTGGAAATTAGACTCCCAGAGGATTTTTTGATATATGTGGATATGAGTAGGGTCTTCTAGGTTCCATTTCCATCCCATGGATGGAGAATCATAGGTAAAGCAAACAGAATCAATTATATATGAGCTCATATAAAAAGATAGCACTGTCTTGGTAGAGACTTTTCTCTCTCTTCTATAGGATAAGATTTGGGAAGCTACCTTATTTGACAGCATAGTGGCCCAATCCATTATATAGGGGTCTGCTTCAAAATCAATTAAAGGGACCCATTCAACTATAAAATTCTTTGTATTGGGATATCCAAACAATCTACACATCATACCAACAATATAGCAATGAGGACTAGTTGTTGTAGTGTGTTTGGTGCATGTATGTACGAAATCACACCAGCTTAAGGGGTTTGGTTTACCCCATTAAGTTATTGGTAAGAGGCAGAAAGAAGTGGATTCAATGAGCATAATATATAGAGGAAAAAGCATTCAAATGTAAAATAAAAACTAAAAATAAAACTAAACATAAATAAACAGAAGCTCTGAACGAGTCAAACGACAACAATAATGCAAACAGTGGCTCTAGGCCCCTCTTATTGAGCGTTGGTAGTAATAAGAGTGAAAATTTACCTTCTTTCAAAAGGGCCCCTAGACAATGGTTCTAGGTCCCAATGCAAGGATGTTTTTATCCCAAGCTTGCCTCAGTGCAGTCTCCCTCTCTCTCTACTGTGTTGGACTAAAATTTTTGGGTGGCCAACAATTGAGTCCTCTCTATCTTCAGCTCCAGGTCACATACTGTTGGTATTTCTTGGGCAATTCTGGACAGCATAACAATGTGATCACCCATTCTTCATCTCATGGTGGCTTTATATAGGAGATTTAAAATCCTCCTTCCCTCTCTTGGTACATGGAGGATGGTGAGCCAAGAGAGGGGTATGATTCCTTTGTGTGCTCCAAATATTCCATTGTGTGCTCACATAGTGTCTAAGGAGGCGTTGGTGGTTGTACTTGGGTGGCTTCAAGTAAGAATTGACTCATCCTTTGCTTTGTGTGGTCCCGAATAGTGACATTTCTCCACTCTCAATAATGTATGCATATCGGGAAAAAAGGCACGCAGAAGGCACTCTTCTCGAAGGATAATGTGCAGAAATAGCATTTAAGACTAGTTCAAATTTGATTTTCCTCAAACATTTGAGATTTTTAAATACTTTCTGGATTCTGTAATGTCTTCCAGCCCTATAAATCCTTTGGCTTGACATTAATTAATGTCATATGTTGTCGTATGATTTTCCAGTGTTAACAGTTTCCCCCTAATGTGTGAGGTCTAGGAAGCACTGTATAGCCTAAATACATTATATTTTCTTTTCTATAGCGTGCGTAGAGAGAGAGAGAGAGACCTGCGTGAAGTTTTGGAATTGAAAACAACCTGCATCGTTTCCAAGAGTGATCATGGCCTAAAGGATCCCTGTAAGAAAATAAAATTCACAATATATACAAATTTTCAATGAGGAGGGCATGTCCCATGCTTGTGATGTTGTGGCTAGTTAAACAAAATTGACAAATTATATATTCTGTCTGAGTCACTACTATGGTAGTGATGTTGGCAGTTGTTGACGACGACTGTTGATGCCCTCATGGGCGTTTTTTCTTTGACAATAGGTGGAATGTGTTACCCATATGTGTAAACTTGGTATGGCATATAATTGCACATTGTACACATAGGTGCTAGTTGGGACCTTCTTGTGTAAGAATTATTGACAGAGATGCTTATGGAGGCATGGGTCTTCGACGAATATGATCAAATTGCAATGGTTGTAATGTACGATACCATCTTGACATGAAAGTTTTTGTCGTAGTCGAATGTCTGGAGAATTGATGACATCTGTGGGGAATAATATCTCCCACAGTGCCACCCGAGGATGCCCCTTGTATGGAGAGGGGTGGTCCAAGGTACCACTTCCTCGACAAAAAGGAAGCCTCAACCGGACGAGGGGTTGCCAACATGAAGGGTCAGGGACTTGGATTTGATGGGTTTAACATAGGCATGTTGGCGAGGGGTGACTGAAAACTGATGATGGGGATCCAGTGGCCCAAGGTCGGAGTATACTTGAGCTGCTTGGTGGCAATCAAAGTTATTTCTGAAGGGGAAATCCCTGGAGTCAGTAGGACTTCTAGGGCAGGTATAAACCGGCTATGAATGTCATGATGGTTTATGCATGGGGGTGAAATACTTCGACCAAGGGTGATTAGGGACTACTGCCATGGGAGAAAAGATGAAATGATAGGGTGAAGGGACAAAGTGCACCATTTGCAATCTTTGTACACTTACCCAAAGAATAAAATAATGAGGTTTGGTTTGTACAAAACACAGAGACGGGTACCCCAAAACATGAAAGTGTTTGCTAACTGATGTTGTGAGGAATTTGTTTTGTTGGGGTGGGGGTCCCATTGGTTGGTCTAATGTGCAGGGTTGATGAAGCGGATGAAAAAGTGTCACAGATGGGTTTTTTCTAGTGGAGGTATGGTGGGCCCAATGCGAGGCGCGATGGTGCAATTTTTGATCTTCTTGTACAGCCTAGTCATCTGGGAATGGGGGTTCAACTTATATGGTAAACTTGACCTTATGCATGGTGAATGGATCGGCATAAGGTGCTTCCTCGACTAAAGTGGTATGGCCATGACATCACTTTTGCTGTGATATATGGTCTACGGTGGGTGATGAGCGCCATGGAGGGGAGGCTCTACCGACCAATGAGGATGTTTATCACGTGCAGGGTGAGGTGATGATAAACACGGTCAGATATGAGGACCCTATGGTTGATTTATAATGGAGAAATGATGTCCGGATATGCAGATTTGACTGGGACTCTATCCTGCTGGGGGTAGAATGATACCTGTTCTAGAACTTTCAGTAGATGGCGTTGTGGATGTTTTGCGAGCTTTGCCTACAAAAACAACTACCTCAAGTGAAAGCATCTTCTTTATCAAATATTATTGAAATTCATGAGCTTTTTTTAAAAATAAGATGAGAGAGGGCATACTTGCCGGTGCTGAAAAATTAATTTTTTCAGGAGTGCGAATATGTGGCATCACCTCTGTTTGTTATGGACTGCTAATCACAGTGTTTCTTTCATTCTGGTGATCATATGCTCTAAGATCTAGTTTTCCCTTGGGAGTTGTTACTTGGCTCCTAGCTTTTATTTTAGTTAGGGTTGCCCCTAGACTGAGATTAGGGGGGGCATTGCCGGTTACTAACCCATGTCCAGGATCTCCCTTTTGGTTTGTTCCTCGGCTTCTTTTTGCAGCATTTGGAAGATTTTCATAATTATCTTGGTTTTATGGTTGCTGATGATCCTAGGAAGGGTTGTACTAGATTTACCGACGCATTACGTTGTGCCATTGGTCCATTCTGTGTGGGGAATGGGGGATATCGATTCCCTTGTCCCTGGTTGGTATATGAGTGTTGGGGTGACTTTCATGATAGCTAGGTTGTGATACATTCTAAGTAGAATCGTATGAGTATCTAGGGTATTGATTACTGTTGCCTAGGTGTCCTTGGGTAAAATACCCGATCGAACCATTTGCAGAATCAATGTGAATGGTGCTACTGCTACCTAGGTGATCTTGGGTCAAAGACCCAATCAAGCTGTCTGTAGAATCGATGCGCATGGTCACTCCCCGAATACAGATTACTGTTGCCTAGGTGACCTTGGGTCAAAGACTCGATCAAGCCATCTACAGTAATCGATGCGCCTAATAACTCAAGAGGATGAGGCGACCAAGTTCCCCTATTCTTGGTTGGTGTAAGGTGGTTTGGGGGGAGGAGGGACAGGATGGTACGAGGTTCATCTCTGACAGACTGGATGGAGGGATCCTCTTGATAGGATCGCTCGATGGCATGTAAGGCATCCCTATATAGTGGGATCTATTGGAAATGGTGGTTATAATGCCCATAGTTGTTGTAGAGAAAGCATGCATGATTGGTATGCAACTCTTTGCCTTTACCTTTGGTGGTAGGTTCCTTTTTATGGGAACACGGCGTCATGATGTCTATTTCGGAGCTAATGAGTGGTTTTAATTCATCCAGCACCGGACAGATATGGGTAGGGTGACCTATTACATCACATATGGCACAGACTGGTGATTCCCACTGTATGGTGGGGGTCGCCATCTTCTTTCCTCTCTTCTCGCTTTTCCTAGCTGGGATCACCGATTTTGCAATGGAAACTTCCTTTGCAGGGGTGGTCTCAAATGTTTCTTGGACAGGTGGGGGCTCCTTGGGACTGCGGGGATTCAACCCTGTGGAAGTAACATGGGTGGATCCTGTTCTGGAAGGGGGAATGAGGTACCAAACTGGGAATGCCAATGATATGTTGGGTAACACCAGTGTTTCCAAAACCTGTTGAGAGACGAAGCCAGATGGGGAGTAGAGGAAAGGGGTTTAGGAGGCAGCATAGGCTAGGGAGGCTATCATGGTCGATGCCTCTGTGTCATTACTTCTTGTGTCTGTGTCCTGACTAGCTTTAGCGCTTGATGTGGACTGGAGCCCCTGTGACATCAGGTGATGACTCAGGGATAATGGGAGGATCTCCTAGGAATGACCGTAGAACAGACAACGATTTGAATTGGCCATGGCCATATTCTTGGTACTGTGGGAGGCTATCAGAGACTATATCTACATAGGGTATAATTACATCCCTTTTTTTTAGGGGCCACTTCTCGTTGTGCATCAGCTGGTCTAAAGTAATGATGCGGTCTTCGTGGGGGAACATCATGATGCGAAGACGAAGGAGGCTATGGCATAAATGGCGTACATATAACTCTGCCCAAGGGGTATATTTTAGTCCAAGTGAGCATCCAAGACTTCAATGTCTATGTGGACCGTCTTTCCAACTAATCAGACTGGGAAGTTTTGGTAAAGGCCAATGGGGGTCGAGGTATGACCGTCATATGCTTGAAGCGTGATGATTGATCGTTTTAGTTCGGGAGAACCTAACTTTTGCCAAACATTTTTGGACATGATGCATGTGGATGCACCCTCATCTATGACACATCGGTGGATAGTGATATTCTACACTGACACTAGTATCTGGAAGGTGACCATGGAAGGAAGCCGAGGGGTGGCTTTGTCTAAGTCAAAATCCATTAGGCACGTATCGATAGGGTCAATAGTTCCTAATGCAGAAAGTAGGGCTTTCTGTTGTTCGGGCATGACTGTAGTACTTCCATAGCTGACATAGTAGCAGGAGATTATGCTAAATCATCCACGATGCTATAATTATGGGCCACTTTGGAGTATTTTTCTGCTCGCCTATTAGGTCCCTTTTCCATTTTCAAAAATGGTTCTATATCCATCTTTGAAATGGTCAAAGGTGCAGTCAGTGCACTGGTACTTGCCCCTAGTGCATTGGTGTCTGGTGGGGTGTTGTAATTGCGATTCCGTGTTTAGAAAAGCATCTCTTCTCCAGTCATGTAGATTTCATGGCTACTTTTCCTGGAGTCGTCTGGGTTTTTCTGGTGAGTGCTTATCATCCCTTGATTGGGGAAAGGTTCTTGCATCACAGCTGTTTGCTGGGAAGATCCTCCTTTTCCTTCGTTACTCTATAGCTTCTTTAGCTCAGGGAGATCTGGAAAGTGGTGAGTATAGTGACCGTAATCACCACATATCGCACAGGAATGGTTTGTTCGAAGAGGTGGCCTCTTGCTCTACCGTTGGGCATTGCTTGGCTCCTAGTTCTGATTCCGGTTGGAGGTTCCTCCAGCCTGGGATCAGAGTGGATGTTGTTGGTTGCTTCCCCCCTATCTAGCGTTCCCTTTTGGTTTGTTTTTTGATTTTTTATTTACCACCTTAAGAGGTTAGTTCTCCTGATTATATTGGTGTGGTTGGTTTTGGGACGGCTACACAAAGTTCACCTATGCATTGTTTTGCATAAGTGGGTCATGTGATGGGGACTGAGCATAATGTGGTCCCTAGTTTTCATCTAACTGTTGGATGAGAGTCCTTCCATCAGTGTTTCTTTCTGCATACTGATTCCCCTAAGTCGGAGGGTAAGGTCCTCCCTGGTGATATGCTAGCGCCCTATTGGTCAAATTTTGTTGAGGCATATGATGACATTGAAAACCGAGTTGAGGCATGTTTTGGGTAGAACTGTATGTGTAACCGGGGTTTTAACTGTTGCTGCCTAGGTAACCTTGGGTCAATGACCCAATTAGCCCATTTGCAGATTTTGATGCGCTTGGAAATTCTTGATAATTTTGCAGGCACGGGGCATTAGGCAGGATGTTGTAAATGTATCCTGACTGCATATAAATCATTTCAAGCTTCTAGGCTTTGCTGATTGCATCCTCTTCGGATGTGGGATTCTGCTGCGCCACATCCTTTGAAATATCTGTTGTAAAAGTTTTCAAGAACAAATCTAAGATAACCCATTCGTCGAGTTCAAATTTACATAAACTGCAATGCCGCCTCCATTCATGGAGATGGTCTAAGATATGGACAACGGGAGTTTGTCTGAAATGAGTTAGTAATTCCATTCCAGAATCATGGTGAATGGGTAACTGAAAATATGTTAGGAATGTGGTAGCGAGGCCACTAAAGGTTCCATGTGAAGCTAAGGGTTTCTCCACATACCACTTCACAGCTACTCCTGTAAGAGTGTGTTGAAATAATCTCAGTCGAATAGTGTCGTCAATGATATTGTTCGATGAGCACCACAGGTGAAAGGTAATGACATGATTACCTGGGTATTTCGTTTGCATTCCTTCGAACATTGGCATATTTGAAGGGAGCTTTCTGGGCATGAGAGGCCATGTGGGATCGTGTGTGATGGGGTCATTCGTTAGCTTGGTTAAATCAGGCAGATTCAATGAAGCAAAGAAAGGTGACTGAGAGGTTGACGCCATTGCAATGTGTGAAGACACAAAGTTCTAGTTAGAACAAGGGTTAGTCTGCGACGTACCCTGTTGTGTTTTCAGATGGTTTCCTGTATGGGAGGCACTCCTCTACCCCCTAAGGGTCATGGGAGGAGTGGTATGTGGTGTGGTGTTGGGAGACCGACTAGGTTTCGCAACTACGGCTGCCTTGATAAAGGAAAAACTGATAATGGTGGAAGCATTCCGTCTTTGACGCCTAAATGGCGAAAGACCTGGAACACCTCCCGGTAATGGGGGGAGGTCCAAAAGATGCCTGGATAGATGAGGTTCCGTTGGGACCTATTAGGTGTCGCCCATTTTTTGTTTTTGGAAAAATTTGAAAGGACAGAGTCTATGATCAAAGAAAACTTCTTGTCACATACATAAAACAAAGCGAAAAATAAAATAAATTTCCTTTTAAATTAATCTATGTGACCAAGCAATTAAAAAGTGGTTTTTGCTTATTTGCGTATGATACTCAAAATCCTAGAAGACCTATGCATCCTCACACACTCAAAATTAACTGGGCCTTGAGAATATTTCTTGCGAGTGCTGGCACAACGTCTCGTAAGAGGTGGTGACACCCCTAGTCAGCTGAAGAGAATCCACCAAGGTAAGGGTAGAGGGTTTGGCGCTTGCCTACACTGTCACCTATAGGGTAAAGGTTGCCCTAGTTTTTGGCCACTAAGAACCACTGTCCCACGTGAGCATTCAAGTCTTGGGCTTCTTGGTAGTTAGCTAACAGTACCGAGCATCAACTGGGTCAGGTAGCCCCAACTGATATCGCACGCACTGCGCCTAAGCCTAACCCCCTCTGAAACGGGTCTCTATCGTGCTTGGTTTTTCTTTACCATGGGCTGATAGGTGGATTTGAAGCTCCCTAAATACACAAATTCTATGTTTCAATATGAAGTATGATCAAGGTGGATTTTTGGATGCCTACCCCATTGATCCTAACTTAAGCTATAAATTCTTTTGTGGCCCCTGTGGGGAGAATTTAGTGAGTTTGGTTAAGTTAGTTTTACCTTTCTTTGCTTCACTTAGTGGGTGAGTGTGTGTGAGCACAAAGTGGACAAGCACATAGTTTAAACATGTGGATATCGATGATCCTTTACAAAATCCCCTATTTAAACTATGTTGTATTGTTCCTGGCTCAAATGGAAAACATGTGTGGATAATGGGCCGCTTTCAAATTTTCCTAGTTAATCTATGTGACTAACTATAGGGAGATGGTGAATTGTAAATAGGGAGCATTCATATTCTTACCTAGGATCACTAGAGGGTGAAAAGCTAGCAGGGATTACTTTCTCTTCTATAAACAATTCAATCCTAGTCCCGAAATTCCTAGTGCAAAAATTGAACTAAACTAAAAAATTCTACACTAGAAAAAAGAGAACTAGCTATGCTTGCTTGGTCTTGGGCCACTTACTTAGGCTAGTTATCTAGGTCTGTAAGTACCAAAATTTGCAAAACAGAATTTTTTTCGGAATGTAAGTTATTTTTTCCCCCTACTTAAACTATGTGTGAACTTTGCAAAACTCAACTTGAAGTAAAACTAACACTAAGAAGACAGAAAGCAGCTAAAAGTGAGTTTTAACAAGCTGCTGGGTACCACAACTAGTGCTGGAAAGTGTATTAGGGGCTGCAAAGCACCTTACAAGTAGAAAAAGTAATAAATTAGGGAGAGATTGTGCACAATAGGATGAGACAGGTGTGCTTTCTGCGCACGAGTCAACACTAAATGTGCACCTTACGCGTCTGTGAGGAGGAAACACGCGCAAATTCCTGCAAGTAAAAATTTTAGGAGCTGCTCCTCTTTAGTCTGTCACTTGGGATGAACTAGGGATTGCAAGAGAAATGAGGGGAAATTCAGCTCCACTAGCATAGACAGAGGTCTACTGCAAAAAGAAGGCACAACCACATAAACTTGGTAATAAAATTTTAGTGGAGTCGCCAATCTTGTTGTGGTGTGTTTGGTGCATGTATGTATGAAAACACACCAGCTTAAGGGGTGTGGTTTACCTCGTTAAGCTATTGGTAACAAGAAGAAAGAAGCGGAGTCAATGAGGATACTATATAGAGGAAAAATCATGCAAATGTAAACTAAAAACTAAAACTAAAACTAAAAATTAAAAAACAGAAGCTCTTAACAAGTCAAACGACAAAAATAATGCAAACAGTGGCTCTAGGCCCCTCTTATTGGGCAATGATAGTAAGAAGAGTGAAACTTTACCCTCTTTCCAAAGGGCCCCTAGACAATGGTTCTAGGTCTCGATGCAAGGATGTTTTTATCCCAAGCTTTCCTTGGTGTAGTCTCCCTCTCTCTCTCTCTACTGTGTTGGATTGAAATTGTTGGGTGGCGAACAATTGAGTCCCCTCTATCTTCAGCTCCAGGTCACATACTATTGGTATTGCTTGGGAAATTTTGGCCAACATAACAATGTGATCACCCATTCTTCATCTCATGGTGGCTTTATATAGGAGATTTCAAATCCTCCTTCCCTCTCTTGGTACATGGAGGATGGTGACCCAAGAGAGGCGTATGATTCCTTTGTGTGCTCCAAATATTCCATTGTGTGCTCACATAGTGTCTAAGGAGGCATTGGTGGCTGTATTTAGGTGGCTTAAAGTAAGGAGTGACTCGTCCTTTGCTTCGTGTGGTCCCGGATAGTGACATTTCTCCACTCTCAGGAATGTGTGCATATCGAGCAAAAAGGCACGCAGAAGGTGCTCTTCTCGAAGGATAATGCACGCAAATAGCATTTAAGACTAGTTCAAATTTGATTTTCCTCAAACCTTTGAGATTTTTAAATACTTTTTGGATTCTGTAATGTCTTCCAGCCCTGTAAATCCTTTGGCTTAACATTAATTAATGTCATCTTCTGTTGTACGATTTTCCAGTGTTAACACCAGTGATAGAAGATATGGAGTAGATGCCCTTTTCATTATGTTTGTTTTTGTTTGGATGTCATCTCCACTATCTTATTGGCTTTGAATCAAGATTTTTTTCATTTGAAAACTTCTGAAGGAAACACTTATCATATTTCTTTTGCGGGTCTCGAACATGATACATTTTCTTCAAGTCTTCGACTTGAAAGACCCAATTATTGTTTGTCTTGAGGTTAGGAAGGTTCTTTATGATATATTCAAATTGCCAATAATCCACTTAACCATATCAATGTAGGGTATAATTTTAGTCCGAGAAGAAATTTGATGAAGGAATTAACGACATCAGAATAAGTAGTTTCAAAAGATGATGATGAATCATCAGTTGTGGCTACCATTTTGATCACTCTAGTTTCTTCATCTTCAAACAATTTTTACATGGATTCCCAAGAAGAGCTTCCAGAATATGTGGTGAATTTTCTATTGGAGAACAATGGAGGAATATCAATTATCTCTGGAGTAGGTGGAGTTTCCTGTGGTGGAACCACAGGATTTTTGTTTTTCTTAGTATTTTTCAACATTTCGCTCAGGTTTTGTTTATCAGGACTAGCCTGTAGTAGAGAGAAAGAGCAGAGAATGAAGAAAAAACACTTGGGATGCGAGAGAATTATGAAAAAATAATCAAGTGATATTAGATATATGTTTGATGCAATTAAATATCGAAACATAAAGTGAAAGAAATCAAATCATTTGCATTCTCGAGAACATAAATATTGTTACCCTTAATCACTAATGAAAATGTGTGTTCACGTAGTCTAACAAATAGCATAGCACCCCATTGGATTTCTCGCATCACAAATTTTCTTAAGAACACAACTTTATAAATTGTGATATTCACCTTTTGTCGATATGCGATCAAATTTTATATTATAGCTAAAAAAAATGACAGATAAGCATGTATGAGATTTTTATCGCATCAGAAGATATTAAGGTTAGGCTTGTTTCAAATTTCGCAATGCGATATAAATATCTGATCGCAGAGTTTAGAGATAGGCATATGCGATTGGGAATTTCAATGTAGCAATTGCGATATATCACATCGAAGGATTGGAGCGGGTAAAAAAAATGAAAAGACAATATCATTTTGTGATAGCAAGGATGCGATGTGTGACATGGAATATTGGTGGGACCAATTATGAATATTGTATGTGTGGAGGCTTTCTCCTTTATTAATTTTTTTTTAAGACTTTAACATACGTTTCTCTTGATTCAAGAAAGTCGCATCGCAATTTTTTACGATATGGCTCTTTGATCCATCGTTGCAAATTGCGATATGCGATAAAGCATTAATAACATTTATTTAAAGTCCTTTGTCCAATAGAACTCAGACTTAACTTCATATAGAAAACTTTTTTTTCCTTTGGAATAAAATAACTTGTTTTATTTCTTTAAAAAGGTTCTAAACTAAAAAATTAAAATGGTCCTCAATATTTTGTTACTTAATTATCTAACTATAATGGGCGGTTGTTGAGTAGCACAACAAAACACTAGTGAGACAACTACATAATTTTTATTCAACCACATTATTGATAGGTTTAGCATATCATGATAAATAGTTACATATCATGGAAAGCATTTCTGGAATCATATGATGATCGAACTAGCTACCAAGTTGGGATTTTCGCATGAAAATTCCAATCCATACTATCCACAGGTTAATGGAAAAGTTGAGGTTGTCAACAAAATTCTTAAAAATATGCTTCAACCTATGGTAGGGTTCCATAAATCATATTGGCATTTTCTTCTTTACACAACATTGTGGTTATACCGAACCTCCATGAGGAATGCTTCCAGATTCACACCCTTTCAGTTGGTCTATGGTCTAGAAGTGATCCTCCCCATCGAGTGTGAAATTCCATCATTGAAACTAGTTGTCGAACATATTCCTGCCACTTTCGTAGAGGAGGAGTGTTTGTTACATTTAACTCATTTAGATGAAACTTGACGTGATTCCACTTTAGCCAATGAAACTCATAAGAGACATGTCAAGGCGCAATACGACAAATGTTTCAAGTCTCGAGTCTTCTCGGAAGGAGACATGGTTTTGTTGTATGACCAGGACGCCAATAAGTTAGGTCTAGGAAAGTTCCAACCTATGTGGTTGGGCCCATACATTTTCAAGTGAGTCCTTGAAAAAGGGGCCTATGAGTTGGTATATTTCAATGAATTTCAACTGGCCTAGCCCATAAATGGGTTTTACCTCAAAAAATATTATGCTTGATCTCAGGGATAGTAAGTTGTGTACATATTGTCTATAGGTGTCTTTGCAGTGTCTTTGCAGTGTGTCTTTTCAGAGTTTCCCATGGTTTCTGTTGATCCCATTTACATTTTTTTTGAAGATGTCGACATCTCTCAAACTATACAATATTGGTTATGCTAATGGGGCTATTCGTAGTACTCTGAACCTATGTTCTGCAATGTGGGATAATTTTGCTCCAAATGGCGAGCTAGTGAGAATGAAATGGATTTTCATTGGTTGCTCAACTAACAACATCATTGAGTATTGCGCATTGTTTGAGTACTATATGGTGTTATTTCACATGGTATCCATTTTTTAGTCACCAAACTCAATTCCCAACTCGTAGTACTACAACTTGCGAGCATTTCTTCGGTTAGAAATCCATCCATCCTTCTCATGGTTTTCAGAGTATGTCTTCTAGAAAGACATTTTGATTTCATACAATCTGAAAACACTTCTAGAAATCTAAACACTTTAGCATATGCCCTAGCTAATATTGCTTTAGATAGACATTTCCAACAAAGGTAAATAATTTTAAATTCACATCACATCATATTGAAAGCATGAAACACTAAAAACATTTGTATATATATATACATACATACATACATATATATATATATATATATATATATATATATATATATATATATATATATATATATATATATATATATATATAAGTTTGGTTTTACAAAAACATTTGCCTCGAGACACATAGGGCTACATTTCCATATGAAAAATACGTGCAAACATCTGATTAGACTAATGGTGCTCATGATAGAAAGACACTACACGAGCCATCTCACGCAGAAAACGACCAATATGGCTTGGCACCCCGATGGTGTGTTGTTGAAGTCACATGGGAACCTGATCGACTATGGCTTCATCAACCCTGTGGATTAATCCCTCCATTTGGTGCTCTAACTCTAATAGGATCTCGGTTATCTTAATATCTCATAGCGCATCTTGTCCTACCGTAGCGGCATGTGCTAGTACCATTGCCTCATCATATGGTTTTCCTCTTGCACAATGGATATATGATGCACCCACCGGTCGATATGGTCCAACATCTGCATGAAAAATAAAATATTTAGTCTCAGAAAAATCAAAAACACAAAAAAATTTAAAACTTTCAGAAACTTAATGGTCGAAATATTTTTACATGAAACATCCCATTCATCATGCTCAGGAAGCACGAGGTTGAGATCATTGTGTAAATTCATCCTGGCATAATAATAGTCATTGATAATGATGAAATGTGCAACTATCCAAATAAGGCTGGTGAAAAATTGATCACCGACGAGCCTACATGTAGGGCCATATGATCTATCCACTGCCTCATCTATGGTACCCTCACATCGATCGACTCTAGTATAACTTGTTGAGGCTAAATAAATGGGACCCACTCCAAAGCAAAAGAGACTAAACTTGAACCATAACAGAATTTTTTCAACTTCCTCTCTTTCTCTTTGGTCAGTTTTTCTTCAATGTTCACCAAAACACCCTCACTCCAGTTGAACATTGTTGGCACAAGACACTCTATCGCATACTGCATGTACGATTGACTCGCTGCGTGGAGTGTCGAGCTACCTACCAATATAGCAATGATAAATAAGATCATCCTCAATGGTAACTAGGTCACATCTTTGATATTAATCTTTCCATCCTTGGTATGCTAGGCTCGAGGTCGGAAATAGGTGTTGATATAATATTTCGTCGTCTCCCCATGACTCCTCCCACCTAGATGATATATGGGGGCAACCCAATGGGATAACCCTATAAGAAAGTATATACCATCCACCTTGATCTCAAGAAAATTCTCCCCAAACCTGAAGTCGTGTACCTGAAAATCCATGAACAAATGAGGTATTTCAACAACTCCATTTGTTGCGTCATACTAGGTAGCTAGAATAATTTCAACAATCCATGGTTCTTCAGTGCCTGGATAGTGGTTGGATCATGGGCTATAATCAAATATTTCTCTTCATGTTCTCTTTCTCACCAAATGAATTCCATTTTGTGCTATTGAGTACCTAAAACATCAACAAAGGATTCATTAGTCTCCTTTTCATACAAAAAAATTGACAAAAATTGAGGGAAATTTAACCAATTATTGATTTTTGTGTGCCCAACGCACCACTGTAGTGAAAACCAGAGAATTTCACCTCACCCAACAGTCACTTTCTACCTAGGTGCAACACATTTTTCGACACAGGGGGGTACACTGGTCTTAGGGAAAGTTTTAGTAACCCCAGTGACCTCAAAACCTCAAAAAATTGACTTGAAAACACAAAAATGGACCATCAAATGAAAGAGAAGGGTTTTAGCTCCTATCTGGAGGAGATGATACTCGAAATGATCCACTGGATTGGCTGCAATTAGCTACAAAAGATCGAGGGAAAAAGTGCTCCAAAACTCTCACTGTTGAAGGTAACTGTCAAATGGTAAAACTATATAGTCAATTTGGGTATTTATTGTCATTTAATGCATTATTTTATTCAAATTTAATGTTTTGACATAGATATGCTTCATTTTTACTATGCAATAGGTATGTTTAATCCCTTTTGTGGTGTTTTGAGCAGGTTGATAGTTGTTAATGGTGTTTTGACATGTTTTAAATATATTATTTTGACCAGGGAGCATACTTTTATCTCTTTTTTGGTCTCTATAAACCTACGAGAAAGGAACCCCTTGGAGTCCTCTTTTAGCTCTTTTTAGACTCACAAAACATGAAAATATTGTCGAGTACTTTTCTTTTCGAACTTGTTAAAGTAAATGAAAATACATCCACTCAGTATAATTTTAACCCTTTTCCGAAATGAGATGGAATAATTATGAAAAAGGAATACCTTAGTCGAACATGGCTAAGAGGTTCTCTTCAGTATTTTTTTCTACCTTTTCGAACTCGAGAAACTATCTATGAAAAGGGACATCTGGAGTTTTATTTTTCGCCTCTTTTTCAAACTCTCTAGATATGAAAAATATCTCAAGTTTTACCTTCATTAGACTCGTTAAAACATCAAACAACAATGGACTTGTCGAACATTACAAAGTCGAGCCAATCCTTCTCAAGGTTCATTAAAAATACTCAAAGGGAATCATCTAAAGGGTGAACTTATAGATCAAGCATATGTTATCCTCCTCAAGCTTGTTTAAAAATAAGGAGGTACTAACCAATATGGTTGTTGAAATTGGGAAAACATGGTACTCCATTTTTCTAATGGAAGTGAGTCTCTCTTGAACACGACACTCTCCCACTTCATCTTCGTGGATGTTGGGTTGGGTAATCTTCTTTTCATTTCGTTCATCATACCTTTTTAGAGCCTTCATTTCTATTTTGGGTCAATGCTTCCAACTCTATTTAGTGTCGTTATATATTCAAGAGAAGTATTTTCAGTTGATATCTGTCACAATACTCTTAAACCTTCATTCCATGTTTTCCTTTTCCTGATCCAGTTCTGTATCATCATCATTTTGTCTCAATCATGATACCCATTTTTTTTATTGATGGGGGATACATTAATTCCCTCCTATGACGGGTCACTTCCTGTCGACATCGGCACATCATCCAAGAAGTTGACTTAGAAACACCCCTCTTGTACCTTGGTGCTTGCATACATCAATGGAAAGTTTCATCACTCTCGGTGATAGGTTTACATCATTTTCCTTTGACAAAAATACTATGTGTGGTGTTCGACATCAACTCATTTACTCACACCATATGGATTGTACTGTAGTACCTTGAGAGCCATTAACATCATCAGTGGTTTCTCTCGTGCCTGTTAATGGCTTACATCACTAGGCAGTAATCAGATAGTATCTACCATGTTCAACCTCAGCTCATTAATTAACATGGTTAGACTTGTACATTGGTTGGTCGTGTGAATGAGATAGAAGACCCCAAATCTAGTTTCATCCATTCAGGCTACGATTTCAGGAGTTATACAGAAATCACAATGTATAATGGTTGTGGTCAATTTTATATTCATCCAGTAATAGGTCCACAAGTTGCATATGTGGACACGTATTTTTATCACTATACATGTTATGTTTTCTTATGTGTTGAGTATGGTATGCCTACCTCAGCAAAGAGATGTCATGATTTAAACGTATTGTAAGAGATGAAGCTTGTCAGTTTTTCTTGATCCCAACTTGTCACAAGGTAAAGCACTTCAGTCATCATCCATCATTTCTAAATTTGAGCTTTAAGGGGGATTATGTTATATGAAATTTATCACATCTAGAAATTATGCCTCTTAATTGGATCAATCAACATCTTATTACCCCTTGTCAACATCATTACAAAAATCCCTAAGTGAACCTCCTTCATTTCCTATAATTTCTAACTAAAACCACCACATCTAAGCCAGTTTTAGTGCCAATGCTCCCTGGCCTTCCTCTGGATAGTGTTCACCTATAGATTTCATCACTATGGCCTGTGTTTATCACCTATAGGTTGCTCCCCTTTGCACCTGCATTGGTTCAAGAAATTCAGGAAAAAGAGAGAATTTTTGGAAGCTTCCTCTTCCATAAGCTTCCATAATTTGTTACAACCATTTACCTTAGATTAAACATTCATATCATATCTCATCCTTCTCTGGATTTTCCATCCATTATAATTTGATCCCATCTTCCCATCAAAGGTGGATTTAAAACCTTAGATTGGTAATTGGATAAGAAATCCCAACTTACCCCACTCCTTTATATATTTACCATATTTCCTATGCAATAGGTTAACATTTTCCTTTTGGATTCTATCCTTATGCTGTTGAGGTGAGACGTTAGCATTCCATGCATTTAGGGTGATTAGAGGTGCATATTGTGAAAAGGAAATGACAAGTTAACAACTTGGAGTAGATCTTATACAATATCAACACCTATGTGTGGTTGTAATCTCCTTCCATTTATATTAATGAAAATATTTATTTTTTTCCTATATGTGATTGTCATTATTTCACTTATTTCAATACCATGTTGATCTATTGAATATAGTACTTAAATGATACTGCATAGATATCTTATTTTCTTGGCTTGTGTTATCTCACTGTGCAAGTTCTAATTTTGGAAATTGTAGCTAGAATTGGAGAATTCAAGCTGAAGAAGGAATGAAGCGTGCATCAAATTCTAGGTAGGCTTCATTCCATAATATATTTACTTTAAGTAAAGCGTTGGGTTCCTTATTTCTTTGTTATTCTATGTTGGCCATCAAACCTAGGGGATATAATTTTGTCCACAATCGTAAATCCCATATAATAGACACTCCATGGCATAGTGCCTTAATCCAAGACAATTGAAGCATTTATTTTTGGAAAAATATTTCTTCTTGCCCCTTGGTTGGATTTTGGTTTGGATTGAGATTTATTCCCTTTTCCCTTCTTTCCCTTTCCATCTAATGCAAATTTTTCTTCATCCTCACCCTTGAATGAAGTCACATCTCTGGTATTCTGCCTTATTTCCCCCTATACCAAATAATACCATAAATGTTCCCAATTCAGTAGTTTCTCCCTCCCATTAACTAAATCTTGGTAGCTATGCCAACTATTGGGAAGGACTAGAATGGCTAGGGTTAACAATTCATCTTCTACAATATTAACACCAACCTCACCAAGTTCATCACGGACTTGTGTAAACATGCTCAGATAATGAGAAATAGTGTCATTATTTTGCATCTTGATATTTCGAATTTTATCCTTAAGCACGCGCTTCTTGTGGTCACTACTATTCTCAAACAATTTTTTCAATGTTTTCCACATTGATAATGGATTTTATTTCCCATGGAGATTTGAGACAATGTGATCTTGTACTCTTTCCAAGATTATTCTCCTTGCCTTGGCTACATCTTTCTTCCACTAAGCAAGGTTATAAGCATCAAATGCTTGTGGTCTTGAAAAATATGTATTAATGTATTTTTGCAATCCATTTTCATCCAATACTTCCTCGATGTGATCCTTCAATGCGATGAAATTATAGCTTCCTTCCAAGGCATACTCTAGCCTCAACCCATTGAAGGTCATATTCCCAACTCTATAGATATCTCGCTACGATGAACTCCAAATTAAATTCTCCTGACAAAAAACTTTGAAATTCCTGCTCTAATGTGACTCCTGCTATGAATCCATGTAGATTATGATGTATATTTGTAACTCCTCATGAATTTTTACTCAAAATCACAAGACACAAACCTACTCTACTACTCTGCAAAATTCAATTCACAATTTAGAACATCAATCACAAACATGCAATAATAAATAACACACATGCACATAGTATTTTTCTAGGGGAAAGAAATCTACTAAAAACCCCTTTTCCTTCTTACATTAATATTATGAATATAGATGGATTAAAATTTCTTTTCTCAACTAATCAAAGCCTATAAGTGAATAACCTATATCTCTGCTCATTGAGAATCCCTAACCTATACTTAGTTAATTTTTTCCTATGCTTGAGCCCCTATTTCCTCGTGAAATTACTTGAGAAATTAGGCCCCTATTATTTAGGAAATTCCTCTAAAATTATTGTGAAAATACCAAGGTTTATCATCTAACTGCATGTAAAAGTTGTACACTCAACACAAATCTACAACTAATGTTACACTTCCTTGGAATCTCCACCACAGATGGGGAACTCAAATTCTTTGCATGCACTAGTTATTTTGGGTTGATTGATCAATCAACTAGATGGTCACTAAGTTTGACTGAAGTCTCACTACAAAAAAACCTTCCACTAGTTCTGTAGAAATATATAAATAGATTCAACCGATCTTGTGATGTAGTGAAATAAAATATTGAATCAATTCTACAAATTATAGAAACCAATTATGATCGGGAAATCACATGTATAAGAAAGAGAAAGAATTCAATCACACAACACAAATATTTATCTGGGGAAATCCTCAGCTAAAAACCTCACTATATCTATATTTCATAAAGTCAAGAATATGAAACAGTACAATGCTATTTCCTTCCTAAGAAACCTCTGCACTCTACTAACTATATCACTCTGATCCCAACAAGAATGGTCTGATACTTAACCAATTTCCTTCCTTGGGTTTCTCATCATTGCTTACACATTCTTGGAGGAATTGAGGCCCTATTAATTAGTAAATTCCCAAGAATTGATTTCACAATTCATCTAAGGTGTCTTGGTGACCTCATGTATGACATGTACAATTTTCTAAATATACAACTAGGCCTTCCTTCGAATTGACATGCAACAACTATTTATAGTGAATTATCAATAATCTGATTGATCACTGCATGTGAATTAAATCGTATTTAATTCACTGGACATTTCACTAGCTCATCTCTCGGTTCAAACTAGTTAAACTGATTTAACTCAAATAATTGAGTTAACTAATTACAACTCAAAATAAACTGCAATCGAAACTACTAAAACTTGGAGAGAACTCTACATGCCTCTAGTTTAACCCTAAACTTGAATTGACTGAGCTAGCCAGGCCTTCCTGAATCAGTTAACTCGTACAAGTTGTCATGTGATGTGGATTTACAATTTACTTCTAATTTAATTAAGGGAAAATTAAATTATAAGCATTTATTGTTGCCAATTTCAACATTCCCTCTCAAAAAGAAAGGGATTGTATGTTACCCCAATCCTTATTCTATGGAACTTGAATTTTCTTCTTGACAGTGCCTTTGTCAAGATGTTTGCATCCTTCTCCTCCGTGGGAATTTACTCTAATGACATAATCCGCCTCTGCACACAATCTATGAGATGGCGATACTGGATATCAATATGCTTGGACCTGTCATTAAAAACTAGATTAGCCAAGAGTTTGATGCAACTTTGGTTATCACAATAAATCATTGTCGGACCTTTCCGTCGACCAAAACAACCAACAAGTATCTTCCTCACGTAGATGGCCTCACATGTTTCTTAACTGGTTGTCATGTACTCTTCCTCTGCTGAACTAATTGAAAATGATATGTGTTTCTTGTTGTACCAAGAAACTATTGTTGATCCTATGTTGAAGATTCCCCCTTATATGCTCTTCCTGTCAGATGGACTCCCTGCCCAATTTGCATCTACGAAACCATGAAGCTTCACTCCCACTTTTCATCTATACCATAGCCTAAATTTTGTAGTGCCTCTAAGGTACCTCAACACATGCTTTTCTACCTTCCAAAAGAGCTTGGAAGGCTTAACCATAGCTTGACTCAGTTGGTTAACCGCATAGCATATGTTTTGTCGTGTGTTCACCAATTACATGAGTCAACCCACAAGCTACCTATAGATAGTAACATCTACTACTTCGTCTGAAGTCACATCCTCCTTCCTCCAGTTTCCTGCTAGAGGAGTCTCCATTGGTTTGTTGCCCTCCATGTGGAACTTCTTGAGAATCTCGTTGGCATACTTTCCATGAGATACAAATAGCTCCCCATCTCTTTGTCAAATTTCCAATCCCAGGAAATATTGCAAGAGCACCATGTCCTTCATCTCAAATTATCTTGCAAGATCCTCTTTGAAAGGATTTATGAGATGCTTGTAACATGTCAGTATAAAATCATTGACATAAAGTACAATGATCAAAATTTTACCTTATACAACAATATGGTAAAGGTTCACATTTGCTTCACTCTTGGTGAAGCCCAACCTAGTGAAATAACTATCGATTCTGGTGTACCAAGCATGAGATTCTTACTTCAACCCATACAGTGCTCTCTTAAGTCTGCACACATGTGACTCTCTTTTGAAGGTATCAAAACCTCCTGGCTGCTCAATGTACACCTCTTCCTCAATCACCCCATTATGGAAGGTTACCTTTACATCCATTTTATGTATCTTCCATCCCATCTGTATTAAGAGTGCAAGGATGGATCTGATTGATGAGTACCTTCACACTGGTGCAAAGGTCTCATCATAATCAATCCCCTCCACCTAAGAGAACTCGCTGGCCAAAAACATGTCCTAGCGTTTCTCCACACTCCCATCTGTTGCATGCTTCACCGTATAGATCCACTTGGATCCTACAATTGACTTCCCCTCCAGTATTTTGAAAACTTCCCATGCATTGCTTCTGATAATGGATTCATACTCCTCAACCATGGCATCAACCCAAATTGGTTGTTGCACTGCTTCCTCGAAAGAGGATGGCTCTATCTCTACACCTTCACTCATAAGAGCCATGTAGCTAATGTACCGCTCTGGGGACCCTCTATGATTGTGTTGGAGTAGGGTCCCCTTGGTAAATTATGATAAAATTTTGTATATATTTTTTTTGTGTTCTATGAGGAAGGGTCAAAGGGGATTTTGGGCAGGTCAAAGTCCCTATTTTATGTAAATGGGTTTTAAGGGAAAACCGTGGGCCTCAAACCATGGTTTGAGACCATAGTATCTGCATGCTGAATTGATATAAATATAGATATATCGAGTCAATTTAACTAAGTAATATCATGCTTATGTTGATGAAAATTTTGTAAGGATTTCAATCTAAGTCTAGGTTGGGTAGAAAGGCTCCTAATGGCTATGTGCATGGAGACCTATTCCTGGCTATTTGCGAGCTCCGCTGGCTGTGTGCGCAGAAGGGTAATTGTAAGGGAATTCTGAATGTATTGAATTGTTGAACCTATTAATGCAAATATTGTTTTGGAGAAATCGAACATGTTATGTGATTGAAACTGTTCTATTTATTGCTTAAGATCACTTTTACTTTTGTTTATGATCAATTGAATTTGCTCGAATGAATGAAGTGTATGAAGTATATTATGAATAGGTATGTTTAAGTAAATTTGTTATTGCGTGCAACTATACACACTATATGCTGGAATAATCTGCAAAGATCCGTGATTCTGTTATCTACCTGCATCTACGATGAAGTTGATCTGATATTATATTGATCTATTTATGTGCGTGTCTGCTTATGATATGTGATAAGTTCTATTATAAATCTATTTAGGGCCACCACATCAATTTCTTCCTCAAGGTGTAGAAACCTGGTTCCAACACCCCCCCATACTGCTTCGAATGAGACTTTGATCTGTGAAAGCTGGTCATTACCAAAAGGACCAGTAGTTGGAGGGTTAGATTGTTGCACAGTAAATCTGAACCTGTGTCAGGACCCCTCAAGCCAACGAATGGTTCCATTTTCGGGATCAGGATCATTTTGAGGGAGAATTGATGTATTGGCGTGCTACACAGAGCAAATTTCAAGATTGGTTGGATAAAATATCCGTGAATTTGTGATCCAAGATAATAGAAGTTCTAAATTATCTACTAAAGATTGCATTCAAAAGTATATTTACACATAACTTTATGAAATATTCTTTGCTTCCTTTGCGACTAAGCTGCATGAGTGGTTGTCTTGATTGACTGAATTCAATACCTACGTGATAGAAAAAAAATTGGTACAACAGTTATAAAATACAAGCAATACGATCACCTACGCGATATATCATTGGATCAATCGTGTTTTGGGAGGATTTGTTACTGATTTTTTCACTGATCAGTTTATGTCTTGCGCTAAATCTGAAAGAAGATTTTTCAAGGGTCCTAGAGGTAAGTTCCTACGCTCTTTGAAGTTTTGGATTAAGATGCTTGTTGCACTTAAAAACTGTCACCTTGAAATTCTACTGACTGTATGAGCTCATTGACACTCATACTTACATCCTCTGCAATTCTTACAACCTTTACTCCTCATGTCAAGCCTTAAAACAGGAGAAAAAACCCTAAAAACTCATAAACCCTAGGGTACAAAGGTAACATGAAGCCTGCCTACGTTCCTAGCTTGGGTACGTAGGTAATACACTGCTTACCTGCGTTCCATAACGCAGTTTTCCCTTGTAATTCCTGCGTACCCTTCTCAAAGTCAAAAAATCGAGAAACAAAAGTTAAAAAGATGATTTGAGGTCAATTCTAGAAGCTTCTAGATGAGAATTTTTGGGGATGAGTACACTTTAGTAAGGTGCATGTATCCCACACCTTAAGGAACTAATCCCTTGATGTGAGGAGCCTATCCCTTTGAAGGAGGATTCTATCCCTTCATAGGTGTAACCCTAACCTCCTCATTTTCTCTATAAAAGGAGGCATTGAGTAGCCTCAAAAGGAGTTCAAGCTTTAGTGTGTGATTGAGTTGAAGTGCTGTTGAGATTTAGACTTCTTTCTGTTGAGCTTTTGAGAGGAAAGATCACATACCTCTATGTGCTCCTAGAGGAAGAGTGCAAGACTTATCAAAGTAGAGAAGATTCCTGCTTCGGACCCCAGGAAGGCCTGTTCAACATCAAGGCTAAGGTTGTAAGGTTCTTCTGTTATTTTAATATTAATACAATTAATTTTTGTTTTGCTCAATAAATTATCGTTCGATTTTTTATTTCAATAAGCTATCGTTTGATCGTTTATTTCATAGATTCCTTGATCACTATGATAGGTATGTTTTATAATTATTTGTTATACATGTGCTATTTAATATTTTCTTGTTTATGATTGCAGGTCGACAAAAGACGACACTTTGTTGCGACAAAAGATGACACTTTGTTGCGACAAAATACGACACTTTCTTGCGACGAAAGAACTCATGTTGCAACGGAAGGATTATTGTTGCAATGGAAGAATTACTGATGCGACGGAAGAACTACGGTTACAAATAAGCATTTGGATCTAAGGTAGGATCGACACCTTCATAGCATTTACTTGTAAAATGAATATATTTAGAGAAAGACAAAATTAGTTGTTCGTTTGTTGCTAGATTGTCTTCTGACACTAGGAGATCGATTTTGTCCGCAAGATCGATTTATCCGACCAATAAATTGGCGACTCCGCTTAGGAAAGATTCTTATTTTTATTTCCCTTTGTTTTGATTTGATAAAATGTTTTTTTCTAATTTTTGATTGATTTGTACGGGCTTGGGTAACTTAGATTTACTTTGCTTTCAAATTTTTGAAGTATTTTTTGTTTTTCTTGAACTTTTCTAGGGACCGCACATTGTTGCAGACCCTGTTAAAAGTCTTGAGAAAATTAGATTTCTTCTTTCAGTTTAGTTTAGATTTGATTTAGGATTCTTAGTGTCTGCCCAAATCTGTATGTGTCTTCTGTTGAAAATCTCTTGTGAATGAATTTCTTTCAGCAAATTTTTCATCTCATCAATCTCCATTAAGCTATTGGGTGTTCTGAGTCTCTTTTTTGAGAAATTATTAATTTGATTTCCTTTGGTCATTACTTGGAGGTTTGTCTCGGTATTTTCACAATTTTTCATCTTTTTTCTTTTGTTTTTGCCAAAAAAATTCCCCCTCATTCGCCCGGGGGGGGGGCTAAATTGTGTATGAGTGTTAATTGCCTTTGAGTATTTTTATTTTTAATCTTTGGAACTCTCACCCAATTTTATTTAATTGCACTTGATTGGTTCTTATATTACATTAGAATCATCTTGTGTTTGAGAATTCTCTTGCATAGATCACATTTGCATAATTATAATTCTCATTTTCAGAATATGAGTGAATTGTGCATAGATTACAATTGCATAGTTTACATTCTGAAAAATCAATCATATATTTAGATCAGTTTTCTTTGATTTGAATTTAGATGTTTTTATGCTTGTTTTAAAAACACAAAAATAAAAAAATTGTTTTGGAATTGATTTGCATTAGTTTTTCTTGATGAAATTAGTGCATTAGAGAATTTTTTATATTTTCTCTTAGTGATCAATTTTTTGCATTGTTGGAAGTGAATGGAAACTCTCTCCTTAGTTTAGTTAGGATTCATCGAATTGAAAATATTACATTATCATATTCGATTGCATTCAGTTTTGGGTCGGGTCATAACACCATTCGTTTCATATCCATTTACCATTTTGAGTAATAACAGCCTAAATAACACAGCGCTTAATTAAAATTCATCTAGTAATTTTTACATTTTTAGGGCTCTTTCCACCAATCTAGCTCGAGTTAATTGGCACGGAATAGGTTGTGATTAAACTTCAGAAACGGCTAAAGACAGGCAAGTAGATAAATCTTGCGGTAGGAAATAAATCCAATTGTAACTGGTACATTCTGGGAAGCTTCTCTTAAAGGAGTTAATCACGAGATCATGTCCGAACCTTTGAGACAATCAATTTGTTTCATTGGGAAATATAGAAGATCTGTGTGCATTACAAATGGTAAACCTCGGATTAACCATTTTTGAGGAGCCTGGGGTCACTTGTCGGTAAACCTCGGATTCACCATGTCGAGGAGCCTTCAAGGGGATTGAGATTTGTTACTCTGCCCTTGCGCGTGGAATCATATCGTAGACTGTTCCCCCAGTTGTATTTGTTACTATTGGTAACCTTAGTGTCCATAAGCTTAAGATTATTTCCTGAGGTGACGGTGAAGGAAAGATCTCACTGTACCTGGAGCAGACGTCGCCTAGACTCACTTGGACTCTCTGGGGGGTTCTCTTCACTCGAGATGCTTTTGTGAAGAAACTTGTGCCAGTCTGTTTCATTAAGCAGGTTGTCAAGGTACCTATTCCAACTGCCATTTCTGCATTAAAATTCTACGATGTTAGATTTCATCACCAACTAATGTTTTTAGTGCGGGAATCTACTGTTTGTGTGTGGTTTGACTCCTAAATTTGATAGCATGTGTTAATTTTTTTGTTTTTACTTTTTGAGACCATAGGTGTGAATTGTGAATTTTAATTGTTAGGTGTGAATTGTTAATTGTTAATTTTAGTTTTAAATTGTTAATAAAATTCACTGAAGTTGAATATAATGGCAACTGTTCCATAATTTACCAACCAAAAAACCCCTCTTAACGAGAATCCTAGTACTTTTCCTTGCTTTGGAAATGTTGGTCCTCCTTATATGGCTACTTTGTCATTACCTGGATTTACAATAGGTTTACCGATATGGTTATTTTCAATTTCGTTGGCCCTGAATACTCTAATTGTTCCACCTCAACCAGATGCTTCACCTCAATAGAGTTCACCATATCAACATCACCAACCTTCTGTTGACCTTTTACCTTCTTTGCCTAATATTTATTCCTCCATTTCTTCCTCTTCGCTTGGTAAAAGTCTTGACGCTAGTAACTAGGTGGCTAAGAAGAAGAAGAAAGGGAAGAAGAAGAAGAAGAAGAAGAATCAAGATAAGGAAGAAGTCAACCAACCAACCATGGCTGTAAATGTTAGTAGTGTTGAGGAAACCTCCAACATGCATCGTAAACCCAAATACCCTTATCAATTGTCCCGGTATTCCAAAAGTCTTGGAAGTATGGTCAGAAAAATATCATCAACTTTCCATTGATCCATCAACCAGTGATAGTCAGATTCCTGGGAAAAAGGGTGAAGTTATGTTTCCTTGTAAGTTATGCAAAGGGAGTCATCAAACTCACATTTTCCCTCACATGGATGAAGCCTAAAAATTATTGGAAAACCTTACTATTTCACAGCAAGAATTTCCAACTGGTTACCGTAAAATTTCTCCCAACCTACCATCAACTGACGGAGTGATTGATCTAATTTCAAGTACAATCGATCCCACTCTTCCATTGGAGAGTGAAAATCATATCACTCACGTTGATGATCCATTAGTTGATCAAGTGGTAGATTCGATTTCACATTTGGTTGATCCCATTCTCCCTGTAGAGAGTGAACTTCATAGCGCTTAGGTTCTTCTTGTTACATCGGATTATTCTACGCTAGGGGGAATTTCACCTGTTTCTACAGAACCCCCTTCAAGTACTGAGGTATTTTCCTTTGATTGGAATAGACTAACAGAACCTCATCTTCCTTCCTCCATCCCTTTCCAAATCATTGTGAATTTTGGTGGTAGGGACATACATCACACACAGGTAGATGAAGGTGCTTCTGTTAGTATTTTATCCTCAACTGCTTGGAAATTTTTGGGTTCCCCTCAGCTTGTGCCTATTACACAGAATCTGAAAGCTTTTAACAGAACCATTAGTGAACCTTTAGGTTTCCTTCCTAAGTTTCCTTCCTAAGTTTTCTATTACTTTGGAAGGTAAAACTGTTTGTATTGATCTTATGGTAGTTCGAGGCCCCTTGGATTTCAATTTACTCCTTGGGCGAGACTATGTCTATGCAATGAAAGTTGTAGTATCAACACTCTTTCGCATGATGTCTTTACTTCACAATGGAAATATTGTGACTGTAGATCAGCTTTCGTTCCCTAGTCTTGATTCGAATACCAATAATTCGACATCCCTGAATGTTCCTCATACGAAAGTGGTATCTACCCTGCCACGAGTTAATTATCTGGCAACTAGTCCCATGTTTTCAGTTACCGATGTAAGTGAGCCTCTCACTATTTGCTCATCTTCCTTTGACTTAGATCCGATAATTGACATGGAAAAATCTATGGGATTATTTGAACACGATGTTCTTATCCCTTTTGAGTCCCTTGACATGTGTTCCTTCCAAAGAACTATTCTTCCTTCTGATGAAGACCTCTTGGAAGCCATGATCAAGGTGTGTCCATTGACATGTGTTCTCGATTGGAAGACGGAAGATCTGTGAGGATAGTTCCGGCCACCCCACTATGTCCGGCCTCGTTGGTGATCCCTGCGATGGTGTGAGGATAGTTCCTTTCTTTGTGTCAACCTCGTTAAAAATGAATCGTTGATGAGGATGGTTGCTTTTATGTTGTCAACTCGTTAAAAATCAGATGGTGGTGTGAAGGATGGTTCACTTGTGTCAACCTCATTAAAAAATGAATTAGTTGGTCTGAGGATAGTTCCCTTTACTGTGTCAACCTCGTTAAAAAATGAATCAGTGAGTATGAGGAGAGTTCTTGTTACTGTGTCAACCTCATTAAAAAATGAAACATGTTGAGTGAGGAGAGTTCCTTTTAATGTGTCAACCTCGTTAAAAAATGAATTAGTGAGTGTGAGGATAGTTCCTTTTACTGTGTCAACCTCGTTAAAAAATGAATCAGTTAGTCGAGAGCATATTTCCTTTTCTTGTGTCAAGCTCATTTAAAAAATGAAACAATCTTCCATGAGGATAGTTCTTTTCCTGTGTCAACCTCCTTAAAAAATGAATCAATAGGTAGATTGTAGAGAGTAGATTAATAGATTAGAAATAAGTTGTTCCTGAGGATGGTTCCTGTTACTGAGTCAACCTCGTAAAAAAATGAATCAGGTATGAGGAAAGTTCCTTTTACTGTTTCAACCTCGTTAAAAAATGAAACACGTTGCCATGAGCATAGTTCTTTTCCTGTGTCAAGCTGGTTAAAAAATGAAACAAATCCTCCCCTAATTAAGTTGAGTCTTTGACTAGATCTCATAAATGTTAAGTCATATATTTAGGTTAGTTATTTAAATTTTTGCATAATTTTCTTACAGTTTTAGGTCGGGTCTTTCATATGATCTCGTAAATGAACCTTCATTCCATCCAACTGTTAATTACCAGCAGTGTATTTAGTTGAATGGAATGAAGCTGGGGGGGCATGCGCTCTAGCAGCTACGCTTAGGGGGCATCAAGCACAGTTTTCTCTCTGTTTCAAGATTGTGTAAATATGAAACCACTCTGAAGCATAGTTTTTCTCTGTTTCAAGCTTTTGTAAAAATGAAACCTGTCTTGAGTCAATTTCGGTTATTTTCAAGACTCGTTAAACTCATCAAAATCCAAAGATGATTTTGCTATCTTTCATTCTCTTAAATCTGAGTTCTTTCTGTCTTTTCCTGCTCGTAAATTAAATTGAAAGTCGGCCACAGGAGTATATTTTTATCCCTTTTTCGAACTCGTTAAAACTTACGAAAAAGTGAAAACCATGAGTACATTTTTTATCCCTTTTTCGAACTCGTTAAAACTTACGAAAAACTGAAACCTTGGAGTCCTCTTTTAGCTCTTTTCAGACTCTCGAAAATTGAAAAGATTGTCGAGCACTTGATTATTCGAAATCGTTAAAGTAAATGAATGATCGTCCTTTCAGTATAAGTTTACCCCTTTTACGGAATGAAATGAACTATTTACAAAAAAGGTATACGTTGACTAATTACAGTCAATAGAGTTCTCTCCCGCATTATTTTATCCTTTTTGGGGCTCAAGAGACTAAATTTACAAAAAATTACACTCACGGAGTTTTCTTAAGTTTTTCTTCTGACTCCCTAAAATTGAAAAACACCGAGTTTCTCCTATACTGGACTCGTTAAAATTTAAAAGTAAAGGACCTGTTCAATTTTTAAATAGGAACGAACCACTCCTTCTTAGGGTTCAAATATTAAACTAAGTTCGACTCATCCAAAGGATGAGCTTATAAACAAGCAAATGTTATCCTCCTCAAGCTTGTCAAAAAGAAAGAGGTACTTGCCAGAAATGGTGGGGGAAAAGAGAGAAAAACAAACCTGTTTGTTACATTTTGATTATTCAGAAAACCGTTAACCACTCTTGAACATGAAACTTTTGTTCACCTGGGTTGGGAAAATCCTTTGCCTAACAGTTAATCAAACCATATTGAAATTCTTCAGCCGGTTTCTGGGTATTAGCTTTGGATCAATTGTCACCAAACCATCTGTAGTGTCATTATGTGTTCAAGAGGAAAGTTCAAACAAACCATTCATTTGCAAAATATTTTTCTTCCATTTTGACCATCCCTGAATCAGTCCTTGCCAATATATTTTTTCAAAACTTGATCTATGATTTCGTGTTGTGGGCTTGCCTACGATGAATCATTTTCTATCAATGACAACTCATTATCTAAGAAGTTGATTTAGAAATCGTCAGTACCTTGAAATCTGCATGCCTCAATGGCAGGTTTCTCACCTTCGATGACAGGTTGCATCACTGAACTTTGATCGAATGATTCCGTGACATGTTCGACTTCAGCTCATTCATTCACATTTCATGGATTGTACTAAGTAATTTGAGAGCCATTCATAGTACTGGTGGTTACTCTCACGCTTGTAACAGTTTACATCATTGACTAGTAATCAAGTGGTTTCTACCATGTTCGACTTTGACACATTCATTCACATGGATAGAATCGTACTAGTTCGAGAAGCAGAAATCAAGACCCTGGATTTAGTTTCTACCATCCAGGCTGCAAGGAATTTTGTTATCATTTATACAGTGGACTATTCATAAATAGATGGCTCTGTCCATACTGTGTCTACACATGTCTATACTGTTGATGTATTGAAAATCATTCCTGTATCAGAACAGTTTAAATCAGTTTTCTAGTTAGTTTTGATCTGAGTATGGGAATGTCTACCTCAGCGATGATATGTTTACATATATATATTTTTCATTGAATGTTTTTACAGGTTCCAACTGGGGTGTCCACAGGATGATCCTTGAAATGATAAAGTAATTCACTCTTCATATATAACAAACTTCATCTTCTTATATTCTAGACTTCGCACTTTAGGGGGCAATCTGTTGCACTTAAAAACTATCACCCTGACATTCTGTTGACTGTATGAGCTTATTGACACTCATACTTACATCCTCTGCAAGTCTTACAACCTTTAATCCTCATGTAAAGCCTTAAAATAGGAGAAAAAACCCTAAAAACTCATAAACCCTAGGGTACGCAGGTAACATGAAACCTGCCTGTGTTCCTAGCTTGCGTACGCAGGTAATACACTGCTTACCTGTGTTCCAGAACGCAGTTTTTCCTTTTAATGCCTGCGTACCCTTCTCAAAGTCAAAAAAGCGAGAAACAAAAGTTAAAAAGCTGATTTGAGGTCAATTCTAGAAGCTTCTAGATGAGAATTTTTGGGAATGAGTATGCTTTAGTAAGGTGCATGTATCCCACACCTTAAGGAACTAATCCCTTGATGTGAGGAGCCTATCCCTTTGAAGGAGGATTCTATCCCTTCATAGGTGGAACCCTAACCTCCTCATCTGCTCTATAAAAGGAGGCATTGGGTAGCCTCAAAGGGAGTTCAGGCTTTAGTGTGTGATTGAGTTGAAGTGATGTTGAGATTTAGACTTCTTTCTGCTGAGCTTTTGAGAGGAAAGATCACATACCTCTATGTGCTCCTAGAGGAAGAGTGCAAGACTTATCAAAGTAGAGGAGATTCCTGCTTCAGACCCCGGGAAGGCCTGTTCAACATCAAGGGGAAGGTTGTAAGGTTTTCCTTCTTTTAAAAGTTAATACAAATGAATTCATTTTTCTCAATAAGTTGTTAGTTAACTGTTTATTTCATGGATTCCTTGATCACCATGATAAGCATGATTTATGATGTTTACTATTTAGGTGCTATTTAATGTTTTCTTTTTTGTGACTGCAGGTTTACAAAGATAACTCCTTCAAGTGCACAAGGGACAACGATTTCAAATGAGCATTGAATCTTCGGTAAGTTCTTAAACACCTTTATAGCATTCTTTTATAAATCATATATGTTTAGAGAAAGATAGGTTTATTTGGTTGTTTGCTGCTAGATTACCTTTTGGTACTAGGGAGATTGATCTTGTCCGCAAGATTGATTAATCCGCTCAACAATGCTATTGTGTGAACAAAGTTCTTTGTGTGAGCATATTGCGTAAATTTCCCAAAGAGCCCTGACTATGCGCAGTGGAAGAATTTACCATGTAGATCTAGCAGAAGAGTTTATTTATAATCCTCTCAAGGGTAGATCTGATAGTGATGACAAACCAGAGAGTAATAGCTCTAGTGAAAATAATCACTCTGAAGAAGTATAAGTCTCACAAGGTTAAAACAATCAGAGAGTGTTGACCATAGTTCAAATCCCATCCACTCCACTTCCACACTCATCTCACAATTCATTCACTCCACCTCTCCCAGGCGTAGATATGGACGTGTATATGAAGCTGCCTACTTTAAAAGGTATTGGAAATGAAGATACAAATAAATTTTGGTTTGTCACTGATGTTGTATGGAGAGCACAATAGTTTAATAGTGATGATGTCAAGAAATCGTAGTTAGCCACTAATTTTCAAGATCGCACACTAGATTAGTATATAATATATGTATCAGCGAGCCCTAATGCGACTATGAATGATCTGAAGGATGCCTTGAAATAACAATTCAAAAATCGTAATTCATATGCGTAGTGTGTCAGGATTTCAAAGAGATTCACCAGGAAGTGAATGTATCTATCTGGGATGCAAATCAGAGATTAAAGCACACTATCAAAGATGGTGGATTCACTATCAATGATACCCATCACAATTGTTTTATTTCTATTTTTCTCTCACATTTGCGCCAGCCATTGAGTCAACAGAATATTTCCACGCAGGCTGAAACTGTAGAAATTGTGATGAAACTAGAAGCTGCTTATGTACCTACTATGATTGTAACTCAGCAGATTCAAAGTCAAATAGAAAAAATGCATTTATAGATTCATAATCTATGCAAAGATAAGGGAAATGAGGTATGCACGGAGGTATGGTGCATACGATGTAAAGTTTTTAGGCATCATAAGGATCAATGTCTAGTATTCAATGATTACCTACATGCTGGAGGACCAAGCCTGTTGAAGAGCGCGGTGGGACCAAGTGGGACACCTCTAGTATGGTGCGCAATCTGTTAGACTACGGGTTTGCATGCAATAGATTTATCTCCAAGAATTGTAAAATACATGCCTGAGCTAAACCCGTTTTTTTTAGATTATGTTTGTCATTGGGATATGATGAACAACACTACCAAAGTGTTGATTTGATTATTGACAAACCTGAGCTGTACAGAATGCAGGTTGAACCTACCTCACTAGAATCCTCGTCTGGGCGTATTGGATTCCAGACTAGAGGAAAAGGAAGAGGACGAGGATCAACTAGTTGAAGTAGAGGACAAGTCATTTGCTACAATGGTGGAGATGCTGGTTATTATGCGCGCGACTGTTTGAATCCTGCATGACAATCATGTAGGTATTGTAGGAATTTTGATCAAGTAATTGAAGATTCTCTTGTTTTAATTGCTAATATGCAAGAGAAGAAGATGCAAAATATGATCCAGAACATTCATATGGTCGGGCAGAGCTGCGCGAAGAATATCCTAGCATAAATGTTGTCACTAGGAGCGGCACAACCACTAGTGAGGATAAGGAAAAGAAGCCAAATGATGATATTTTTATTTTTAAGGCACCTAATAAAAAGGATGGATTTGATTTACAGTGCAAAAAGAAACTTTTGTCGAAACAAGGAAGGGGTTTACAGAAGCAAGTGCATCAACATCAGGTAAACCTACGAATCAGGCAAGCATAGACAAATAAATAAAGCCATTCTTACAACCTTGCATTAAGTTATTGCGCAACAAGAATGCAATGGAAAATATTCAAGCATTGATAGATAAATGTGCAGAAAAGGAACAACCTCAGATGGAACAAAAATTTGTCAACAAAATCTATAAGAAAAATAACAAAAAGAGAATTGGATGAGAGATGCATTTGAATTCTTAGATCAGTGCTTATGAGATGGATCAGGTCATTTTGGATCTAGGTTCTGATGCAAATGTCTTACCTAAGAAAAATTGGCATCATATGGGAGAGCCTAAGTTGAAGTGGTCTAATATTCAGCTGCGCATGGCAAACAAATAGAAAATCATTCCATTAGGAAGAATGTCACAGGTAGTAGTAGATATTGAAGGATTTAAGGTGCTTGCAAATTTCGAAGTCATACAAATAGTATATGGAACTGATCCTTATCCTACATTGTTGGGTTTTGATTGGTCCATTGATATTGACGAGATCATAAATCTGAAGAGAAGTATGGTATTTGAAAAAAATGGAACCAGATTTGTAGTTCCCTTAGATCCTATAGAAGGTGAAAGATATACATAAAATGTGCATGCTGATGATGATATTGACCATATTTATAAGCTGATTATGCGAGATGATGATTGGATCAATCCAACAGCTAATGGAAGGCTTAATTGGGAAAAGGACAACTCCTACTTCTCAGATTCAGATGAAGAGTTGGAGAGCTGGCAGAACCAGTTACATGAAGTATCTGCAATGTGCTGCAATTAAGAGACCATATCTCTTCGCTGCATCTCATCAGAGGTATGATAATTACCGTAGTATGATGGTTTAACTAATTGAACATGTTTCTACGAAAAATTGAAATAATTGTTCCAAAAGGACAGAGATTTCAGGCATTGTATATAAATTTGCACGCTACTCCATAATGATGGTGGGAGACTCACAAAGGAAACATGGGCAACTAGGAAGAATGTCCTCGAATGATGAGATTGCGCTTTAAGTGTCCAATTACCAGAATGGAAGAATTTTATTCTGGAAAGGGTGACCCGCACATACATTTTGTGAAATGGACTGAAGTCTGGGGCATAGAGCTGAGATCTATATGGGTACAAATGTTCATTCACACGTTGGGGAAGGTGCCTACTAATTGGTACCTAGAAACAGAGCTGCTCCAAGGAACCAATGAATGGTTTGCACTAAATGAAAGTTTAATTTTGACATTCAGCTTTGAGAGTGGATTTGATTTTTTGGGAAAAGTGCTAAAAGCTATCCAAGAATTCATATTTGATACTTCCAAGCCAATTATAGAGCGTGCTTCACCCGCATGGGATGCGTAGATGAGGAATATTGTCAATTACAAAAATCTGACAGTAGAAGAAACTAAATAAGATCCAAGGAATATCACAATTCCTGAATCTGAGGGAGAACATGCAGTTGCTAGGCCTTCAAGTACATCGTTGGATGTCATGAAGCCTTTAAATATTTGACAAGTAAACATTGGATGTGAAGAAAAATTGAAGTTGGAAAATATTGGAGATTATTGGGATGATTACATAGTGGGAAAGGTTGTTGAGCTTCTGATAGAGTATTAGGACCTATTTCCTAAAAAATTCTCTCAGTTGAAAGGGATAATTGGAGAGCTTAGAGTTATGAAGATCACTTTGAAACATGATACACGATCTGTGAAGTAGTGCCCATATAGATTGAATCCAAAGTATACATTGAAAGTTAGGGAAGATTTGGATAAAATGGTCGTTGCAGGAAATATAGAGCCAGTGGAAGAGTCTGATTGGGTGAGTCCTATGGTAGTGCAAGATAAGAAGACAAAAGGAGAAATAAGGATTTGTGTGGATCTATGAAAACTAAATGATTCATGCACACATGATCCATTTCCAACTCCATTTTCTGATGATATCCTTGAAAATTTAGGAGGACAAGAGGCTTATTCATTTACATATGGTTTCTCAGGAGATCATCATATCAGGATTGCGCCGGAGGATAAAAGTAAGACAACCTCTGTAACAAAATGGGGATCTTTTCAATATACATTCATGCCATTTTAAATTCAAGAATGCACCTGATATCTTCTTGCACGCAGTATTATTTGCATTCAAGGAGTATATCGACAAGTTCTTATAAGTATACTTTGATTATTGGACTGTATTTGGGTTTTGAAAAAACATGTATCAAGTTTGCACCTAATGTTGGATACTTGTAGGAAGTATCAGATCTCACTTAACTTGAAGAAGTGCATATTTTGTGTTCCATTTGGGATATTTTTGGGTCACATTGTCTGCAAACAAGGGTTGATGTTATATCCTGCGAAGATCAGAGTAATTGTTAATCTGGAAGTGCCTATGAATTTCAAAAAACTGTGCTCAATATTGTGGCATATTGTATATTATCGGAAATTCATTCAGGGTTATGCGTAGATCACTGTGCCCATGGAGAAATTTCTCAAGAAGTATGCGAAATTTTGTTGGGATGAGGAATGTCATAAGAGATTTGAACTTCTGAAAGAGAAGGTGGCCATTGCGCCCATATTGATCTTTCCAAGTTGGTTAAAGGTGTTTCATGTACATGTGGATGCCTCCTGCATCGCACTCGTAGCTATCTTAGTGCAGCCAGGAGTTAGAGAGATCAATCACCCTATTGCCTATGCAAGTCAAAATATCTCAAGCGCAGAGCGTAATTACTCAACCACAGAAAGAGAAGGATTGGAGATGGTGTACGCACTATAGAAATTTTGCTAGTATTATTTAGGAGGACACTTCAAGATGTTTACTAACCACTCTACTTTAAAATAACTATTCAATAAGCCTATGTTGGGGGGGAAGACCTGTAGGTGGTTGTTGTTATTTCAGGAGTATGATTTTTAATTTATTGCGAAGCCTGGGATACCAAATGCTGGGCCAAACCATCTTTCGCGCATTGAGATTGGCGAAGAGCTGACTAGTTTGGAGGATGGGTTACCCAACACGTATTTATTTGTGATAAAGGTAGTTTATGATCATTTCCCTGATATCATTCATTTCTTGACTACTGGACGCGTGCCTAAGGAGTATACATTGCAATAGAAGAAAGAGCTCGTGGCACGCGTAGCTGACTTTACTATAATTGTTGGTCAGTTGTACAAAATGGGTGCAGATGAAGTCTTGCGAAGATATGTCTTGGAATTCGAGAGACGAGACATATTAGTTAAATCTCATGGAGGGGTTTTCGGAGGTCACTATGCAGGAAAGGCAACCACACAAACAATTTTGCAAGCTAGTTTATGGTGGCCCACATTGCACAATGATACATATGTGAACACTCACGCATGTGATGTATGCCAGAGAACATGGAAGCCATTGAACATAGATGAGATGCTCTAACATCCACAGATGGCATTGCAATCGGTTGATCAATGGGACATAGACTTTTTTGGACCTATTGATCCTCCAGGAAATAAGACATGTGCATGTTACATAATCACTGTGACAGACTATGTAACCCGTTGGGTTGAAGCTAAGCCAGTGAAGGATTATACTGCGGACACATATACGTACTTCATTTTTTAAAACATATTGACTTGGTTTGTATGCCCCAAGATTTTAATGATTGATCGAGGTACGCACTTTGTGAATGAAACCATTGAAGCTCTGACAAAATAATTTTGGATTCATCATTAGAAGAGCACTCCATATCACCCATGGGAAAATGGCATGGTAGAAGCTTTCAATAAGATATTGGAGACTACGCTCACTAATATTTGCAATGCTAACCAGAATGATTAGGATGTACCATACCTTCGGTTATTTGGGCATATAGAACTACATGCAAGAAGCTGACAGGAAATACACCATTAAGGATGGTATATGGGTAGGAAGATGTGATGCCAATGGAGAACATTATTCCCAATTTGTGCATTGCAACCTTCACAAATATGGCAAAAGAGGATATTATGGAGGAACAGTTGTCATAGTTGGTCGCACTCGAAGAGGATCTCTTTATTGCAAATTTCCATTACAAAGCACAAAAGGCACATGAAAATGCATGCCATGATAGGCATATCAAACAGACGGTCTTTAAGGAAGAAGATTTGGTCTTGTTGTATGATAGCAAGTTTGTGTGCCACCTAGGGAATTTCAAGATGCATTGGCTAGGACCATATATTTTTAAGGATATCACTGACGGAGGTGCGGTGTGCCTACCCACATTGAGTGGAGAATATCTTCCCGAGCATGTCAATAAAATCCAATTGAAGTCGTATACGGATGACCCTCTCCCTGCACGCGCCAAACGACTATATGGTCATAGAATCGGATCTGCGTAAAAGGGATGGTAGATTCACAAACAGGTGTGACATGCATGCGGTAGCTGCGCGCAGAGGTTGACTAGGTCCCAAAAGTGCCAGAATATAGCCGTTCGAACAATAAATCTGGAAAATATAGCTTTATTACCATTTGGAGGAGCATCTAAGTTTCATTTAATGAGGGGATTTTTCTAGATTTGGAACCATTTTTTAATTTATGGAGACACATTAATGCATAAGGGACCGTTTGAGACGTGCCTAAGCTATAAATATGACCGAAGGGGTTGCATTAGTTCCCTTTGTCTTCTATGTGAATTTTTTGACTTGAGCTCTCTAATTTCTGAAGTCTACTTGTTGTCTATGTCTAGTCTTGATCTGATGTTTGAGGAGGAGTTGCACTGTAGAGGTCTAGGACACGTAATTCAACCAAGCATGACATCCAACCGACCTAGACAGGATCCCGTTGCACAGACTGCTGATACCCCTGTGCCAGCTAAGACAAAGAAGGTAAAAACCTCAGGGTCTCACAGATCCCCACGAGAGAAGACCCCAAAGTCACACTCCACTACGGTTGAGCGTTAGAAGAAACCCAGTTTCCAAAGTAGGAGGAGGATGTGGTGGAAATTTCCCCCATCTCACGGTTGCTGACCTATGCCTTACTGTACAAAGCATCAATGAAGGTCCTAAAGGGCCTAAACAAAGTGCATGCATACATCAACATGCCCTTGATCCCAAAAAACATCTCAATGGAAGGTGATATGTTTGCCATAGTGCCGTTTTTGAAAATGGAGGACTAGGACCTCGTGAATGCAAATAAATTTCTCAAGATTGCACCTGAAAAGTACCTAGATCAAGTGTCTTATGAGGGGGGTATTGTGTGTGTTGAGGCGAAGCACTAGGTGTTGGGCCTGCACAAATTTGGGTTTCTAAACTTGTTTTAGGTCCCACATCTCGGGCGCATATTGATCAATGACATCTGTATGCAGAAGTTGCTTGCACTAGTCCATGATGAGTCTTTGTGGTTGGGAGAGTGCATCCCTATTGATGCCATGTTGATCCATTGGATCACTGGCTTTCTTAATCAAGGCATGGAATTTTTGGCCAATTTTGGTGGAAAATGCCAGGAGAAAAGAGTCACAGAAAAGATCAAGAATGAATACCAGGTCACACGCCACAACCAAGGGTTTGTGGTGAGAGAGATTAATGACTTGGTTGTCCAATTTGGAACACTCATCTTAGCGTGCAAAATGATGAGGAAATGCAGACCAAAAGAGGTTCCAGGACAAGTAATTACACTCGCAGGGAAATGCGAGAAGGGCATCCAATATAATTGGGCCCAGTATCTTTGCAAAGATTTTTGGGAAAATGTGCACAAGGCACAAGAAGAGGGAAAGCATTTTTACTAGCTTGGGTTTTGTTGTTGATAGCGCTCATCGGCTAGAAGACGACAAAGGAGACGTAATTCCTAGACATTGAACCTGATATGTGTGAAACTGCATAGTACCCCACGCTATGGAATTCATCAATCGCTGCGTGCATCACCGAGAACAAAATATTTTGGGTCCTTTTTGATGCTGCAATATTTCAGGCCATTCAATCAAAGTTGAACTTGTCTCTAACCTTGTACGATCAGTACAAGTTGATTACTAATTTTAAAGCGACATTTCACAACATTCATATCTGCAAGGCTTCGTGGAGGGCATATGGTACGCATTGCCATATCTGGTTACTGAAGATGATTTAGTGCGGGTCACTGCAAAGTGGCTGCCAGCTATTGCAAATACTGAGAGGGGGGGTGAATTAGTATTCCTTTAAATTATTAATATTTCAGAGCATTAGTTAATCTTAAATTATTATCAATGTTTGTACAATGATAGCAGTAAACAAAAGGAACACAAATGCACATAGGTTTTAAGGTGGAAACCCTCTCCGGGACAAAAAACACTTGAATTCTTTTCTAATAATTCTTTAAAATTCAACTCCAATTGAAAATAAATCACCAAATTCCTAGAATATAGAAAAGCATTCTTCTCCAGTTCCCACTGGATGGACGCTCCAATGCCGGAGATTATTCAGTAGTCAACTTAACAGATGCCCCAACACCCAATGAGCTACAACTCACCCTGGCACCACCCTACCAACTTATATAATAATAAAAGAAGAATGGACTCTTGTACTAGGGAAAATGGTCCATTTTACAATGATATAAAATGATGTAGAAGAAGAAGACACACTAGACCATAACCCCAACTATGACACAACCACCTAATGATGATCTTAGACCTCCCGACCCTGCCTCTTCGAATCTTGGAAGATAGAAACTTGTACATGTTTACAATGATGCTTTTACAATGACTCGGTACAATAATACCTTTACAATTATTGTATGCAGTGCTGCCCTCGTGAAGACTTCATGTGGTGAACTTCTTGTTGTTGTTCTGCACCTAGATTGTTGCTCTTGTCATGATACCCTTTCTCAGTCTTCAGAACATTATATCATGCATTGATTCTTATCTTGAAGAATATATAATACATGAAAAAATTCTTCAAGGAAATACCCATGAAATTATAATACCAAAACTTACCTCATCTTGTAGAGCACATGTCAGTGCTAAAAAAAAAGGAATATAGAATACAAAGAACCTAATGCAATTAAGATATGAACAAGGAAAACAGGAGCTTCCTCAGGATTTCTTCTTTGCCTCATAAAATTTTTAGCTTCTGAAACTTTGTAGAAAAAAATTTATAGCAAAAATTTCATGATGACCTGTTTCAGGTAGTGAAATCCCTTGCATGAGGACGATATGAGGATCACAATTTATATAAATTCTTAGGTTGAGAGGGACTTAAAAAAGTGAACATGGGAGGGATTTTAGGAGCTTGAAAATTATTAATTATTGACTTTTCAATGACCCATGCCACAACCCCATGGGGTTTTAGCCCACTAGCTGGGGTTACAAACTTCAAACATGAATATCTCTCAAACTATGAAGAAATACATGGTGTGCCATATATCAACGGAAACATCTCGACAAGTAGAAACCATAAAAAATATTCTTGACCCAGAATATAGTAATTTGGGTTGACATCAATGACAACCACTAATCAACAATCTCCCCCTTTGGCATTAATGGCAACACAAGTACTCCCCCTGCGATCATGACACCTCTTCCTACAACATTTTGTCCCCCTTTGACATCAATGGCAAAGGATAACTCCCCTTGACACACAACCATCCTACGAGCCTGTACACACTTCCACTCCCCCTTTATATTCTGAATAAGAAAAATCTAATGAGAGCTTGGGAGAATCCCAAGCTTTTGGTGAAGATATTCAAATGCTTCACGAGGTAAAGGTTTAGTGAAGATATCAAAAATTTGTTATTTTGTACCAACATAATCAAGTTTGATATTATTTTCAGCGACTTGTTATCTAACAAAATGATATTTTATCGTAATGTGTTTTGTTTTTGAATGCATGACAGGATTCTTGGAGATGATGATGGCACTAGTGTTGTCACGGAATATGGGAATAGGCTCATTGAATTGTACTTGAATATCTTGAAAATTTTGTTTCATCCAAAAGACTTGAGTACAACATTTTGCCGTTGCAATGTATTCAGCTTCCACTGTAGATAACGAGATTGAGTTTTGTTTTTTTCTCAACCATGATACAAGACAACCACCTAGATAGAATGTTGCTCCTCTAATACTCTTACGATCATCAACGCTTCTTGCCCAATCTGCATCTGTAAAGGCTTGAATAATGAGATTATTGCCATTGGGATACCACAAGCCATATTCTTCTGTGCCATTTAGATATCAAAGAATTCTTTTGACGATAATAATATGTGATTCTTTTGGTGTTGCTTTGAATCTTGCTATTTTTCCAAATGCTTCCATAACATCTGGTCAGGAGGCTGTTACATATAGAAGACTACCAATTATAGATCTGTACAACCTCTAATCCACATCCTTAGATGAGTCATCTATGCTCAATTTGCAACGTGTTACCATCAGAGTAAGGAAAGGCTTGCAATCTTCCATTTTGAATTTCTTGAGCATTTCCTTTATGTACTTGGCTTGACATATAAATATTCCTTTCTCTTACTGAGATATTTGAAGCCCTCAGAAGTATGTCAGCTCACCAAGTAAAGACATCTCGAACTCACTTTGCATCTTTGTAGAAAATTTCTTACTTAGTCGATCATCATTGCTACCAAATATTATATCATCCACATATACCTCAACGATTGTTAAATTATCTTTATCTATTTGTACATAAATATTACTATCAACAATACCTTTCTTGAACCCTTGTTGATGTAGATATCCATCAAGATGAGCATACCATGCTCTGGGAGCCTACTTGAGACCATATAGAGCCTTCTTTAACCTACAAACATAGTCTTCTTTTTCTGATAGTAGAAAACCTTCAGGTTGTTCGATGTAAACTTCTTCTTCTAATTTACTATTCAAAAATGTTGACTTAACATCCATTTGGTAGAATTTTATTTTTCTTGAACATGCATAGGCGAGAAACATTCGGATGGCTTCCATTCTGGCAACTGTTGTAAATGTTTCGTCGAAATCAATTCCTTCCACTTGTGCATATCCTTTGCAAACCAATCTTGCTTTGTTTCTGGTAACCTGTCCATCTTCATTCAAATTGTTCCTGAACACCCATTTATTCCCAATGAAATTTTTATCTTTTTGTTGTGGAATTAACTCCCAGGTTTTATTCTTCTCGATTTGATCCAATTTTTCATTCATAACTGCTACCCAACGTTCATTCTAGATGGCTTCCTCAAAACTATTAGGCTCAAAGTTTGCTAGAAAAGCAATGTGAGCTTGTTTTGATGAACGAAGCTATCGACCTTCATTTATGTCACCAATGATTTGATTTGATGGATGGTTCTTTTGAATCCATTATTTTGTTCTCTTTGGAGGATCTTCTTATTGTTGTTCTGGAATATCTTGATGATCATTATTTACTTCTTCCTAGTTGATAGTTGCTTCTTGTTCTAGAATTTTCTCTATGTCTTTTTCAGCCTCTATCTCAAGTTTCAAATATTCTAGATCCTCAACATTATTCATTAGAACACCATCTTCGTCGTATGTAACATTTATTCTCTCCACTATCTATTTTCGTCTTAGATTATAGCATTTATAGGCCTTTATTTTGCATGAGTAACCAACAAAGATACCTTCATCAAGACGTGACTCAAAATTACCCAAATTTTGATCTTCTCTTTTGATATAACATTTTCTTCCAAAGATTCTGAAATATTTTACATTAGCTAGTTTTCCTTTCCATAATTCATATGGGGTCTTATTGCAATTATTTCTGAGAATACTTCGATTGATAATGAATACTGTTGTATCAATTGCTTGAACCCGGAAATTTTCATCCAATTTTGATTCCTTCAACATTGTTCTACCCATTTCCTGTACGGTTTTGTTCTTTCTTTCAGCAACTCCATTTCGTTGAGGTGTTTGTGCTGTTGAAAATTTCGTTTTTATTCCATTTTCGTCACAGTATTGCTGAAATAATTTGGAATGAATTCTCCACCATTATCTGATCTTAGACACTTTATTTTCAAATCAGTCTCATTTTCGACAAACTCCTTCTAGATCTTAAAGCACTCAAATGCTTCAGATTTTTTCTTTAGGAAACTGACAACTGTCATCCTAGTATAGTCATCTATAATTAACATGCAATATAATTCTCCATCTAAGCCTTTTGCTCTCACAGGATCACATAGATCAGTATGTATCAATTCCAATGGAAGTGATGCAAAGTGTTCTTTTGTTTTAAATTGGAATTTTGTCTACTTGATGTGCCGACAGGCCTCACATAGTGTGTTGGAAGGTTCTGAGATTTTCGACATTTCTCATACTACTTCCTTTTTTCTTTCCTGACAATATTGTCAAAGTTTCTGTGACCCATTCGTTTGTGCCATAACCAACTTTCATCTTCTTTAGCTAGTAGACATGCTTTAGTTGCTTCATCCAAAACATATATGTCGTTTGGAGCTCGACTTGCTGTAGCCACAATTTTACCATACCTGCCTTTCCTAATTTCACATTTTGTGGAGTTGAAAATAATTGTGCGTCCTTGATCATACATTTTTCCAACACTGAGCAGATTTTGATTCATGTTTTCAACCAATAGAACATTATTGGCTAGAACATCTTGCTTCCGAGAGTGACGGTGTCTGATCCTATAACATTTGAAGATCCATCATTTCCAAAGGATACGGTTCCATCCTTTTTCTCCTTTAGAGACACAAATTTCTTTCTATCTCTAGTCATATGCATTGAGCAACCTATATCAACATACCACACATCTTTGTTGTTTTGAGTCTTGAGGGCGAGAGCACAATTATCAGTCTTCTTCTTCTTCCATGTTCTTTCGTTCTGTGGCTTCGAAGATTCTTCTAGAGGATTTTCAAGTCTGTAGTCTCTGGCTATGTGTCCAAAGTTTTGATATTTGTAACATTCCATATTATTTCTTAAATGTTCAAATCTATTGATGTTTCGTTGAGCCCTGTGAGGTTCATCTTTGAAGGATCTCCTGGAATTGTATTGGTTCCTAGGGTACGTGCGACATTCTACAACTTTATGGCAAAATTTTCCACATGAATAGCAATAGCCATGAAAAATATGTTGGTACCTGGATGGAAATATTTGTCGAGGAATCGTCTTCCAAGGATGTTCTTGCGAATCTTGTCCAATGAAGTCTTCATGCATGTCAGATCTCATAGGTTCATTGTATTTTGTTGTAGAAGGTCCCCCTTATTCTTCTTTGTAACCGAGGTCAGTTTTATCATTGTAAGATCGTTGATTGTTGATGAGTTCTTCCAATGGCCTTGAGCTGTTGGCATAGTTTTAGAAAAAATTTCACTTCTTCACTTCCTTACGCAGCGAGACTACTTTGGCTCCTATTGCTTCCCTTTCTTGTTTTATTTCTTCCAATTGCTTTTGAAGTGACTCTTCAATACATTTGTGTTCTTCAACTTCAATTTTGAGACCTTGCACTTGTTCTTCAAGAGTATTGGAATGGATCTTCTCAGCCTTGAGCTCTTTTATAAGCCTGATTGCCTCCTTAGAATATCATTCTATGGTCAACCCTTCTTCTTCGTTGTTTGATACCTCTTGTTTATTATGCTTGGCCATAAACAATACTCTCTCATTGGCTTATTCTTTGATGTCATTGTCTTCATCGGATGATGAGCTATCTTCTTTAGAGAGAAAGTTCCTTTTGGATCCTTTCTTTTTTCCTTGCTTGTTGAATTTCTTAAGGCCTTTCTTTCGTTTTGAGTTGTCATTACTTATGTTCAGACCTTTTGCTGCGAAATTCCCAACCTCACCACAGGAAAAACATATCAATGGAAGTTTACCTTTGAATTTTCCCTTACCAATTTTTAGGTTTCTCGTAAAGTAAGCATATTCTTCATCTAAAAGACCTTCTTCATCATCTCCCTTTTCTTCACACTTGCAGGTGCATGTCTTTTCAATTGAAGGTTGTTTGTCCTTATTAGTTTTCTTAGATGCAAAGAACGTAGTTTCTATATGCGAAGCACCCTCTTCTTCATCAAGTCCCATTTCATATGCTATGAGAAATCCATTTAATTCCTCTTTGCTAAGTTTTTCCAAATTTGCACTGTATTCTAAGACTGATACCTTTGGGTTGAATCTCCTTGGTAATGTTCTAAGAATATTTCATATAATAGTCTTCTCGTCAACTGGCTCTCCCAATCCTTCCAAAGTGTTGGTTATTTCATCAACGTATTGTAAGTATGCAGCAATGTTTCCATCTTCTTTCATTCCGAGTTGCTCAAATTTTTCTCTATAGATTTGAAGCTTTGCTTCTTTAACATTTGAATCACTTGCATATATATTCTCAATCTTGTCCCACACATTTTTGGCGGTTTTACAACCCAACACCTTATGATAATTAGATTCAATAATTCCATTGATAATATTATTCTTTACTTTTGCATCATTTACCAAATTCTTCTTACCTTGTTCATCCGTGGTTGGTGTAAAGCCATTTTGAGTTGCGTCCCATACTTCATAACCTTACACCAAGATATATACCTCCATTCTTCCTTTCCATAGTGCATAATTATTTTCATTGAACAGAGGTACATCATTCTTGTTATGCTCCATGACCTCCTTCCAACTGTTAAACTGTTATTGAAGGAACCAAGCTCCGATACCAATTGTTGGAAATACTAAGAGGGGGGGTGAATCAGTATTCCTTTCAATTAGTATTATTATTAATCTTTCATGGAATTAGTTAATCTTCAATTATTATCAGTGTTTGTACAATGATAGCAGTAAACAAAAGGAACACAAATGCACATAGTTTTTAAGGTGGAAACCCTCTCTGGGGAAAAAACCACCTGAATGCTTTTCCAATATTCTTTAATATTCAACTCCAATTGAAAATAAATCTCCAACTTCCTAGAATATAGAAAATCATTCTTCTCCAGCTCCCACTGGATGAACACTCCAATGCCTGAGATTATTTAGTAGTAAATTTAACGGATACTTCAACACTCAATGAGCTACAACTCACCCTAGCACCACCCTACCACCCTATAAAAGAATAAAGGAATAATGGACTCACGTACTAAGGAAAATGTTCCACTTTACAATGATATAGAATGATGTAGAAGAAAAAGGCACACTAGACCATAACCCCAACTATTACACAACCACCTAATGATGATCCTAGACCTCCCGACACTGCCTCTTCAACTCTTGGAAGATAGACACTTGTACAATTTTTACAATGATGCTTTTACAATGACTCGGTACAATGATACCTTTACAATGACTGTATGCAGTGCTGCCCTCGTGAAGAATTCATGTGGTGAACTTCTTGATGTTGTTCTGCACCTAGATTGCTACTCTTATCATGCTACCCTTTCTCACTCTTCAGAACATTAGATCATGCATTAATTATTATCTTTATGAATATATAATACCTACCATTAGGGGAATTTTGAGGTCTAAAATGGGCCTCCTAAGAAAAATGTACAAAAAATAAACTTTATAACAACCAATAGGATTCAAGATGATGATGTCAACCATGGGGGATGATTTACCATTTTTTAAATAAAAGGGAAAACATATTAAAAAATAATAAAATAATAAAACTACTTTTTCAACTCGTATTCTCAACTTATCTCCCAAAATTTCTACTCAAATGTCGAGTGGGAGTACTTGTTGGATGAAAAATTTAATTCCTCATCCAAGGATTACCCTTGTTGCATACTTTCGATGAACTCTACTACACGAAAAATGAGAAATACATCAAAAACGTGATTGTAATCACATTTTTTTTATGTATTTCTCATTTTTCGTGTAGTAGGACCCATCGAAAGTATGCAACATGGGTACTCCTTGGATGAGGAATCCAAAGCGTATGGGTCTCCGGCTGAAAATTTGAGTAAAAAATTTGGGAGATAAGTTGAAAATATGAGTTGAAAAAGCAGTTTTTCCATTTTTCCCTCTAAAATTTGATGATGTCATCAAATCTTATTTGATTTTTTCCACTATTATTTTATAATTTCCTTAGGAGGCCCATTTTAGACCTCAAAATTCCCCTAATGAAAAATTCTTCAAGGAAATACCCATGACATGATAATATCAAAACTTACCTCATCTTGCAAAGCATATGTCAGTACTAAAAAAAAAAAGGAAATTAGAATACAAAGAACCTAATGCAATTAAGATATGAACATGCATATATAGAATATACTTACCTAGAGCTTACCTTTGCTGCACCTTGCTTTTCTTTTCTTCCCTATAAATTATGGTCCTTTGCAGCCCTTTCCAACACATGATCTACCTTTTTCTTGCCTTCTAGGAGCTCCATATTGAATCCAGTGTATCTCTGTTATTTCATATCCCCAATATGTGATTTTTGGTCCTATAGTGGTCCTCTGAGTCTTATTTCCAATTCCATAGGGCTGACCCAATTTTAATTCTTCAAGACAAAGTTATGCCCAATCTCTCACAATGACCTAATTTTGGACTGGTTTAGTAGAGCGCACTTGTATGGCATGCCACATATCACTGTTTATTCATTCGACTCTAAAATTGATACATAGAAAACTAAAGTTTGTGCATTATCTGCCACTTTTTACAAAATTCCAATCCGCTACTCAGATAGAGAGTTATGAAAATTTTCCCAAGGTCGCTTCTTTGATATGAAGTTCAGGAGCCTGCCAAAACACTTACTTCCACAGATCATATCTCCGAAAATATTGCGCACCTTGATCTGAAATTTTTACAGGAGCTTTCTCAGGCTTGCCGATTTGCCTCATAAAACTTTCAACTTCTGAACCTTCATAGAAACAACTTTATAGCGAAAACTCCACGATGACCTATTTTAGGTAGCAAAATTCCTTATATGAGGAGGATATGAGGATCAAAATTTATATAAATGCTTAGGTTGAGAGGGACTTAAACAAGTGAACATGGGAGGGATTTTAGGAGCTTAAAAATTATTAATTATTGACTTTTCAATGACCCATGCCACAACCCAATGGGGTTTTAGCCCACTAACTGGGGTTACAAACTTCAAACATGAATATCTCTCAAACTGTGAAGAAATACATGGCGTGTCATATATCAATGGAAAAATCTCAACAAGTAGAAACAATCAATAATATTCTTAACCCAGAATATAGTAATTTGGTTTGTAAAAATTCCCATGCAAGATCTGGGTAGCCTCTGGTGTTGCTTGGGTTGACATCAATGACAACCACTGATCAACACCAGCTTGGTTAGAGTCACGCACCACGAAGGGTGCATCTACATCCATTTCAAAGATGCCCACCAAGCCTCGAAGAAGTACCCAGATGACAAATAAAAGCATTAGAGATGGGGTCACCCCGACCAAAACTGGTGAGACCATTAACTTGGAGAAGGAAACTGCATCTGAAAAGAATGGTGCCAAACCTAAGGAGATTGAGGCTCAGACTACAAAGAAAGTGGAAGCACAAACCGCCAAAGGGACAAAACGTGGCTCTCAAGCTGCAGGAGGTCTGAGAAAGAAGTGCAAAGGATCAAAAGTTTTCGAAGAAGAATATCTGACACTGACAAAGGATGACCGTAATGAAATAGCCAACACTATCACCTCTGCGATAGAGGATATGTGGATCAACCTAGAGGCATACTACAAGGCTGCGCTCGACGGTGTGTAGAGAAGAATTTATGAGTTAAAGGTTCACGCGACCCTGATTCAAGCGAGCGTAGCCCAAACGAGCCAGATGCAAGCGAGCGTGCTAGCTACCAGCGTGCAACCACTCACTACAGTCTTACATTTGACGGGGAAGAGTCTCTTAATTCAGATCCCCGAGCCTACCATCTGCGTCGAGTCATCGATTATGAGTGTGCAAATTAAATCTTATGGTGAAATTAATGTCGATTTGGTTGTGCTAATTGCAGGTAAGCTTCATATGGTCCATAACATGATCATGGATGAGTTGTAGTTTTGAGAAGCCTGAGCCTACCACACTGCCACTAAGGCATATCAGCACGTGATCAACCTTCAGCAGAAGCAACAGTCAGTCGAAGAAGCATGTCACGCAGTAGAGGCTCGGCGCATTGCCTTAGAAGCCAAAATTGACCAAGTCTGTAGCGATGTTTCGGTGGTCCTCACCTCAGCTGCCCCAGCAGAAAAATTGGAAGGGCTGGCCACTACGTTAAAGGCATCATTGGAGAAAATTTAGATTGTCCATGCAGAATTTGAGCACCAGATAGGAGATTTGCAGATAAAGTTGCAACTAGAGACCCCTATGGAATTCAGAGCTTGGCATGTTGCAAAAGTAAAGACAACAACCGACAGCATTATCGCCGTAGTTACTAAGTGCGACCAACCATTAGATGAGGCCATGGGGGTCTAGGCTTCAGTTCAGAATGACCTGATTATACAACAATTTTGCAATGAGTTGCACGTCAAGGAGAAGAAATTTGTAGATATAAGGATGGCGACACCCACCTTAGCGATCGCACAACGCTTTTCCTACCTATAAGAGGGTTTGGTTATTCAGACGAACATAGAGGACTTTCATCGCCATGAGCACTTACTGGAAGCAAGGATGCAGCTATGGGCCGAGGAAGCCCTGCAGTTGTCTAAGACTTTAGATGGAGCCTTGAAAACCCTTAAGTAGACCCAACGCAACATATACCTTGCAGATGAAGGATCAACAAGGAAGAAGCTATTATATGAAGCATAGGGAGCTTCTGCGTAGAGTGTTGAGGTGATCTTTCCACTTAAGACCCATGTCGTTGCACTCAAGGCAAAGATGAATGAGCCCACCCCATAGTGACTTAGGATGAGGCACGAGTTTGTGTTGGCGGCCTGTTGGAGTCGGCTCCCTGGGGTAATTTTTTATAAAGTTTTGTATATATTTTTGTTATGTGCACTGCGCGGAAGAGTCAAAGGGGCTTTAGGGCAGGTCAATTCCCTATTTTGTGTAAACGGTTTTTAAGGGAAAACTGTGGGCCTCAAACAATCTTTTGAGACCATAGTATATGCATACTAAATTGATATAAATATATATAGATCGAGCCAAGTTCAATAAGTAATATCATTCTTATGTTGATGAAAATTTTGTAATGATTTCAGTCTAAGTCTGGGTTGGGTATAAAGGCTCTTGTAGGCTATGTGCGTGGAGACCTAGTCCTAGTTTTGTGCATGGAAGGGTAATTGTAAGGGAAGTTTGAATGTATTGAATTGTTGAATCTATTAATACAAAGACCCTTTTTGGAAAAATCAAACGTGTTATGTGATTGATATGTTATCTATTTGATTACTGTGAATATGTTATGTTTATTGCTTAAGATCGCTTTTACTTCTATTTATGATCAATTGCATCTGCGCGAATGAATGAAGTGTATGAAGTATATTATGAATATGTATGTTTAAGTATATTTTTTATTGTGTGAAACTATACACACTATATGCTAGGATAATCTGCAAAGGTCTTGGATTATGTTACATTAGGGGAATTTTGAGGTTTAAATTGGGCATCCTAAGAAAAATCTACAACAAAAATAAACTTTTTAAGAACCAATAGGATTCAAGATGTCGATGTCAACCATGGGGGATAATTCACAATTTTTTAAGTAAAAGGGTGAAAATATTAAAAAATAATAAAATATTAAAACTACATTTTGAACTTGTATTTTCAACTTATCTCCCAAAGTTTTTAATCAAATTTTGAGTGGGAGTACTCATTGGATAAAAAATTTAATTCCTTGTCTAAGGAGTACCCATGTTTCATACTTTTGATGGACCGTGCTACACGAAAAATGAGAAACACATGAAAAAACGTGATTGCAATCACATTTTTCATGTATTTATAAGTTTTCGTGTAGCAAGATCCATCGAAAGTATGCAACATGGGCACTCCTTGGATGAATAATTAAATTTTGCATCCAACAAGTACTCCCACTCGAAGTTTGAGTAAAAAATTTGGGAAATAAGTTGAAAATACAAGTTGAAAAAGTAGTTTTTTATTTTTTATCTCTAAAATTTGATGATGTAATCAAATCTTATTTTATTATTTCGACTATTATTTTATAATTTCCTTAGGAGGCCCATTTTAGACCTCAAAATTCCCCTAATGTCTGCTTGCATTTGTGTCGAAGTTGATCTGGTAGTTTTTTGATCTTTTTATGCACGCATCTACTTATGATCTGTGATAAGCTCCGTTATAAATATGTTTAGGGCCACCACATCAATTTCTTCCTTGGGGTGTGGAAACCTGGTTCCAACACCCGCCCATACTGCTTCAAGTGAGACTTTGATCTGCGCAATCAGGTCATTGCCGAAAGGGCCAATAGTTGGAGGGTTTGTTGGTTGTGAAATAAATCCGAACCTAGTTCAGGACCTCTCAACTTTCAAGCCAACAACCTGCGATGTGATGTGGGTGCTCCCACATTCTCTCTAGAATCAGGAATAAACCTATCAGCCTCTCTAGTGCACTTCCTTCTATCTCAGGATGTCTTTGAATTAATGGGTGCTTTCACTCTTCGTGTCTTTTCTTATGGCTACTCCACATCTTGAGGTTCTTATTTTGGAGCTAAGATATCCTCAACTGCATACAACTAAAGCTCCCTTTCAAGGAAAATTCGCATGGCCTTCTCTTCATTGAATTTCACACCTCTTCTTACCACCTTCATCTTGTGTGCTGGAAAGTACACTCGATAGTTTTCATGTGTGTCATTTTACCCCACAGGTATCCCCAACTCAAATGTTAGCTCTAGCTTCTTCCTGGCATATTTGGTCACATGGAAATAAACTGATGAATTTTTTTTTTTTAAATGTGACACATCTAGTCTCTTACCTAAAAAATATTCCTATGGTGTACACATCCCAAGTATCTAATGTGGAATTTTTTTCTGCACAAATATTTTTGTGTTGCATGCTTCCAACCATAGATGCAACGGTAGGCTTTGATCATGTAACATAGCTCATGCTTCTCCCACAATAGTTTTTTTCTTCCTTTATGCAACCCCATTCTCTTCTAGGTTATGAGATGCTATCAATTCCCTTCGAATTCCTTTCGAATCATAGAAGTTCTTGGATTCGTTAGAGACATATTTTCCACCATTGTCGCTCTTCAAATCCTTCATCTTATTCCCTTTATATTTCTCGACAAGTGCCTTGAAATCACAAAACTTTGAAAACATCCAATCTTTCTTCTACATGAAGAAAAACCAACACTTGCGTGAAAAATCATCTACAAAAATCACATAATACCTATGTTTTATTGTGGAAGTTTTCAAGAACAATCCACACACATCTGAGTGAACTCTCTCAAGGATTTCCTTTGCTTGGCTTTCCTTATCGTGAAAGGTGGATTTGTTATACTTCCCCAATGTACACCATTTTCATGTATCTCGCTGCTCAAGTGCACCCTTTGGAAGTCCCGTAGAAATGCATGATATTAAAATTTTCATGGTGTAGATGGCCCAACCTCCTATTCCATAACTCAATGATGTCGCGAAACAACACATTCTTTGTTGTGCTCAAGGCAGCACAGTCTTCTACATCCAATTTGCAGAGGTAATTTACTCGAACACCAATCTTCTTCACCTGTCGCGTGGATTTTTGATGAAGGAAAACCTTTCCTTCACTAAATATCACATCATAGCCATGGTCTTCCAACATAGCAAAAAAAACCAAATTCTTCTTTAAAACAAGAAAATAAATGACACCTTTTAATGTGAGAGGATTACCTATGCCGATAGCACTATACCTCCCATCATATCCTATCTCGATGTGCCCTTGGAGATCCTTCGCCTCCAATTTATTGAAAAATTATTTATTACTATTCATATGGAATGAAGCTCCACTATCTAAGTACCACAAAGACCCCATCACTGATGACATCATGCATGTGATGAGGGTGAAATTCAACTCAAGATATTAATCAAGTGCTTCACATTCCACTCCTCCTAAGGACTTATTTCTAGTTTTCTTGTGCATACATTTTGTAGGACAATGTCCAAGCTCATGATAGTGAAAACAATTTACCTTTGATAAATCTCGCTTCTTGCCCGCCTGACCAGAATTTGATTTGGAATGGGACAACTTCCCTTTCCCTTTATTCGCCATTCTAGATAAGGTACAGTTATCTTCATCTTCAGTCTTTGATTAGGATCCATCTTTGGTGTTCCATCCAATCTCTTCTTGTACTAGGTCAGACAGCAAACTCTCCCACTCTGGTAGCTTCTCCCTCCCATTCACTGAGTCTTGGTAGCTATGCCAACTCTTGGGAAGGCCTAGAAGTGGTAGGCTCACAAAAGCATCATGGGAAACTCTCACCCCAACACTTCGAAGCTCATATCGACATTGAGTGAACTTTTTCAAGTATTTTGGAATCGTGTTTCCCTTCTCCATCTTGATCTTTCTGAGCTTGTCCTTCAGCACCAGCTTCCTATGGTCATTGTTATTCTAAAATGGATCTATTAAGGCCTTGCACATAGCATATGGATTTTCCTTTCTATGGAGGTTCAAGACAATATGATCTCGAACTCTTTCCAATATAATCCTTCTCACCTTTTCTACACTCTTCTTCCATGCATCAACAAGTTGAGAATTTGTTGTTGTGGGCTATGGAATATCATTGTCTATGAATTCCTTCAGTATTTTGTCCTCCAACACTGCCTGCATCCTGTCCATCCATGCTATGTGATTTTAATTACCCTCAAGGGCATATTTGAGTCTCAATCCAGAGAGATACATCATGATCTACTGCTAGTCCTGAAGAATAAAACTGCAAATTTGATTCACCTATTCAAAAAAAAATCAGGTTCTTCTCTTCTATACTGAATCCTTCTCTAATTCCATGTATAAATATCTAAATAGATTAAAATGATATTGTAATGAACTAAAACAAAATACTGAACCAATTCTACAAATTTTGGAAACCAATTACGATTGCATAATCACATGAACAAGAAAGAGAAAGAATTTCAATCGCATAAAAGAAAGATGTATCTAGGGAAAGTCTCAGCTGAAAATACCCCTATATGTATATTTCATAAAGTCAAGAATATGAAACAATAAAATTTTATTTCCCTTCCTGAGAAATCTATGCACTCTACTAATTGTCTCACTCTGATCCCAACAAGAATGGTCTGATACTTAACCAATTTCTTGCTCTAGGTTGTGCAGCCTTGCTTACGCATTCTTGGAGGAATTAAGCCCCTAGTAATTAGGAAATTCCCAAGAATTTATTGTCAAAATTATATAAGGCGTCCTACTGACTTCATGCATGGCGTGTACAATTTACTAATTATACAATTGATAGATCTCTTCCCTTTAACTCCAATCTTAAATGGCCCTTCCTTAGAACTAACATGCGACAACTATTTATAGAGAATTATCAGTTATTTGATTGATCACTACATGTGAATTAAATAATATTTAATTCACTAGACCTATCACTAGCTCATCTCTGAGTTAGAACAAGTTGAACTGATTTTAACTCAAATAATTGAGTTAACTAAGTAGAACTCAAAATAAACTCCAATTGGACCCCCTAAAACTTAGAGAGAACTCTACACCCTCGGTTTGACCCTCAACTCAAATTGACTGAGCTAACTAATTCTTAGTGACTTAGTTAACTCATAAAAGACATCATGTGATGTGGAATTACAATTTACTTCTAATTTAATTAAGGGAGAATTAAATTAGAAGCCTTTCTTGTTGCCAATTTCAACAAGCTCCTCCAACAACTAGAACTAGTTTAACTGAAAACAACTTGAAATAACTGACCTTGATTGCTACAAATTAGCAATCACATATGATTAGCTATACTATATCTCCTCTAACTCAAATTTATTGAGCTAATTGAGTGACAAGAGCCATTTCACCTCAGTTAACTGCATCCAAGTTGTTTGTTGATGTGGAAATTCAAGTTTTCTCAATTTAATCAAGGAAAAATCTAATTGAGAATTTCTTGGTGCATTTTTCAACACCAACTATTTTAGAAATATCGATTTGAATTTTGGCTATCACTGGGTTCCAATAGAGCCCGCATATTTATGGAAGACCGTCTTCAAATCCAAGCGAGGCCATTTTGAATGGTTGGTCATTCCCTTCGGGTTGAAAAATTCCCCTTCTAATTTTATGAGGATGATGGATGACATCTTGCAGCCCTTCACCAACTCGTTCGTGGTTATTTATCTGGATGACATACTCATCTTCAACAAGATTTGGGAAGAGAACTTTCAACACATTCGAGAAGTCCTTTAAACCCTGCGACAACACAAACAATGTTCCAACTCTGGAAAAGACACCTTTGGCATGAGACAGGTATAATATCTTAGTTACATCATAGATGAGCAAGTCATGTATTGGGATCCAGCTAAGATCCAATTCATTTGGGATTTTCCAACCCCAACCACTATAACATAGCTTCACATATTTTTTGGCCTTGCAAAATTTTACTAGAGGTTTGTGATGGGAATCTCCCATATCTCTCGGCATATGAGTCATATTATCAAGGGTGGAGAGAAAAAAAAGTTTTACCGGTCTAAGTCCCAACAGAAGCCATTCATTGAGTTGAAGCACTGCATCTACTCTGCACCTCTACTGAAATTTCCAGACCTGTAGCAACCATTTGAAATTGAGACAGATGCCTCTGACTATCATGTTGGTACAATCCTCAACCAACACGAACATCTAGTTGCCTATCATAGTGAGACATTTTTTTAAACAATTCGTAAGTACCCCAGCTATGATAAAGATATGTATTCTATCATGTAGGATTTCCGACAATGTAAGCACTACATTCTAGGGAAGGAGATAGTCATCCACACCGATCACTGACCTATTGAGTTTATACAAACACAATGGAAGTTTCAAAACAAATTCCATTGGAAGTGGTCTACATATCTGCAACAATCCCACTTGAATATTAAACACAAAAATGGCAATACCAATTATGTTGCATATTGCCTCAGCCGGCCCTTGTTTGCAGCACTAACTATTGTTCCCAAATATTTTGGCCACGAGACCTTTTATGGACACAAGTGTACAAAAATGATATAGAGTTCTCCACCACATACCAGATGCTAGTGGATGTCAAGAATTTTCCAATTTCCACCTCCACGATGCATTATTATGCTACCCGAGTCACCTTTGTGTTCCTTCAAGTAAGCGTGCCAAGCTGATTTGGGAGGCACACTACAGTTGGATTGCAGGACACTTTGCTGTGGATAAAAATGTGGTCGTACTACAGAATTACTTTTATTGGCCAAAACTTCGACAGGATGTTGGGAAATGTATCAGATCTTGTACTACCTATGGCATCACCAAGCCAATCATCAAGAAGAAAGGATTGTACCTTCCTTTGCCTACTCCCAACCAGCCTTGGGAATCCATCTCCATGGACTATCTGGCCTCCCTTCTACCAAGCATCGTAATGACTATGTATTTGTGGTAGTGGAAATATTTTCTAAGATGGTTATATTAGTGACCTGCAAGAAGAGTATCATAGAAAAGGACACTGTGAAGCTCTTCTTTGAATGAGTTTGGGTAAATTTTGGGATCCTGCAGACCATTATATTAGATCGGGATAACATGTTCCTAACCACATTATGGTCAAGACTCTAGTCATTATTAGACACCAAGATCACTAAGTTGACTTCATTCCATCCCCATATTGATAGCTAGACAGAGGTTTTCAACAGGATGATCGTGCACATACTCTGCATGCACAAATATAAGAATCCACGAACCTAGGATGAGATACTTACCTACACATTTATAATAGATCTCTCCATAGTTCAGTTAGTCGCAATCCATTTCAGGTGGGTCTAGGATTTCAACCATTATGTCTAATTGATGTTTCCATGCCTCATGTTACTACATAGAAAGAATCCACACGTACAATTTGAGGTTGATAAAGAAACCAAATTTATTGAATGCATCTAGCACATCCACCAGCAGGTTCACACAGGCTTGGAGAATTTCAATTCCAAGTACAAGAAACAACATGATCAACATCGAATGCCACACAAGTTTCAGTTAGGAAATAAAGTTTGGTTACATTTGCAGAAAGAACGCCTTACCAGAGCCCATCGAAAGCTCAAACCACTCCAATATGGGCCTTTCACCATCACCAAGGATGTGGGAGACAATGCTTTTGAGATCAACATTTCCCCATTCCTTTTCCTGCACCCAGTGTTCAATGTGGACCGCCTTTGGCCATACATTCCACAATTACTAGATACATCAGACAGTGCAGAACAACTCACATCAGCAAAGCTAAACCCAAACTACATGGAACAATCCACAACTGATCAGATCATGGACACACATATTAATAACACTCAACATCAGAAGATTCAAATTTATTGGGTTGTCAAAGCTCACCATCTCCTGCATCAAGTTAAGTGGCTCACTAGGGAGCAAGTTCAATTGAATTTTCGTCATCTCAGGGAGGATCTCAACACAATGGGGATCATTGATTCTTATGGTGGGGGGGGGGGGGGGGGGCGAGACAACGACATGTGGATGTTAGTGGCCACCCTCCTATTCCGCCTATACTCCCACCATTGTTTCTTCTACTCATCTTAATTGGAGCACAATTTACTATTTTTGGTAGTTTTAGGAGTCCTGGACTTTTGGAACCGTTTTGAGGCCCTAAAAGACATTTTTTGGAAAATTGGAAAACATGAGTCTTTTATTAAAATTTGTATTCCTCGGATAGATATTTATAACGAGGTAGCATACACCAAAGTTACGACCTTGGGAAGTTGATGTACCAATTTACCCCAACAAGGTCAACATATTTTTGGCGCTTCATCTCCTAGGGTTAGTATTTTGGATGTTTAGGGTTTTCCATTGTTTCAAATTAATAAATAGGCCTTCGATCATAATTGTAATACAATTTATAAGGCATGTATCCACCACATCTCTTCTCAGATATATGTTTTCCCCCCAAGAAAAAATTGCAACTTTAATCATGAATTGAACAAAATTACATATTGTAGATGCTAAAAGCATATGCAAGATTGAGCCAATCCTGTAATGCAGGATTTATACATACTCATCAAAGAGCTAAAAAATATTATTTTCTACCTTTCTTTTCTTTCCACTTTACGCCAACCACTAGTGTTGGGTGTGGATGATACTAAAGCCACTTAATTCTCTTTTAAATTAGCTGGGAACTCTTTGTCAGAATCTAAACCTTTTGACACATGGGTGCATTTGGATCCACTTACCTCTTTTTTGGGGGTAATTTTTTCATATTACAACTATGAGACTGTAGATATTGAAGTTAGCATGGAGGTGTGCTAAATCACATCCTACTATGGATTAATCTTGTCATTCTAAGGATTGACTTTTGTATCATTTTCTGGTACTTCAGCTTCTTCTACTTCTACTTCCTATGATTCTGCAAATTTCCAACCTTCGGGATTTTGAGGTTGTCTTTTTTTTCTATTGTTATCCTTTTTGACTTGTGGGTAGGTGCTTTAGAGATGTCCCATTTGTAGACAGGAACAACATCAAAATGTTGTATTTTCGTAATAAATATTTTGTGTTCAATATAATGCGATCAGGTAATCCTTAACTGAGGTCAACTTCAATACAAATTCTAGAAAATGTAAGGATGCCTTTGTGGGTTCATTCTAAATCGATCTTAAGAAATTTCCCCACAAAGTTCCCGATACCTTCTAGTACTTTGGGATGCTAGAAATGAAGAGGTAGATTATGTAATCTCATCCAAACCATAATTTTGCATAACACCATAATGTTAGCATCAAATTCAAAGAACCAGGTGTCATAAAGAGCCCAAAATTGCCCCAAAACCATTGTCCTTCATTTAAAACATATTCCATGTCTTTGACTGTATCAAACTTGACAATAAAAAAACCATTTTGAACATACAGGTATATCACAACTGGGTGTCTAATTTAAGAAAACCCATTGATATAGTGCCTATGATTTGGGCCAAAATCCATTAAATCTACAGATAAGTGCTTTGGTGTAGAAATATGCATAAAGACCATTTACTTCATCCACCGTAACAGTCAAAGTTGGGATCGGAGTTTTCTACTCCAATATATACGACCCAGGTAGGAAAGGTGAAATTTATGGTGTGTTTTGAGGCATCCCCTTCCCTTTGAAGTCATCTTTGAATGATTCAGGGCCTTTGTAGTTGGATCCGAAGCATCCTCCAATTAGTCTCGAGGTGAGAGAGATGGATGTTTCGGGTCGAACACCATAATCCTTCAATGTGTGGTCGTCCTACATCAATTTTCTTGTATATATCAAGTTTTGAAATCTTACTGGTATGCCTATTTTTTTTTGGATCTCCTACTTGAGGTTTCAAATCTGCATCCCCACCCATATCTGCATACATATGGATTTCCTACTAAAAGTTTTAATAAATATTTGTTGCATATCTCCTTCATCAGGGGTCTTCATGTAGACTTTTTGTGCACATTATGGCTTTGGATCGGCACAATCATTTTTTTTGGGTGTATCAGAGTGAGATCTAGGCTATTACATTGTAGATCTGAGTGCAATGGAACCATTGTGTTCATGCTCTTGTACCGATCCAGTCGTCAATCCAAAAAATAAGAATAATGATAGATCATGTCCGTGATGACTACAAAGGTGGAAGATCCTGCAAGAAATCGTGTGAAAATCCACAGATCTAGATTTGTGGGTGCCAGATCTACATTACCAGTATTATGTGCCCCAAGATCTGGTGCTGAGTGTGACTCAAATAGTGTCTTGATGCAATACCATTCATCTCTAGGCTAGGTCGATGGTGGTTTTGTAGATCTAGTCTTATATTTCCAAATCTGAAGATCTGAGAGGAAAATTTTTAGGGATCAATCAATAGGGAAGATCAGTTCATGGTCTCTCTAGGCGCAGAAGTAGTTGGTAGAGAAATCCAACGACAAATAGATCTGTGATCCCAGACACTGATGAGCTCCCATGTGTCTTGGCCACCGATACAACAAATGATGGTTGTTTCCACCATCTGGATAGATGTATTCAGGATTGAAAACAACACCATAGCGAAAACATCGCCATCATGTGGTCCCTCCTCTAAACACTTCTTCAAATTTTCAATTAGTGTAAATCTTGTGGAGATTTATTGATCCTTTTCACATCCCTTGAAGTGGTACAAATCTCATTTATTGTTCTTCTCTCTTTTAATATGGCACTTGGTCTCTTTTGTATCTTCTCAGAGATAGGTTACCATCGCCTAAGTTAATTTATTTCCATTTTGCATGTAAACAAATTTCAGTACTTTGTCATTAACGAATTGAAGTTATATTTTCATTTTTTCTCTATGTTTCTATTTATATATGTATTTAATTTCATTTATTCATAAATATGGGTCAACCTAGCCCACCAGGCTATAGAAAAAATTATTTATGTCCAAAAATGCCCTAAATTAATGGTGGACACCCAAAGCCATGGTTGCATTTCTTCATTCTTAAAAACCCTTAAGAAAGGGAAAAACATTAAGTGTACTTATGATTTAACTGTAAATTCATATATATATGCTATGAGTTACTTCCAATCTTTTTTTTTTGTAAGTGATGTTACACAACCTACTCATAAAAATTCCCTATAAAAAATGGCCATGTTAAGAAAGGGGTTGAAAGTGGATGACAAATATTCTCAGATAATGACTCAGTATTCCCTCCAAATACATTTCAATACATCAATTATTTTGATGAATAAAATTGACAGTTTTAAAATGATGTGTTTAAACTATCAACTCTTTATTCTAGAATGTGTCACCATAAAAGTCTCAACGCATTAGAGAAAAATCATAAGCATGACAAGGGATAGTTTGTGAGTAGCCAACATCAAACTCCCAAGCCACACCAAAAATATTGTATCATGATAAGGGACAATTTGTGAGCATCCAACATCAAACTCTCAAGCCACAAAAACATTGTAGATTCCTAATATGCATGTAATTACCTTTGAACTATGATCTTCACAAGCTCAAAATAAAAAAATTTGAATAGTATAAGTGGTGTACCTATATTTCCATATTAATTGGAAAAGTGACTGCCATTAGGTTAAAATTGAAAGTAAAAATGGGCTCATAATGACTTTAACTGCTAAATATGGACATAATGTGTGAATCTTGGTGATGCTTTGTAAGCTTACAAATGTTCCAACCACATTCATAATTAATGAATAACATGTTCACATCTTGTCTTCATGAAATTTCTTTGGTGTGTTTATAAATGATGTCATGGTATATAAAAGAACATTATAAAGACTAAAACACATCTATAAATCTCTCCATGTTAAGTTGTGTGTCAAGCATTCAAAATATGATTTCTTCGAAAAGATAAAGTGATTGGGCATAGATTGAATGAAATGCATTTGACCCCGAGATGCATCAATTTTACATTTAAGGTACCTTGATCTACCATAGCTAGCCCCTATCAACCTAAGTTGGACCAATACTCACACATATTCATATTCAAACAACCATGTTATTCCACCTAGGTACAATATGACATATGGCTCATTTGTAGTGATAACACTGGGGTTAGCTTCAAGTGTGTGCATCCCAACTACAAGTTGAGACCAATGATTTTATGGAGCAGGAATCTTGGATTTCCAGGTTATGTTCCTTGAAGCCTGATAGAAAGGATCACTTCATCTACAAATGTTCAAGTTGATATGAGATCAATGGGGGATACTACACTTTCATTTGGAAGATTTCCCTAAACCAGTGCAAACTTCGAGCACTCAACCTTAGCTCAAATGCTCAGACATTGATTAATCACTTCAATTTTTAATCATGTATGTAAACATTGATACTGGATCATGTCGATAAAACTCACGATAGGAATCAACTTGAATAAAATAGAAAAAAAATTATCCAATCAAACAACGAACTATTCATTAGATACCCTCAAACTTAGTAAACCTCACCAAACAAGACAACCAAAAAAAGGAGCACTATCTCAATGATTGTGTAAAAGAACTTGCTCAATGTTGTTAGTCATCAGTATTTTTCACCTGTTAATGATTACTATTTGTTAAAGCCAAGTTTTCTAGCAGCTGATCTCAAATTTGTCAAATTTTCCAGCTGGAAAACACCCATAAACATTTTTTCCCTTTTACCTTTTCAATCAGCCCATGATGAGATAAAACATCATTGTCAAGCCCTACCTAGCCTCATTCATATAAGCTTTTCCATCAGCTCCAAAGAGAATAATCTAAATCTGTCCAAAAATTCTCCCCTAAGTTAGGTAGTGGCGCTTTAGGCAATCTTCCCTTGGCAAATTATCATAAAGCCAAAAGAACCTCTATCTAATATCAACCAGTCCTAGATGACATTCCTATTCTACAAGTAAAGCTTGATACACTCTTAAGTCGCACCACTAACAAACCTTGATGTCTCAGCAGTGCATATGCCCTAGGTCAAGCTGATATTAGGTGAATGTATAGTGTTTCAATGTCTTTTTCAAAGAGCAGAAGTATACTAGTGTTCCAGAAGACATTATTAAATTCAACATGAGAAGGCAGCTGCTTCTCATGTGGATTTGAGCCTGGGATGCAAATACTGGATAGAGAGTTATTTCATTAAGCTCCTGCAAACACAGTCAAAGGTTAGTGAATTATAAATGACAAGAAATTCTCTGCAGATACTGGCTAGGCTGCCCCTGATTGCCTAAAAGATGCACAAAGAGGGTTGACAGAATGAGAAAACCTCCTCCATACATGAGCAAAGGGTTGAAGGACTGAGAAAACCTCCTTCATTTTACAAGCAGAGGTTTTGGCACTGTGATAAAGGCCTCCTTCATCTAATAAGAAGAGGGCCAGGAATAGAGGCAGGGTTTTAAGTGTAGTAGGAAAGCAACTGAAGGCTTATGGATAGAAAAATGGTGTTCAAAATAGAAGGAAAGAAGTGGTACTGTGATAATCCAAGAGGTTTGATTTTTCTTCTATCAGAGTTTTCCTTCAAAGGCAATCTAAGGACATATGAACAAGCCCTGCTAAGGTATGAAATTTCATCAAAAGTTTCCAGATTTTCTCCTTGATCAACAGGCATGAAATCTAGCCATTGTTTTCCTTCAAAAAATAGAGTTGAAATTAGTGGAAATCCATTCAAGGTTTATGAGTGGGGAGCTGGGTTAAACATAAGCCAAAGAGTGATGTTGATATTCAAAGAAGGTTTGTTTTTCCTGTTCATGAAGATATTTTTCAAAAAACTCATCAAAATTGACAAGAAGGTGACCTAAGCCTTGTTTTCTCAAAGGGGACTTTGCAAATAAACAACACAGAGACATTATGTATAAAAAGGGTATGACAAGTGTTTTAATTTTAGGAACAACACTCAAAGCAATTGAAGCATGCCATTGTCACAAACAAAGGCTTGTTCCTTATGAAAACAGGTTGAATACCTTGATGTTGCATTTGATTGTAGGAGAGGTTTTTAAAAGGAGTTCATTTTGATAAACAAATGATGGTAAAACCTAGGTGAATGAAACTGAGTTTCAACCACAGTCAAAGAGGAATATCATGCAGAGCATCCATCTATAATCATCAACATGGTTTTGAGCAAGTTTTCTTGGAAGGGACAGATATGAACAAAGGAAACAATTTTCTTCCCTTAATAGGCAAACAGTGAAAAGAGTTTAGCCTTGGGATGTTTTCTTCACTTTGAAAAAGGGTCATATATACGAAGATCTTAAAAAATGTCATCCACAACGCTTTAAAGAGTCCTGGTCAAATATTGGGTTTGTGATGTTTTAAAAATTATAAAATAACAAAGCAGTGCTTCATGTTTTGTTTTACACCAAGAGTTCTTTCAAAAAGCTTGTTAACCCTCACAAGTTAAGTTCAAAGGGTTTCAAATTTAAGAGGATAAAGGACCATTGCCAAGTCTCATTGCAAGGTTCAAAAAACATAAGCAAGCATTCACAATCACCCTCCTACCTGGCCATTGGAGAAAAGAGGGATTTCAAGCAAATTTGCAGAGTTTTTAGAGGCTTTAAGCCTGCGCGGCGCGCCTGGAAAAGTGCGCGGCGCATTCAGACAAAGAATTATGAAGGCCTTACACTGTGGCACGGTGCACCTGTAGTGGCGCACGGCACACCTGTAACGCTCGATCACCACTGCCCGAAGGCCGACTCGACACCTATTTTACTGTGCGGTGCTCTTCCTTTTGAACGTGCCACGCCTGTTTGAACGATCAAAACACCTTCAAAAGGTCTTGAAACCTACTCAACTCATCAAGCAAGGGCCATAAGCCATCCTCAAGGTATTTTTATTATTTCCCCTTGGTGCATTCGAATTTCTAAAGGGTGATTGATGCCATGTTTTTCAAGACTAAAACAGTGGTTGGAGAGTAAGTTGTTTGAGAAAAATCCAAGGTTTTTGTTGCTATGATTTCCCAAGATTAGTATAGTGAAAGGTGGTGTGCTTGTATCAGTTTCAAAAGCCTGAAATTGCCTTCAAACAAAGTGATGAACCCTATACTAATAACATAGACCATTTCAAGTGATAGAGGGGAGTGTTGAAATGGTTTTAAGAGCCCTTATTGATTTTCAAAAACAGTGATAGTGGAGGAGTATGGTTCTAAAAGATTAAGGTTGGGTATATGGATAAAAATTGCTTTTTTATGATATGAGAAAGCAACTCTGTGCATCTACCATAGTTCAAAGAAGAAAAAATAGTGTTTGAAGGTCCCAAATTCAGTCTAGAAAGATGTTCTTCTTCCTGTGTTGAGAAGAGAGCCTATAATTGCTGAAGGTGTCCTAGCAGTGGTGAAAAACAAAATTAACCCATGTCTACAAAATCTAAGAAAAAACATTGTTTATAAGGTGGAATTTTGATCATTATAGATTGTTTTCTCTGTGTTATGAAATAGCAAACTAGTGTTGCCTCCATTGTCCCATAAAACAAAGTTTGGTGAGGGATTTTGCAAAGTCAGCTGAGGGTTTTTTGTCTACCTCTGTAAAAACAGTGAATACAAGAAGAGTTTTGTTTGGATAAAGGTGTCTTGCCTCTATCAAAACACAAGGAGATCTTTGCTCTAGCAAAAAGCCACATATACCTCTTTTTCAAATACCTTGCCCAAGCACAGTAATCAAATTGACTGTTTGCTTTTCATTTGACAAAAACTTGTTGATTGGCATAAAGGAGGAAAAAACAGTGATTTATAAGGAGTAGAAAGTTGGTTTTGGAGGACTGTTTCACGAACCATTCGAAACAGTTTTTCTTGGTCAAACAGTGACTGACAAGGAGGACAAGGTGTGTGCTTGAAAAACATTCCAAAGGCCATTTAAGACAACTTGGTATTGCAAAGAAAATTCAAAACAAAATGCCTCCCAGGAAAGACAGTAGGAGTGGCCTTCACAGGAGATTTGAGCATGTTTCCACTGAAGAAGTGAATGCTCATTCATCAGTCCAGTTTAAATTCCATAAGGTTGGGTGTCTATATTTTTTTCAAAGAGTGCAAGAGGTGAAGAGCTATTCCCCTTTGACACATATTTGTGCTTTGAGGTTTCAAGAGAAGCATTTCCAGCTAGCAGGCCTAGATTTCAAATTCTCTCCAAGATCCATTTCCAAGGCCACCAAAATCCCTTATGTTGGGGAGAAGTGGTTTAAACAAATCCACCTGGACTCAGAAGAATACAAGCCTTTTTTTAAGCCTGAGCATAGAGATTCATGCCCATCCATTTTTTCCTTCTCATATCTATTGACTAGTTACGCCCCCCTCATGAAGATAATCATGAAATACTTAACTTGTGAGGGAATATTCTCCCAAGTCTATGACTATCATATCTGATTGCTCATGCATTTCACAAGGGCCAAATTGTTAAATCTCCCTTTCTTCCTACATAGAAGTATTGAGAAAATGGCCTCCACTGTTCAGAAAAAGCCTCTTTCTCAGCAAACAGCCTACCTCTTCCATCTCTCCCTCATCAAAGTTATCATTCTTCATCAGCTTGAGAAGCAGGAAGTATCTTGGGATACTTTCATCACACATCTATATTTCGCCACTATCCCTTCATTTCATACATTTCCTTCAACTTCCACTCACCATCCTTCGCCTTCTTCAAGCAAGCCTATTCCCAAGAAGCTCAAATTTCCCATTGAACAAGAAAAAGATCATGATGAGGAAGAAGAGCATGAGCAAGAAGAGGAAGGTGATGATGAGCAGCATCATGATGAAACAGGGCAGCAAAGGGAAGGAGAAAAAAGTGAGGTAGAACAACAAGGGGAAGAAGAACAAAGTGAGGAAGAAAATCTAGGGGAAGAAGGGCATGATGAAGAGGAACATCATGATGAACAACAAACTCCTGGGCATGATGATAAACAATTGCAACAAAGTGATGGTGAGCAACCTCATGATGAAGAAAGGCATGATGAACAGGTGCGGCATGATGAACAGCAGCCTCATGATGATGAACAGAGGTAGCCTCATGATGATGAACAAAGGTAGCCACATGATGATGAACAACAACCTCATGATGATGAACATCAGCTTCAAAAAAAGGAACAATAGCCTCATAAAAAAGAATAGCAGCATGATGAAGAGATGCAACACAGTGAGAAGGACAACCCTCAAAAAGAAATTAAAGAGCCAATGGAGCATGTGCTAGCTGCCTCTCCTAGGCAAGGGCCATGCTCTCTTCTCCAAAAGTGGCCAAGCCCCAAACATCAAGGAAAAGGGTGCTTAGAGTTGTAACTCCAAATGTGACTAGGGCCCTCCGAAGCAAGGGAAAATTTCCCAAGAAGCCCATTGTCAAATTTCCCAAGAGGAGGAAGACTAAAAGAGCCACCCAAAGCAAAGGAAAGGAGAAAGAAGAAAGTAGTCATGAAAAGGAAAGGGAATTCGACATCATTCAAATCCAAAGTGATGATAGTGAAAATGAAGCCCGGATCCTAGAAAATCTCTTGATCAATAGAAAACTTTGATCCCGGTGGATATTGGTGGCCACCCACCTATTCCACTTGGCCCCCCACCATTGTCTCTTTCAGTTTTTCAGTTTCGGCATAACTTACTATTTTTAGCAGTTTTTCGGGTCCTGAACTTCCGGAGCCGTTTTGAGGCCCTAAACGACGTTTTTTGGGTATGCTTTTACCAATGAATTGGATCATCCAATTCGTCCCGACAGTTGTAGTCCTCGGATAGAGCTTTCTAATGATGTATCATGTGCGTCAAACGGAGATAGTATGCCAAAGTTACGTCCCTGGGAAGTTGAAACACCAATTTACCCAAACGGGGCCCATAGTTTTGGCGCTTCATCTCCTAGGGTTAGGTTTTTGGGATGTTGAGGGTTCTCCATTGTTTCTCGATAATAAATAGGCCCTCGAGCCTCATTGTAACTCAGTTCAGAGGCCTGTAGCCGCCACATCTCTTCTCAGAGATAGCTACCAGTGCCCTAGCTAGTTTTATTTCATTACGTACGTAGCGGTTCGGTTCTTTTGATATTAATTAAATGATGGCCATTCATTTGCATGTCATTTGTATTTACATTTATATGTTTATTACCATTTCGTTCCTACATAATCCCGGATTAGTGGTATCGAGAGGTGCTTTTTCTCGATCCTTCTTTGCATGTCCCCAACGAGGTCGGGGTATAAGGAGCTAGGGCTTGATCTGGTGGAACCTTTGCAAGATCGGCCTCGTAAACCTCGACGGACGCCCATGGGGGACGAAAAGAAAGATGAGGGAGCAGGAGATCCTATCAAAATATTGCTCGAGGAGGCCCTCGAAAAACCAAGGAACGCGATGATGGATAGTTTTGCTCAGATCCTTCAACGGCTGCCCACCGGCGGCGCATCTGCATCCAGTAGCCACTCTGGAGTTGCGACTCCCTTTAAGGTACAAGTAAATTTTGACATTCCCATATTTGAGGGTCAAATAGACGCGGATGCCGTAGATAGATGGTTGAATCTATTAGAAGGATATTTCTCTGTTCATGACTTTTCAGACCGGGAGAAGATTATTTTTGCACTCCTCAAAGCTACCCCCCATGTTAAGGACTGGTGGGAAACCTACTGTGAGAACAAGGACTAGACAAAACCCTCTCTGTTCTCGGCCGTACCAACTTGGAATTCTTTCGGAGACGCCGTCAAGGAACAGTACTATCCTGTGGGGAGCTATGAGGACAAGTACATACAATGGACCACGCTGCGACAACAAAGGGATCAAGATGTGCATGAGCTGACGAATCTGTTCCATACCCTGCGCACAAAGTTGGGTATCAAAGATTCGGAGAAACATTTGGTGCTAAAGTATCGCAGCTGTCTGCACAGATACATTCAGGAGGAAATGGAGTTCCTCGACATCTCCTCGCTTGGTACGGCATACCGGTATGCTGCCAAGATTGAGCAGAAATTCAAATAGAAGAAGCGAGACTTTGGATCTGTGAATCAAAAGCAAGGAAAAGGTGCTTCCAAACCGCAGAACAAAGGACAGAGCATGGCGGCTAAAGACAACCCGTCAAAGCCACAAGAAAAGAACAACACCGTAAAGCCAAAGAAGGACACGGGAAAGTGGTGTGAGTTCCATAAGAACTCCACTCACAACACAAGTGAGTGTCGGGCCAAGCAGTCGCTAGTGGCCGAGATGAGGGCTTCTGAGTCAGATGCATGCTCCGACTCCGAATCAGAACCTGAAAAGGGGAATGAAAAAGGGAAACAAATTATTGATGCGGAGCCCAATGCCACTATTGCCACTACAAAGATCCAGAAGGAGGAACCGGAAGATCCAGAGGAGGAGGAACGTCTCTTCCACTCCCAGATGTGGGTAAAGGGCTCCCCGGTATAGTTCATTGTCGAAAATGGGAGCCAAAAGAACCTCATTTCAGCAGACGCCGTGAAGCGGTTGGGCTTGCCGACCACGGCTCACCCACATCCATACACCATCGGGTGGCTTCACCAAGGACGAGATCTCCGCGTCAGCCAGCAGTGTCGCCTTCCCTATAGCATCAAGCCCTTCACGGATGAGGTATTATGTGATGTTGCTCCTATTGATGTTCCTGATGTATTATTAGGACAACCATACTTGTGGAAGCGTCATGCTGTGTATGAGTCTCGACCTCGTGCTGTTATTATTACTTTGGGAAATAAGTTGTACCGGATACCAGAGGTACCACCTCCTACGACTATCTCTTTGGTTACTGCAAAACAATGCAGTAAGCTCATTTCCCAAACCAGGAAATTCGTTTTCCTGATGATCCGCCCCCAGGGCAAGAAGAAGACTGTGGCCACGGCCTCCAGACAGGGCTCCTCTACACAAAAACAACAGATGGATAAGGTTGTGGAGGAGTACGCAGACATATTCACCTCACCCACAGGGGTTCCTCTGCACTGTCAGGTCAAGCACCCGATTGATCTGACCCTAGGTGCGCCGCTACCTAATGGACCGATCTATCGGCGCTCTATTCTAGAGAATGATGAAATCAAGAGGCAGATTGAAGAGCTGTTGCAGAAAGGTCACATCAGACCAAGTTCATCGCCCTATGGGAGCCCGATCGTGTTGGTACAGAAGAAGGATGGGACGTGGAGACTCTGTATTGACTATCGGGCGCTGAACAAGATCACTGTCCGGAATAGGTACCCAATCCCACGGATTGATGACCTTCTGGACCAACTCAAAGGTGAAAAATATTTCAACAAGATCGACCTGAAGTCTGGGTATCACCAGGTACCAATTGAACCCTCCGATGTGTGGAAGACTGCCTTCAAAGCCAAGGAAGGCCTTTTCGAATGGCTGGTCATGCCTTTCGGGTTGACGAATGCTCCAGCCACCTTCATGAGGATGATGGATGACATCTTGCGGCCATTCACCAACTCATTTGTAGTGGTGTACTTGGATGATATTCTGATCTTCAGCCAGACTTGGGAAGAGCACCTTCACCACATCCGACAAGTCCTCCAAACACTGCGGCAACACAAGTTGTGTGCCAATTTGGAGAAATGCACTTTTGGCATGACCCAGGTTCAATATCTGGGATACATTATTGATGAAAGGGGGTGCATGTGGATCCAGCCAAGATCCAAGTCATTCGGGATTGGCCAGCCCCAACCACTATAACAGAGCTTCGCAGCTTTCTGGGTCTTGCTAATTTCTATCGGAGGTTCATGTTGGGATTCTCTCATATCACTTGGCCCTTGAGTCAAGTCACCAAGGGAGGAGCGAGAGCAAAATTGTTTTGGTCGGAACCTCAACAGAAGGCGTTCACAGAACTGAAAAACCGCCTCTGTTCTGCCCCGGTGCTCACTTTACCAGACTTGCAACAGCCATTCGAGATCGAGACAGATGCCTCTGACTATGCTATTGGGGCAGTTCTTACTCAACAGGGACATCCAGTGGCATTTCACAGTGAGACATTGTCTGACACAGTTCGCAAGTATCCTACTTATGACAAAGAAATGTACTCCATTGTGCAAGCTTGTCGACAATGGAAGCATTACATTTTGGGGAAGGAAACAATCATCCACACAGACCACCGGCCCCTGCAGTTCATACAGACACAAGGGAAGTTACAGAATGATCGCCATCAGAAGTGGTCCACATATCTGCAACAGTTTCATTTGAACATCAAGTACAAGAAGGGTAGCACCAATAATGTTGCAGACTGCCTCAGCCGACCACCGATCGTGGCGCTCACCACCGTGCTCAACTCTTGTGGGCATGAGACTTTTGATTGGCCGCTTCTCTATGAGAGTGACCCAGAATTCGGCCACACTTACAAGGCACTCTTGGGGGGTAAGAAAGTTCCAAATTTTCACCTCCAAGATGCACTTTTATGTCACCTGGGACACCTTTGTGTTCCTTCAAGCGAGCGTGCCAAGATGATATGGGAAGCACACTACGGTCGAGTCGCTGGGCATTTCGGGGTCGAGAAAACAGTAGCAATACTACAGAAGTATTTCTATTGGCCGAACCTTCGAAAGGATGTCGAGAAGCACATCAGATCCTGCATTGCTTGTGCCATTGCCAAACCGACCATCAAGAAGCAAGGCCTATATACTCCTCTACCTACCCCTAGTCGACCTTGGGAATCCATCTCCATGCATTACATGTCGGGCTTGCCTTCTACTAAGCAGGGAAATGACTGTGTTTTTGTGGTCGTCGACAGATTCTCGAAGATGGCCATTATGGCGGCCTGCAAGAAGAATATCACAGCAGAAGCCACTGCTAAACTCTTCTTTGAACGAGTGTGGGTGCACTTTGGGATCCCACAGTCTATCATATCAGATCGGGATAGCAGGTTCCTCGGCACATTTTGGTCCAGCCTCTGGTCGATGTTGGATACCAAGCTCACCAAGTCCACAGCTTTCCATCCCCAAACAGATGGCCAGACAGAGGTCGTCAACAGAATGATTGTACACATTCTGCGCATGTACAATTCAAAGCATCCACGCACATGGGACAAGAGCCTCCCCTATGTACAACATAGTTATAACCGGGCTCTCCATAGTTCAATTGGCCATAGCCCCTTTCAGGTGGGCTTGGGATTCCAGCCACTATGTCCCATTGACGTAGCCATGCCATTTGCAGCTACTCAGGCCGATTCAGCTCATGTCCAGTCTGAAGTTGAAAAAGCAAGTAGCTTCATCGAGCGCATTCAACACATCCTCCAACAGGTTCATGATATATTGGACAACTTACCATGCCCGATTTCTCATGCATTTCACAAGAGCCAAATTGTTAAATCTACCTTTCTTCTTACATAAAAGTATTGAGAAAATTGCCTCCACTGTTTAGAAAAAGCCTCCTTCTCAGCAGATAGCCTGCCTCTTCTATAACTCCCTCATCAAGGTTATCATTCCTCATCAGCTTGAGAAGAAGGAATTCTATTGGGATACTTTCATTACACATCTAGATTTCATCACTGTCTCTTCATTT